>OY744517.1:167637040-167677040 GCA_963556195.1 Sepiola atlantica | reverse complement strand
AAATGTGCTGTGAATATGACAATGAGGGGAAGGACAAAGAAAGAGAAGGAAAGAAGTGATATTAATTTTGGCGAGAAATAGGTGAAACGTAGTTTTGTGCAGGCAGTGTTGATGGTTTGAAGTTAAATTGAGGGCAAAAGGGGTTTAAATATCTAAATATTTGTGAGGATGTCTAGATTGTGTTCATTTGTAAGGCTGTTATTTGTGGTAAAGTGGTTTAGATTCGTGGTGAATGGAAATGTATGTGAGGAGGAGTTTGTGTGTGAGTGTGTATGCGGGGACTTGTAAATAAGTGCAATTGAGAACGAAGAGAAGAAAGGTTAGCCATGATTTAGGTTTAGTTTTTGTTCGGTCAAGATAGTTTTGCTTATTAAGGGTGATAGATTGTAGAAGCCATTTCGTTGTATGATCGTGTTAGAGGCTGTGATTAGTGCAGTTTCGAGTAGTCTTCGCCGAGCTTTGTTATGAATGTATTTGGTGATTTGGGCCTGTTCAAATTTGAAAGCATGATCGTGCTCTAATACATGGGAGAAAAGTGCACTGAGAGAGTTATTGTTTTTTATGTCCCTTTTGTGTTCGCTCAATCCTTTTTTCAATTCATGTTGCGTTTCCCCCACATAAATTTGATGACAGTTGTTGTATGGTACAGTATATAAGCTGGCATGGGATGTAGGGTTTTTTTTTAAATGCCTTGCTGTGTTTAATATTTGTTTTATGGTTTTTGATGTTGTTTGTACTGTGGGAATGCCTAGTTTGTTAAGGGTGTTGCATATGGATGTGTTATTGGAATGTGTGGGTAAGAGAAGGGGTCTGTCGATGAGAGAGGTGTTTGATGTTTGATGTGTTTGTGTGTTGTTTTTGGAGAATATTTGAAAGGCTTTCTGCTTGACATTTAGTATAAAATGTGTGGGATATTGCAGTGTTTTTAAGGAATTAATGATCTGTTTCATTTCTTCATCTATGTACTGAGGACTGTAGATTCTAAAGGCGCGTAGCCTATAATCCTACTTGTCTTTATTTTGCTGTTGTGGTAAGAGTAGAAGTGTATGTAGTCGTTTTTGTGAGTGCTTTTGCGGTGTACTTTGAATGCTAGTTTGTTGTTGGACTTTATTTTAAGAGTGTCTAGGAATGGTATCGAGTTGTCTATCTCAGTTTCATGTGTGAATTTTATGGGGGGTTCTACTGTGTTGAGTTTGTCTTTGAGGTTATTGATTTGTGTATCTACGGGGAGGAAAATAAGAATATCACAATGTATCTAAAATATTCGATGTTAGTGGGGTAGTCTAAATTTGAAAGGGTCGGATTGTAAGAATTCTAAGAAGAGGCAGGCCAATACACCGCTTAAAGGGTTGCCCATGGGGAATTCAAATTTTTGTTTGTAGAATTCGTCGTTGAATTGGAAATATGTTACGTCAGTGATGAGTCTAATTATTTCTATTAAAGTGTTGGGGGAAATGGTAAGTCGGTTTTGATTTTCTTTAGATGTGTGTGAAGTAAGTTTAGGCATTTTTAACTGGGACATTAGTATAAAGCGCTGTTACATCCAGGCTATGTATGTTTTTCTTTTCTACGTTAATGTTTTTTCTTTTGTTAAGAAGGTCGCCTGAGTTTTTATGTGGGAGGGGCTGATGGTGCCCATTAGTTGGGTGAGAATGTTAGCTATGGCCCGTGCGATTTTGTGGGTGGTACTACCTATGCTTGATACAATGGGGCGCATTGGGGATGTCATAGAATTAGAGTAATTTTATATATAATAAACTTTAATAAAAAATAAGTAACATAGGGACTTGAAATAGTATATATAGAAAATAAACATATCTAAACATTTAAATTTAAAATTCAAATTAATAAATTAAAAATTTAAATTAAAATATTAAAATTTTAAATTAATGTAAACAAATGAACATTTTGACAATTGATGTTTTAATTAAACCTAGACATTGAATTTTCAATAAAATATAATTATATCAATATATGTAAAGAAATATGTTATAAAATTATATGGAATACAATTCACGAAAAAATATCGAGAAAATAGAAGTGAGGAAGCAAAAACTTGAACATTAGTTAAAATAGTTTTATAGAGTGTATCATATATTTATATTAATAACAAGAGACATATAAATAAAAACCGAAAAGGGACCCTTTTAAAAAAACAATAAATCAGAAAATCAGAACAAACCAAAGAAAAAAGGATAAATAAAATAAACAGCAATGAAGGATAAAACAGAGTCAAGTCGTTCTTAGATTATTTTTTTATTGTGCTTACTAAAAATCAGTTAGTACAGGAGAAAACGAAAAATGTGTACGTTTTATTCTCCGTTGAAAGTTATGGTGACAACTATAAACCCATTTCAAGTAAGAGTTAATATTTAATATTTAAATACGTGTTTATAGTATGAAATGTAATAGTTCAACGTCAAACCAAAATGAAGTCTTTTAAGAGTATATTCAGATATTGTAATCCTATAAGTGGTAAAATTTGGTTAAATTCAATCAAAATATGGTAGAATCGAATTGTACCTGTCCCTCGTAGACGAAATTCAGAATCAGTATGAATCAATTTTAAAATAAAACGTTATTTTTATCAAGGGGACGTAACCCTAGACCCTGCAACCAAATAAAATTCCCTATAAATGTAACATTTAAATAATGAAGAGAGATAATACTAACTCTCGAACCGAAAAATACTTTTTGTAAAAAATAGTTTTTCTTCAAATGGCTAACTTATTAGAAAGATTATATCATGCTCTAATTTAAAAACCGAAAAGTAATTTATAATATATTATAAAGATAGATTAAGCATTTAAAATAAATATCATTGAATTTACAATAAGGGAACTACGATAATATTTATGGATCAAAAAAAATATTAAAGATACAATATTAATCTATAAATATCTTTAATACATAGTAATAATTATCAGCAAAACCAATAATTAAAAATTGATATAATTAGATCCTTCATAACCAAAACAAAGATCCAGGTTGTCCTCGATGGCCGTTCATCTAAGCAACATCACATAAATGCAGCTCACCTCAGAGATCGATCATTGGACCTTTATTGTTCCTGATTTTCATAAACGATCTTCCTTATGACATTGTGTCTGCGATAGGTATATTTGCTGACGACACCACGCTTTACTCTCGTCATGTGGGTAAAACGGATGCGATCATATCCGAGGCAATGGCAAAATCCTTAAAAAGTGACTTCCAGTCTGTAGTGGATTGGGGTCATAAATGGTTGGTAACTTTTAATGCCGCAAAGACAAAGCTCCTTTCCTTCAATAACTTCAAGAAACCTCTTCAACCACCGATTGTCATAGCAAATAACACCCTACCTGAGAGTTCAACATTCAAACTTCACAGGTAACATGAATTGGAACAAATACATTGAAGACATTGCTAAGGCTGCAGCAAAGAAGGTGGGCTCCGTTTACCGTCCTAGTAAACTCATCACACATTACATCATCATGTATCTCTACAAAGCACCCATCCGCCCATGCATGGAGTATTATTGCCACATCTGGACTGGTGAATTATCCACTAGTCTCTCCCTCTTGGACAAGATCTAAAAAAGAGTCGCCAAATTAATGGCAGTCATTGCAAGGGACAGTATATAAGCCATCAATTTTACGTGGGAGAAACACAACGTGAATTAAAGAAACGATTAAATGAACACAAAAGGGACATAAAAAACAATAACCCTCTCAGTGCACTTTTCTCCCATGCACTAAAACATGGTCATGCGTTCAAATTTGAACAAGCCAAAATCACTAAATATATACACAACAAATCTCGGCGAAGATTATTAGAAACTGCCCTCATCACCGCCTCCACCACCATCAAGCAACGTAATGGTTTCTTTAACCTATCACCCTTAATGAGCAAGATCATCCTCACAGAACAAAGACTCTTGCCTGATCATGGTTAAACTTTTTTCATCTCCAACCTCTATAACACTCTCCCATTTACTTTTCCCTTTCTTTTTCTCATTGAATCTTCATTTTCTCCTTACTTTTTCCTCACACTTTTAATACTGCAGTCCAAATAAACTTTCTCATGTTCCAAATATCTCAAATATTCCATACCCACCCTTTCAATCACCGCCCTCCTCCACCCCCCAATCCCTCACTCATTGCTATCATTTTCCAAATATTTCAAATATTTCACACCCTATCACAACAAATCCTCCCTCCCCCCACTCAACTATTTTCTCCCATACCCCTTCTTAAATTCCCTCATTTTCTCAAAACGCTCTCTAAGACCATAACTTTCGCCAATCCACCAAAATCACAGCCCCCCCCCCTTCCTCTCTACCCATCCTCCTTTCCCTGCATACACCCCCCATACACAAACATTCCAACCTACTTTTTCCCCTTCAATCTTGAACCGCAGCCATCTGGTCAAACACCCCCCTACCCCCCCTCTTCCTCACCTCCCTCTCTGCCATCCACTTTACCCCTGCTCATCCCCCACCTCTTTCTCTTACCACCAACTACAGTAGTCCTGGCTCACCCCACTCACTTTTTTCCCCACTCATTCTTTTCTACATTCATTTCTATTTCTCCAACAAATACGGACGTCAACCCAGTAGTTGGCCACTATTTCATTCTATTTTTCCCAATATGTCTACCCTACATGTATCTGTGCTTGCATGACATTCTTTCTCTATTTTATCATCCTGATGAAATCTTATAAATAAAGACGAAACGTTGATGTACACATAAAAAACATCCATTTTTTGGTTTTCCTTTTTCATTTTCCCATCACGTCGGATTACTTTCATCCTTCTCTTCCCATATATATATATATATATATATATATATATATATATATATATATATATATATATATATATCTTTGTGGTCAGTGAAATGATCAGCTATCATTAACATTAATGCAAAGTTCTTCGTAAAACAAATAAACGGCGATATTTTCCTTCCCACCACAAGAAGATGTGGTATAAGAGCAGAAAGTGAGAAAATGAAAAGCCAGCGCACAAAAAAAAGAGATGCACTCTTGCGCCGCAAAAGTAGCCTGAGTAGCGTTGTCGGAATTCCTGGGTAGGGGCGCCTCGGTTAATTGGAAATAAACCAACCCTTTCCCAAAGACATGGTAACGGATGGGAGAGTGTACAACCTAGGACTGAACAAGATCATATCTCGTTCCGACTAAAGTAGCCCTTATTTTCCAAAATTATGTCAAGGACGTATCTTCGATTAATATGAACACAACCAAATATTCTGAATGAAAGCTGGAAAATCTGCTGAATAGATAGCTGATATTATTTTTATACACAGTTAGATTTATCTTTCTCGTGGCTTGCCTGCCTGGCCACACAGAAGAGATCTAATACAGCAAAACAGTCTGCTTGAGAGAGAGAGAGAGAGAGAGAGAGAGAGAGAGAGAGAGAGGGTGTGAGAGAGAGGGGGTACAGAGATCTGTTTTTTATTGTGACGATAGATCAGAGGATAAAAGCTCAGGTAGTCGATAAAACGACCCGTTTTCAATATCAGTTAAAAGCACTTGCTTTTCTAGCCACATTGAAAAGCTGAGATACAGTGAATCAGTCTGTTTGAGAGAGGGGGGATACAAATATCTGTTTTAATGATTCAGTGTTAACGTTTCGTGTTTTTTTATACATGGATATTAATTAACTGGCGATGCCAAATATATGTGTGCGTATGTATACGCGTGTGTCTGCATACTTATGCGTATAGGTCTGTGTTTATATATCATGTATCTGTTTATATTTGGGTGCGTTGTTTTGCGACTGTGTGTGTTTATCTGTGTTTGTATTGATCTGGGCTTTTTATGTATGTCTGTGTGTGTTTTTTGTGTCTCTGTATGTGTATACGTATGTGTGTGTATTTATGTTCATCTGTTTTTTTGTGTATCTCTGTATGTGTGTATGTGTGTATTTTATGTGTGTTATTCTGTGGGTATGTGTTTTCTGCATATGATATTATGTATCTGTATGTTATGTCTGTGTGTGCTTGTGGGTGTGTCTGTTGGCTACGTCTGTGAGCATCTGTCTATCTTACTGTGTATCTGTTTTTGTATGCGTGTGTTTCTGCGTTTGTATATCATGTATCTGTCTATATTTGGGCGCGTCCGCCTGAGTCTGTGCGTGTTTATCCGTGTTTTTATGCATATCTGCGTCTTTTTGTCTCTATGTTTATACATATGTGTGTGTTATCTATGAGCGTTACATGTTTTCTGTGTGTTTCTGTACGTGTAGAGATGTGTATTTGATCCGTGTGATCTTGTGGATATGTGTGTTCTCTGTGTAGGATATTATGTCTGTATTGTGTGTGCGCCTGTGCGTTTAACTACACCTTTGCACATCTGTCTTCTTTAGTATGTATCTGATTTTGTATGTGTGTATGTGTGTATGTCTACCTCTGTATGCGTGTGTCCTATACGAGTGCGTGATTCTGTATGTGTGTGTGTCTGTCTGTGTTTGTATGCATATATGTATGTATGTATGTATGTATGTATGTATGTATGTATGTATGTATGTATGTATGTATTGGGTTCGTATGTGTGTATTCGTGTGATTGTATGTACTTTTAGGTGATATATGTGAAATGAATCGATAACATTTACTATTTTATGTTATGTAAATACTATTTCTTTTTAAAGCAAACAGCGAAGAAATGGTATTCCTCTTCGTGAAACTGTTTCTTTCTCATAAGATTTTTCGGAATCGTATCGACCGAAAATCTATCTTACAAACGATACAAAAAAATGATAGAAACTTACAATAAACAAATCATTCAACGCGTAGTGTCAGGTGAAAGAAGCTGCTTGTTCAAAAGGAGATTATTTTGCTCACATGAATTCGCATCTTTTTGGTAATTGTAAAGTTTTTTTTTGCAATTTTTATTTCTTTTCCATGTAGGAACTATATAAATGACTCTCAAATAGCTATCATATACTGAGATTCGCCTACGTGTATCTATAAAAAGCTTTGGCGTCCGTCTGTTCGTCCGTCTATTCATCCGATGTCAGTCTGTCACGCGTACATTTGTAATGTCATTTACATCACTAAATGTGATAACTGAATTGATTACTTCTTAATACAAGCTTTTGACAAAAATCTTTATTAACAATGAAACGTAAAAAAAAGAAAATGGTCGAATCATTCTATCGCTCCCGATTCAATCTTCTAGCTGTATAAGAGTCAGATACGTCCTAAGATGGAGTATTGTTGCCACATTTGGAGATGTGCTTCTCAAATCAATATTTCTTGCCTGGACAAGGTACAAATTCAACTTCGCAATCTAGTGGTGGTTATCTCTTCGGGTCTCTACAGTCCCTTTCTCCACAGAACAGACGTTACTACTCTATCGTTGTTTTCGTGGGAGATGTTCGACTGAGCTCCAATTGCTGATTCCTCTGTATAACATTCACAGCAAGAACTCTTTTACTTACCACAACTGTAATAAGCTCTTCTTTTTTCTGTGTACCTAAAACCAAACGAAACTTTCATAAACAGCATTACTTGCCAAGAACTTTCCATCTGTGGAACACAATACCACGGGACTGCTTCCCTACTAACTACAAAAGGGTGGTCTTCAAGTCCAGTGTCAACAAATACTTGTCAAGCTGTTCTCTTATTTAATCAAATTCTGCCATTTTCACTCATCGCTTCCAATCCTCTCATAATACAGGGTGTCTCAAAAAAATGTACTCACTCGTAGAATGACGAGAAAACTTTTATTTATGAACATAGAGTGAAATGAAATAGCATCGAATACATGAGACAGATGTAATTGAAGAATCATGTTCGCAAATGTTCAAACTGATGACCATTATTGTTCAAACAAAGCTGATAACGCGCACCAAGGGATTTGCAAACGTCGCGAAACATGTCATTAGGAATATCACGACAGTGTCTTTCAATTTCCAATTTCAATGCATCAATTGTCCTTGGTTTGTTGCCATAAACTTTGTCTTTTAAGTATCCCCACAAAAAAAAGTCCATGGGTGTTAGGTCTGGGGAACGCGCAGGGTATTCATTGGGGCCCCTTCGTCTAATCCATGTGTCAGGAAACACTGCATCGAGGTAAGCTCGTACATCGCGATGGTAGTGGGGAGAAGCTCCATCTTGCTGAAAGTAAATATCGCCGTCATCACCAAACCTCTCTGTAATTTGTGTACCAACAAATTCCTGAAGCAAGTTGAGGTAGCTCTCACCATTGACAGTTTCGTTGAAAAAGAAAGGTCCTATGATGCCCAATGCGGATATCCCACACCACACTGTTACTCCTGGTAAGTTTACATGGTGTTCAATTGTTACGTGAGGATTTGCAGGACACCAGTACGTGCAATTATGACGGTTAATGGTACCATTTAATTTGAAAATTGCTTCATCGCTCCACACAATTTTGTGTGCAAACTCGACATCTTCTGCACATTTTGCCAGGTACCATTCACAAAATTCGACTCTCCGGTCAGGATCGTCTTCGTTGAGAGCATGACACAGCCTTGGAATGTAGCATTATAATGCAGACGCTTCATTATGCGGTTGACGCTATCTTTTGAGATGTGGGTTTCCCGAGCAGTTTGGCGAAGTGATTTCTGTGGTGATCGAAGGAGTGTTTCCTGCACCTGCAGTTCTTTTTCAGGGGACGTAGATGTCCGTGGTCGTCCTGAACGTTGTTTGTTGGTATTCTGTACGGTTCCATCTGCTTCAAATTTGTCTCTGATGCGCGCAATGGTCCGGCGCGTGGGTGGCGGTTTTGTCAATTCCCTTGTGAACCGGCGTTGCACTTCAGTGGCGTTTTCGGTCTTCCAATAGCATTTCAGGACAAACTTTCTCTCTTCGAAACTAAGTTGATTTCCTGCCATGGCTTCATTAATTCAGAATATCTGAAACAAAACAAAAAAGAGTGAGTAAATTTATAATGGACATCAATTTGAACATTTGCGAACATGATTTTTCAATTACATTTGTTTCATGTATTTGAAGCTATTTCATTTCTCTCTATGTTCATAAATAAAGGTTTTCTCGTCATTCTAAGAGTGAGTACATTTTTTGAGACACCCTGTATTATTCTTCATACAACTGATAATCCGATTTACCCTTATCTTCGAGTGGTTTTTGGCCTGGGTAAGTAGTAACTCATTAGTATATATAAAAAACATGTAAACCTAATAACATGTATGAAATATTTATCTAATCGTTATAATTTAATATTATTATTATTTTTACTCACTGGGAGTTCTCACACAGATCATCGTCAGTTATTGCTCACCAACAACAACCAGTGGTATTTCCTGGAGTCTGAGTGACAACAAGCCTCTCTAGATTTCCAGTATTCTTCACCTCTTTTCGATATCCACCGCAAATAATCTTGCGATATCGCAATAGCTTCTTACCATTGATTTCTCGCTGGTAAGGACCATTGGTATTCTTTGGGATTTGAGTGGCAATAAGTCCTCCAAGGTCCCAACATTCTCCGCACTCTTCCATTGGAGGTCTGGTTTCTGCTGTCCCCCTCCCCTCGGTCTTATCCTCCTCCTCCTCCTCCATCATCATCATCATCATCATCATCATCATCTGAAAATGTAGTGGTTACTAGCGCGGACTGTAGCCTATGCGTGCTGGGTTCGAGTTCTGCCAGGGCTACTGCATTAATGTGACTAATACTCTAGGGAAAGGTATAAATCCACATATACTCCATCCATATGTAGCGATATATGAGGCGGTGTGTAAAAATAGTGTGAAAACGTTATTTTTCACATAAAGATAGGATAAAGATGACGTAAGAGAGAGATTAAATCTGGACAGTATAGTGAGATGTGTGCAGAACATGAAACTTCGATGATATGGCCACGTTGAAAGAATGGATGAGTGTTCTGTCGTTAGTAGATGTAGAATAGTTGAATTTGCAAGTTCAGTTGACAGGGGAAGGTTAAGGAAAACGTGGGAGGAAGTAATAAGATTGGACTTGAGAGGAATAGGTATTAATAAAGACCTGCCCAGAGATATGTTAGTTTGGATGTCAATTTCTAAAAGCCATCTTACGTATGTTAAACCGAATATGATGATGATGTATAGTTACAATAAATTCATTACGGTGAAAGAAAACAAAAGTAAGGAAGGCTCCAGAGCGCTGTCGAAACCATCCACTCCTAGTAAGGCTTAAACTACTCCCGTTAAAATATGTTGTTACTATTAAAAGCGACTTCGTTTAATTTTATGTCACAATATTTTTAGTATGGTGACCAAAAATAAAACTAAGGAGGCCTTCCGAGCACTGCTGAAAACATCCATTCCTTAGAAATCAAGCTTGGGCCCACACGTGGAAAATACGATGTTGCTGTTAAAATTCACTATTTGTACATTTCATTACAATATTTTAAGTACGATGACTCAAAATAAAACTAAGGCGGTCTCCAAGTCGCTATTGAAACCATACTTACTAAGGAACCCCGTGAATAGATGTTGTTGTAGTTAAAAGCTACTGTATATAATTTTTCCTACAATATTGTAAGTCAGGTGACACAATTAGAAACTAAGGAAGCCTCCAGAGCGCTGCCGAAATCATCCATTCCAGAAAGGTATGTCTGGGCCTTTGAAAATATGCTGTTGCTGTTGAAATTCACTGTATGTATTTTTTTTTCTTACAATATTTTAAATACGATACCACAAAAAACTATGGAGACCTCATATAGCTGCTGAAAACGCATTTTCAGGGAAAGCATAGAGGGACACTCACTTTTTTTATATGTTGTTGCTATTAAAATGAACTGCACATAATGTTTTCGTACAATATTGTAAGTACGGTGACACAATTTCTTTTGTGAAAGAATCTCCTCTCAAGCTGCAGATCTTCAATGAGAAGAGAAAAAATACAATGGATGTTGAGACAATTATGTTTCGGCCTTTTTTTTATTACGGACGTAAGCATTAAAACGAATTTCCTCTCAACGAGTTGAAATGGCGTTTTTTGATATAAAGCACATAAGCATCTGAAGCTGGGTAGGTTATTAGTGAAAATTACCCCAGGTTAATAAAATACTGAGTCGGAATAAGTATTATAATAAATGACGTAGTGAAATGCAATATTCTAATTTTTTTTAAAAAAACATGGTTCCAGGGAAAAAAGAAAAAATAGGCTAGTTTTAATCAAATATGGATTTATCAGATTAATAGCTATCGATGACAATTTTAACCACATTTCTTTTTCTCTGAATTTAAAAACAAAAAATGGGTTGTTATGTGCATGCAAATATATAAACAAATAAACATACCTAACTTTATAAAGATACTATGAAGTAAAATGAACTCCTCAAAGAGAACAGTTTTACCATACTTGTATGGTAAAACATTATTATTTTTACTCACTGGGAGTTCTCACACAGATCATCGTCAGTTATTGCTCACCAACAACAACCAGTGGTATTTCCTGGAGTCTGAGTGACAACAAGCCTCTCTAGATTTCCAGTATTCTTCACCTCTTTTCGATATCCACCGCAAATAATCTTTACGAAGATTTATGTTTAAAATCCTTCTTCCAATTTTGATAAAAATTTATTATATGATTGTGATTCTAGAAAATTTATAAAACTTAAGGCTTGAACCTCTTCAGTCCTGTCTTAAAAATACAATTATTTTACTTAAACTTTATTCATTTTTCTCGAGGTAATCTGCCAGTCAACCTATCTTGCCCTATGGTAACGCGTTTGAAAAGTGTCCAATAAACAAGACATTGTGACTCCCATGCGTGTATTGTGTCAAATTTACTGTTTATAAGCATTTTAAAAGGTGTTTTATACATTGAACCATGTGGAGTAAATAGGTTAAGGATTCTTAAAAAAGAATTGAAATCGAGGAAAAATTATTTAATTGGTGTTGAATGACTATGGATCCAATTCAATGTAAATCTGAAATATTCGAATTTTCAAATGAGAGCCTGTGCTCACATTATGCCCCTAAAATCTTTTAAAATACTCCAAAGAAACTGAAATTTGGGGAATATTTATTAATTGATGTCTAATAAGTAATGTTTAAATGTTACAAAATCTGAGGGATCTGAATTTTCACAAAGAGCTCCCCCTTTTACTCTTTTTGCATAAAACTAAATTAAACTACCTATAGCCCACATTTGGATCCTTTAAGCCTTACAGCCTTGTTTTACAATTCATAGTGATCACTTAATTAGTTTAGGAGTGAATCCTGCACATACAAATATATAAACATGCCTAACTTTATATAAATAGAGATTTATTAATTAAACAACTTCAAATGCCTTTATAAAATAAACTTAAACCCAATATTATTTCAAAAATGCTCAATACTAGGTAGAGTTTTTAAATATATATTATGTAAGTTAAAACTACGTAAGCCAAACTAAATTGTTATATAATAAATATTTATAAATATATAGAGAGTCCGGTAAAGGAGACCAATTATAGGTCCCTTTTGTTTAGATTTGAAACAGATGGTACCGGTGATTTTCTGTAATACATATATAAATAAATATTACGCTCTTATTTTTTTTATTTTTCTTAATAATCGAGCACTCGGCTGGGGTTCTCTCTCACTAACTTTACATAGATATACCTGCCACCATCCGCCCATGAACGGAGTATTGTTTTCACATCTGGTGCACCATCCATTAGTCTCTCTTTCTTTCTCTCTCTCTCTCTCTCTCTCTCTCTCTCTCTCTCTCTCTCTCTCTCTCTCTCTCTCAGACAGGGTTTTAAAAAAGTCGCTAATCTTATATGATCCTCACTATCCACCAGGCTTCATCCCCTGTCCCATCGTTGGATTGTTGTATGCTTGTGCTTGTTTTACAAGTACTTCAATGGAATGTGCTCTGATGAACTGGCTGATCTGGTACCCCTCGACGTAAATACACCCGACCAACTAAGCAATCAGTTAATTCCCATCCATTCACTGTGGAGGTCCCAAGGTGTCGGAGGGCTTTCTACTCTAATAGCTTCTCTCCTTGAGCTGCCAACCCTTGGAACTCCCTCCCTGTTCCTTTTTCCCCTGACTCTACCGACATGCAGAAATTTAAATGCAATGTTAATAAATTCCTCCTGCACAACTCATCACTTAGGGTACCCCCTATAATGTAGTAGCCCCTTATGTCTCAGTGGCAATGTGCCTTGTTTGGGGTGAATTCAAGTTATATATATATATAATATTTTTTATATTTATTATTATTATATACATAGTGATTATTAAAGTTCGAATGACCAAAATTCAGTCTTTACCTATATCATTTATTTTTTGACAACGGTCTTACAATTATTTCGCAACGAGCAATATGCAACAACTATACGCAATTGATCGCTGTTCTTCAGAAACCACATTGAATGGCATTTACAAGTTCATGCAAAAAACAATACAAAGCAGACAAAACTCACGCGTGATCGCCCCCGAGCAGTAGGATGACAGAATTCTAATCAGGTCGCCACTATATATATATATATATATATATATATATATATATATATATATATATATATATATATATATATATATTTAAATGACATGAAAAGTCAATTTCTCGAAATTGGAACACGGTAAGAACAAGATCTTGCAAACACACACTCGATATCCTTTCAGATATAGCTTTATAACAACAGTTAAAATGGCTTAGCACACTACTGCAGTAGCTCCGATACTCATATAGTGTATCAATAACGTCATTAAACATTTGAATAAAACTGACAGATCAATTGTTCCCGTATAAAGTTTCCCAAGTTTCTTCACATGTGTACAAAGACGGTGAGAGAGTGAGTGTATAGAATGGGGGGGGGGACAAACAAATAGACAGAGAAAAGGGGGAGGGGATAGATTACCATCACGATGCAATTCTGGCACTGAATATTGATTAACTGATCAAATGTTACCCTACCTGTATAAAATTTCTTTTTTTTTCTTTCACAGGTGCAAAGACGACAAATGAGCACATCGTCTACATCTCGTTCAGAATTTAATACTCGAAGGTTTTAAGTTTCTAAAAATTCCATTTGCACATCAGAAATAAACTCTTTGTTTTGCTTTGAAAAATATCTTTAAAGAACAATACCCGAAAAATATCTGAAAAGAATAATACCCGACAATAAATGAATACATCTTTTGTTTTAAATAATTTTAATTTTATATACAGATACGCTTTTATGAAAGAGGAAATATAGAGACACAGAGAACGATTGCTTCCCCCAACAGATCTTTATAGAAAGCCGAACAGTCGACAATCAGTCATATATTTAATACATAGACCTAATTAAGTTTATTAATTTATTTCTCATGACTGCTTAGTGTGTAGTACAAAAGAACCATTATATTACGATTTTATGTCACGTGCTTCCCATATGTCCACGATTAAATTTCTGCTATAGTCAAACATTATCTCTCTTTGCTCTCTCTGTCTCACTCTCTCCCCTCTGTCTCATATTAGCACTTTTAACCTTAGCAGATACGCTGTATGTTTAAAAATACCACTAACTTCAATCCTAGGACGACTGATACATCTACAGAGATTTGGACAGCACATCTATATAACCGACTAAATTATAGAGAAATATTTTTCCTCTGAGTATGGCAAGAAAAATCTGGTATTACCAAACACCCTCTCTCTCTCTCTCTCTCTCTCTCTCTCTCTCTCTCTCTCTCTCTCTCTCTCTCTCTCGCGCGCGCGCGCGCGCGCTGGGTGTGTGTGTCTCTCTCTGTCTTTCTTCCTTTTCTCTCTCTCTCTCTCTCTCTTTCTCTCTCTATCTCTCTTTGTCTCATATCACCACTTCTGATCTTAGCGGATACGCAAAGTTTGTTTAATAATAGATCCGGGGTAGATAACATTAATAATATTGATAACTGCAGTCTTATGTTCGGCCGATACTTATCATCATTGTAAATAGATGTGTTTTTGACAGAAACAATCAGGGTTTTGTTGAAACGTTATAGGTAGTTAGCTCAATGGGTAGTGACGTTTCTCTGTAGTACTGGCAGTGGTGTTATAGCAGCAGTAGTTCTTCTGTCTACCTCTTTCCATCGGTTCTATAATAGGGTAACAATAAAAAAAAAATTAAAAAACACCAACAGCGTTCTTCCTCGATGACATCCTATTACGTATGATTTGCAAGCTCACGCGAAAGAGATGGAGCTTCGAAAAACACGTCCGAATTCAATCGCCAACTAAAAAAGAAAGACTTTGCTATTTTCTTCACTACGCGTCACTTCCTGCCAAGACGTCATTTCCTAACACTTAGCTCTAATTCTAATCAGAAACTTCTTATGGAATTCTTCGCTTTTCTGCTTGATCCAAATTAATGTGGAAAGTTCTGTTTTTAGCACATTAGCGTCCAATATTGTCATATTAGAAATTGTGGCTCCCAAAATCATGGATTTTCCATGTTCAAAAAGAATACTTTAATTCCGTCCTATCCCTTTCCATCGCCCTTGTCCATGACTTTAAAGCAGATGGGAACTGGCAGCATCCAAGGCTCGTCGACTAATATCATTAATTAATTTTTAAACTTTAGTTTTGTTAGCTTATCAAATATCGATCGAATCTTTCTTGCGAACATTACTGAATTTTGTTTGGTTTGGCGTTATCCTACACTGTCAAATATTATTAACATTCGCGTATTTGCGAAAGGGTTCTGCTTGGCCATTACAACAAGGAATGGACAAAGCAGTTGTCACTTGACCAATCAAAAATTCTTTGCATAAATCTCCAAATTTTTTAGCCGTAAATTGAGTTTATTATCAGAAGCAATTGCTTGAGGAATAAAAAATCTTGCAAAGATGTTGGGCAAAACTCTTATAGGGTTCCTACATTTCACATTTGTTTTTGTGGTTTAGCTATTTGTCTCAATCATAAATGTATCAAATTTAATTTTGAATTTATCTCCTCAAGAGTAACTCGCAATTCTTTTGCAATTTCGATTGCAAAGTATGTTTTTATTTCCATCTTCTGTGTGTAATGAAGACATCTCTCATTTTTAGAGGCTTACTTAGCTTCGAAATAAGCCTTGATAATTCGTTTGCATTTGCTATTTTCTTAGATTGAAGGAATTCTATTGCAAATGTATAATTTAAAGAATAATTCCCCCTCCTTGCAGGGGATTGGCAATATGGGTCGGTATGCTCTATATTGATAGTAATGGACGATTATCCGTTTCCGAAACAAATCTTCTTTTATGTAGCGATTTATGAGATTCTTACTGTAAATATTATACCAAGTGCCTCTTTTTCTATTTGAATGTAATTTTTCTGTCGACAATAGCGTCCTTGATGCTTGGACTACTGCTTTCCGCTGTTTTTTATATCCTTGTGTAGTAAAACAGTCCCTCATCTCAAGTTACTAACATCGGTTGCAACATATATCTCTTTATTAAGATTATAATGCGAGAGAGATAAGTCAGAATTTCTTCAAATGTTTTTTAACATTGAGAAGACCCGCTCTATTTCGTATCTTTCTTAGGTCATTTATTTAGTGGAGACCTTAATGCGTACATTCTAGAGATAAAATTGCTGTAATAATATGCATAGTCCCCCCAAAGAATTGCAGTGTAGATACATTTATAAAAGGAGGCATGTTTTATTACTGAAGATCTAGCTAAGTATGCCTTTCAACCCTCTTCATTAATTAAATATCTCAAGTAATTAATTCTCGTTAAATGAATACGCATTTGTCAATGCTTAGTTTAAAGCTGCTTTTTTATTTTATTAAATACTATTTCCTCGAGATAAGCGATTGCAACATCAAAGTAACTTAGCATGTCTTCGATTATTTCTTGACATATTCTCGACGTAACTTTCAAAACAAAAGGAAGTCTAGTTAATGTGTACAAGCCTTTGTGTGTGTTTATAACAATTCTGTATATTTTCTTTAAATGGTATTTGCATGCTGACATCTGATGAATCGAATTTTGAGAATATTTTTCCTCTATTTAACTTTGCAAATATATTTTTTCAGGACTAGGTTATGGGTTATTGTAAGAGTTTAAACAATCGTTTAATCCAGTTGAATAATCGGCAAAAACCTGAATTTTGCTTCTTTTTTTTTTACTTAAACAGTGAGACTCACCCATTCAGTATCGTCTGTTTTACTCAGGACTCTAACTTTTTATAAACGGCCCAGTTGTTTTTCAATTATTTCTTCAGTACCAAGGATGCTTGTTTTTTTTGTCTAAAAATGTATTTATTGGTAGATTCCATAAATGAAATCACACCACTCAATCTATTCCAAATAGGTTTCGAGATCGATCCATGACAAATGCTTTCAGTTTAATTTCTTTGTTCGTAAATGATACATTAGCATAGCATTCACATAAAAAAGTTGAAAGGTTTACGGTTATTCCGTTGGAAATTCTTTTTAAGTAATTCGCATTGTTCTGCCAACTTTTTCTAAAATTAATTTATCCTGTATCCAATTGAAATTTAATATTTGTGTCTTTCATATTTCAATTTACAAATTTTCTTTTAATCGCAGTGGGTGCGTTTTCTGTTTTTTTAGAGTTAACCCTATTTTTAAATTTCAGAATTTTTTTCGTTCTGTTTTCTTTCCTATAATGTGAAAACTTATTTTCCTGTACTGTCACAATTATGGCATTCCTTATTTTTACATTGGAAATATTTATATAAATGTATTTGACCACATCCATAATTAGGGATACTTTTGAAATAAAATCTTTATTACCTTCTTGCTTTCTTTCGACTAGATGTATGTGGTAAATATATCTCTCCGCAATTTTTGCAGTACCGTGGCGCATTATTATTATTCATTGACATTCTTCTGTAATATTTTGTAATGATAATTCAGAATCTTGTTCACTTTTGATAGTAGGCGTGACTTTATTTTAGTGTCTCTCGGACACGTAAGACTTTGCATTAATATTAGACAGTTGGACATGTCTGGAGAAAGTTCGCTGAGTTTGAATTTTTCACATTTTGTATTCACTACTTTTGCAAATGTATAATCTTTTCATTCATTTTTGTTAGATTTAGGCATTGCCAAAATGTGTTGAACAGTGACCTCCTTTCGCCAATAATATTTGTTAATAGCAAACTTCTTTCCTGAAACGAAATATCTCTTGTAATTGTTGGCATTATTAAATTAGCATACTTTTTCATGACTAATAGCTCTGTATTTTTTCAAGCAAGAGTCAATTTTTCTAGCTTGTCTATGTTTTGTCTTTAATTTTCATCGTATCTTCGAAAATATGCTGTAAATGTGACCTCTTCTTCTGTCCTAGAGCAAAACTCTCAAATTCAATTAGTAACATAATTTTTAGAAGTAGAATTAGTGTTACCTTAGTCATTTTCTTCTCAAGAATTTTTGGGCAGTCTTGAAAATGGATTCTTCTTGTCGTTTGAAGTTTTGTCGATCCTGCCTACCGAGTCTTTCCTTATCTTGACTACGCTATTTTTTGTTGATTTCATAATTCCAACATAAAACTTCCCCCATGTTTCTTTTTAAAACTTGGTGAACTTTCTTTGCGTCTTGTTGGTATTTTTTAATAGTCAACAGCAATAAAAAAAAAAATTACTTGTTCGTCGCAAAACTGTTGTATCGTACACCAACAATTAGTCGAATAAATACACTCGACTCGAAGGTTAGGAAATAGATTATACATATTTTATTATCATACTCACATTACATATAACAAATTCAATAAATACTATTTATAGTCCTTTTCGGACTAAATGTATTATTGTTGTGATGTGGGTTATCACTGCACAACAGTATATAGACCAACCAACCCGATATGTATGTGCGTATGCTGACGTCGGGAGTAAACCCATTCAATCGAACCTAAATAACTATATGAAAAAGGCATATAACTGCTACGCAATATATAACAGGATGTTCCTTCGTCCTCTTTTGTAACTATTTTGCCATAAGCACGCACTTGTTTTGTGCGAGAGATATCAGGGGCTATTGTATTACTTTCACTTATATCCTTGGGAGAGGGTATTTACCCATCTTTGCATTCTATTGCTATGGGCGAAATAGTATGATAGACTAGATTATAACATTGGTATACAAACTATTCTAGGAGAAGAGAAACAGCGATTCGAACGGGTAGGACTCTATCACTTACATGGTGGAAAGAACGGGTCATATACTCATCAGTGCGCAATCTACTTAAAATAAATTCGTTTGATAAATTCGAACTATCATCCTCATAGTTGAACGACTTCTTTGTATGTGTGCGTTTGTATGTGTGCGTTTGTATGTGTGTATGTGCTCGCGCAAATATGTGTGTGCAGATACGTGCATGTATGCACGTGTGTGTGTGTGCGTGCCGTGTGCGTGAGTGTATGCCTGTTGCTTAACGTGTGGGCCTGCACAGTGTAATACGTATAAATAAGCCAACAAGACAAAAGGTCAGAAATGAGCTTCGGTGTTTATATTAACAAGGACTGATATTCCAAAGATACGTCCATTCAATCTGCGCGTTTAGTGATTAAAATGCTATTTGAAACTTGAGCGAAACCGACCGACCGACGGACTGGACCTCTGACCGAGATGCGTTTTACTTAATGGCGGGTTTCCTCGGCGCACCGGGTACGAACGGATGGAATTGAAGTGGTTTGTTATAAAAGCGGCTTTCAGTTTTTTAACAACCGATTGACCTTTTGCAGACGCCAGATACACTCTGGGTCGTTCCGTCAAGGCAGAATTCTGAAGACCAAACAGGCGCTGTGACTTATGCCTTGATAGATTTGGAATCTTAAACGATTAATAAATGTCAACATTTCTTTCACAATTTCCACTTCTTCTCTTTCATAAGACAGGCAATCGTTTGTACTGTTTAGATTCATACGTAAACAGTTATCAATGTGTGTTCAAATTGGTGAGAGTTTTTTTTTAAATGGAACACAGAAAAGGGAAAGAAGGAAGAGAAACTAAAATACTGAGTTGAATGTATTTGAATATTTGGCTTTTATTTTAAACCAGTAGATAAATATTAAGTTACTAAAAAGATTGTGTGTTTTGGCGGGTTTTTAATCTAGTTTACATATTTTATAACATAGTACTAAAAGGTAAATGGCTTTCTTTTGGAGGAAGCCCCTTGCTTTAATAAGCTCCTAGAACTGACTTTCACTCTAGACTTGAGATCGAAGACATATATCCAATCTGTATCTCAGGTTGCTGAAAAAATGGTTAGATCATTCTACCGCTCCTGAAAGTACCTGACTCCTAATGGGAACCTATAGCTATATACGAATCAGATACGTCCTAAAATTGAGTACTGCTCCGAAAGTGAAGGTGTCGCTGAGAACATTTTTTTGCCTTGACAAAGTACAAAATCGACTTGGCAATCTAGTGAAGAATGATCTCTTTTCTTTCATGCGGTCCCTTTTCCACAGAAGAGGTGTTGATAGTTATATAGTTATTTCCATGTTGATTGAGCTCCAATCTCTGCAATCTCCCCTTTCTACCACTACTGTAAAGAATTTTCTTTTCATCCTCTCTGTACCAAAAACGAAACGCAATTTCCATGAACTGCCTTTCTTTCCAAGAACGTCCCTTCTGTGGAACACATCATCACGGAATTTTTTTCCTTCAGACAACAACGTGGTCGTCTTTAAATCCAATGTCAGTAAATACGTGTTAAATCGTTTCTTAAGTAATCTAATTTTGTTCATTTCATTCATCATTTTCAATCTTCTCATAATATTATTTATCACTCAACTTACAATTAATCAATCTTATTAGTCTTTATTCCTGAGTGACCTATGACCTTGATAAATGTTGACTTATTAGTATAAGAAAGTGATATCCTTGTCATAATTCATATTAAACCTTATTTGTTTTGTAAGAAAACTTGGCGTCGGCTTTTAGCTGTGTTGGGTCTTTCAAAAAAAGCGTAGCGAGAGCCAATTCATTTCTACCTATGTAAATTGATTCTGATGATGGCTTAGTAGAAATATTGCATTATTTTAATTCAAAAATAAATTTATAAAAAACATAAAAAACAGACTATAATTAATTTTTTTCAGTTTCGGAAAAGTTATTTCAAATTAAAAAAGTTCACTAATAAAAACTGATAAAACTCGAGAGTCACTTTTGTACATGTACGAATATGACATCATCGAAAGATAAGAAATGATAGACGCTGAAATTTAAAATTGTCAGCCATGTTTAAATTAATTATTAGCGAAATGATTTTCATAAATAAGAATAAAAGTAATTGCAAAATTAATCAAGGTAACTTAATTCGGTATTTTTCACAATATCTATATCTATTATATATAGGAGAGTTGTCTGTGTGTATATGTGTATATGTTTGTATGCCTGCAAAAGGCTCCCGAGATACTTAACAGACTTCTGCGAAGTGTATATTATCTTAAACAGCGTGGCCTCGGATGCATAATATCAACAAATTGGGAAAAAAACATCTGTTTCTTTGTGTAGAACGGACAATAAACGCTTAATTTTTTCTTAAATTTGTTCGTTTTTTTGTAACCCGTACGCTTTGTGCATGCGCGTGTGCAAACCGCAGCCTGGGTTCAAACGGCGTTTAAGTGACCTATTTTTCGTCAAGTCGTATATACCGTCGCACTGGGTATTGAGAAAGTACCAAGACTGAGATGTTGACGGTTCGATTCACACCGACACCCATCACCGAAGGGGGCGGGGAGAGGGGACCACCGGGTAAGAGAGAGATTGTTACACTTTTGCCTACAGAGAGGCGGGAAGAGCCCCGGACAACGCCAATTACCCCTGATAGTATATATATATATATATATATATATATATATATATATATATATATATATATATATATATATTTATAGATATATATATATATATATATATATATATAAAGCAAAGTTGCATGTATGTGTGTCGCGGCATCACAATTAAACGGTTGATCTAAGAGCCAAACTAACCGTAGATTTTAGATGTTCGATTTGATATCTTTATTGATGTCAGAAGTTGTTGGATAAGAGTCAGTCAACTAGTATGAATTTTAACAAGGGTCGATCTAAGTACGGGTTATAGTGACACAAACTTTGAGAAATTAATCTGTTCCCACGGGTGAATCATAGATAGATGACCCGAGGGTCAAATCACAAAGTATGAAGTCAAGTTGGGTTAAACAAAATAGAGATATGGGTGGAAATGACGAGTGACGTCACTTTTTGTCGTTGGGGAGAAAACAAAAGCGTTTGTAGAACAGATCTGTATGTGAGCCAAACTAGGCGGACGTAAAATAATATGCTGTAAAACTTTGAGAAAGTTAAAATAGCTGTAAGGCAAAATGTGCCCCCAAGATGTCTGTTCGTCGCGTTCATCAATTTATCCTCTAATAAGATAAAGTAGACATATAGTTAAGAGAAATGTAGTTTCTATCTCATATAGGTTATATTTCCCCAGAATAAATCCTTTAAGGACCCCAAGCGAAAGTCGTCGAGTCTTTTTTTTTTGTATGGGGAAAAGTTTTATTATCTAGCTCCACTGATGACGATCAACTTCTATGGAGAGAAGGAAGGGGCGAAGCGATTAATACAGCGACGAAGAGTCCAGGCGACGGCGACGTAAGAAAGAAACGACGAAGAGAATTAACGCACCCAGTTAAAATGAGAGAGAAGGGGGAAAACGACAGAGACAATCAAAGGTAAATTCACGCACTGACATTAAAATTGACATTTCAGATATTTGTCGCTTGTCGACTGAAAAATATAGGTAAACACATTAAAGAATTTAATGGACACCCACGCACAAAAAGAGTTTTAATGTGCACACATAAAATAATTAAAATAATGAGTACGCGAAAGTTGCGTAAAACGAAATTAATGAATGAACACACACAAACACACGCATACAGAATCTAAGGGCACGCACTCAGATATAACGAACACATCTACGTACGTGTTAAATAAATTAAGGTACGCAAAAAGTGCGTAAGTGAAAGAGACGCAAAAATAGGTATAAAATACTTTTAAGTAACATTTTAAAAGTCACAACGTTACATATGGAGAGATTCCTACTCCAAACTCATAAACATTATAAGTAGGTCAAAACACAAATTATTTCCGTTTGTTCGGTGGTCGAGTGAATTAAAGTTTTCACCTTTACTTACAATGTTATATGTCATCTTTATTTTAATAAAATAGTATAATAATCATTTGATAATAAACAAACACGAAATACTAACTAACATTTACAACAATAATTAAATGATAAATAATTAATTTCTACTAAAAATTGGAATGCCATAATTATTTCCCGACTCTCAGGCGAAAACACATTCCAGATAAAATTGTAATTTTGTTTTTGAAAAGGAGGTATACTTTGAAAGGTTACAAAAAAATATGACACCATCCATACCATCGTGATTCGACACATTACGTTGGTAAATAAATATTTAATTGAAAATTATTGAATGTTTCAATATTGTCATTTGATCTGTTTACCTTATCTCGTATCTAATAGTGTTTTCAACCAAATTGCATTGTCACCGCCTTCAAAGAATTCAACTGCTTTCTGTTTGTTTCAGAAGGAATGTCTTGCAGAAAAACTCACTTGGTGCGGCTGGTTGAAAACTGAAAAGTTTGGGCCAAATATGAGAAAGTTGGGTGTTTTTCTGATGGATCGCTGGCATTGATGGTAGCGTCGGGTCAATTTTTTTTTTTCATTTTCATTTCATAAAAGGGTTTGGAAATAAGGTGCGATGTTACTTTGACGTCATAGACACCTCGGCACAAGCCACTTGAAATTTCTTTAGGATGAGTCTTTGTAATTAGATTTACACGGAGGATTTCGATTTTTACGTATTCAGATTTAGGAACACCAAGATCTCACACTTCTATGATAAAAACACTCAATCTTCAGACATGCTAGAATCTTTTACTTTGAAGAATAAAGGGAGGGGATGGGAGGCAGGAAATTTATATTTTCAATGCTTAGAAAAACAAAGAATTATTCTAGCTTTAATAAAATATAAAATGAGATTTTTTTGAAGATAGATCGAACTATTAATTAAAACTAACAAAAATAAATCTTATATTTTTAAAATCGATCATACGTCAGATTCGTTGATAATAAAATTAATTCACATGAATAAAACAGTTATGCAACGCTTTATTTCCCTTTATAAAGATTAAAATCAAGATATATATGCTACTAAACCTTTTCCAATTTAGATAAAAATCCATTAAATGATTTTGATTCTAGAAAAATGTTTAACATTTTTGGCTTATGTCTTAAGAAAAAATTGAAATTCAGGAAATCTTATTTAAATAATGTTTAATAACTTTAAATAAAATTTAATGCAAATCAGAAATATTTGAATTTTCAAATACGAGGTTGTGCCCATATAACGCCCCTTAACAACCCTTTAAAATACTCCAAACAAACTGAAATTCTGAGAATATCTATTAATGTCTAATACCTATGCGCTAAAATTTCATTAAAAGAATCTCTAGCTGCGACCCACCTTTGCATAAAACTAAATTAAACCAAATATAGCCTACATTACCCACCCATACGTCTAGCAAATGGCTTCGAAAATTCATAATGATTGGTTAATTTGTTTTGCAGTTTACCCCACACAAACATATGTATAAACATATGCACATACCTAACTTTATATATATATATATATATATATATATATATATATATATATATATATATATATATATATATATATATAAATTTAAAAAACAGAAACAGAAAATGTGAACCTGAAGAGCTGAATTTTTATTTTCAACTAACAAAACTTATATACATTTCACGGTGAACGCATAAATACGTAAGAAAGTTTTCAACTTTTAGAAATTACTCACCAAAAACATTTTATGTTCGCAAGTAAGCATTCAGTTTTGTATCTTAGATAAAGAAATGATTTCCCTTAACAAATAATTCGTGCTTAATGGCTAAATTTATAGCATTTGAGCAACTTCTTTCAATATCTAATTTGTTATCATAGTTCACCCCAAAAAGGGCAGAACGCCACTGTAGACATAAATAACTACTGAGTATTAGGGAGTAAGTTTT
This sequence comes from Sepiola atlantica, assembly GCA_963556195.1. Lineage (NCBI taxonomy): Eukaryota > Metazoa > Mollusca > Cephalopoda > Sepiida > Sepiolidae > Sepiola > Sepiola atlantica. The sequence continues at coordinate 167,652,048 of OY744517.1, read as the reverse complement.
GGGGGTCATCCTAAGTTGTGAGCTGTGCAGCGAGATGTCTGTTTACATTAGTTTTACATTTCTGCATGTCAGTAAAGTCGGGGAAACAAGGAGCAGAGAGGGATTTCCGGGGGCCGGCAGCACGAGGAAATAAGCTATTGGAGTAGAAGGCTCTCCGACATCTGGGGACCTCCACAGTGAATTAATGAGACTTAGCTGATTGTCGGGTTCGTTTAGTGTATTTACGTCGAGAGGGAACCAAAGCGGCAAGTTCGTCGGAGCACATTCCATTGAAGTACTTGTAAAACAGGCACAAGGATACAACATTGCGGCGATGGGACAGGGACTGGAGCTTGGTGGATAGTGAGGGACCTATTAAGTTGGCGACTCTTTTTCGACCTTGTCTATAAGGGAGAGATTAGTAGATGATGCACCAGCCCAGATGTGGCAACAATACTCCATGCATGGGCGGGTGGTGGCTTTGTAGAGATATAGGATAATGTTAGGTGTAAGAAGTGCACGAGCCTGGTAGAGGGAGCCCACTTTCTTTGCAGCAGCCTTGGCAATGTCTTCAATGTATTTGTTCCAATCTATGTAACCTGTGAATGTTAGGTCGAGGAGTTTGAACGTTGAACTCTCAGGTAGGGTGTTATTTGTCATGGCAATTGATGGTTGAAGAGGTTTCTTATAGTTAGGAGCTCTGTCTTTGTGGCATTAAATGATACCATCCATTTTTTATCCCATTCTACTACAGACTAGAGGTTACTTTATAAGGATTTAGCTATTGCCTCGGATATGTGTGCGCCCGTTTTGCCCACATGACGAGAGTATAGCGTGGTGTCGTCAGCAAATATACCCATCTCAGACTCAATGTCATCAGAGAGGTCGTTTATGAAAATCAGGAATAGTAGTAGTCCAAGGATGGCTCCCTGGGGTACGCCAGCATTTATGTCATGTATCTTGGATGAACGGCCACAACGTGATCAGCGTTCTCGAGTGGGCTATGGGCACTCGTTACACAAGCCTCGGGCAGTGAGGTCAAGAGCCGGTCGAGGAGTGAGGCTTACTGGTTCACACGATCAGGGATGCGGGTCGGGAAAGAGACAGTATGTGAGAGGGGGTGAGCTAAGGATAAATTAAACGTAGAGTTACCAGCTGCGTCAGTAAAACTGGAGAACCCTAGCCAGTCACGGTGGTGTGCATAATAATCCCTAAATACACGAATTTGGACATTCGAATCAAGTAGGAGTGCTGTATCTATGCTTTCAGAGACAGAGGTATACAGAGTACAGTCCTGGGTCGAAGGAAAACGATATAAGAAATATAACTAACACTGTGCTGCAGAGTCAATCTAAAGCACATGTAGGCTTTGTCATCTGATTCTAGCCTATGTTCTCTAGTGTTCCGAACATAAACTCCTAACCCGTACATATATTTGTCAGAGTCTTTACGGTAGAGTGGGAGATAATTTGTCACGTCAAAGTGATGAGAGGAGATTGAGGATTTCACTTAGTACTAGGATATCCGGGGAGTTTGTCAGGAGAAAAATTGGTTCTTAGTCGCCGGATGATTTTTTTACTTTGTAATGTCATGTTGGTTTTGAGATAGAGTGGGGAGAGCGAAGTGGGTGCGTGTTAGGTTCCAATAAGCTCACACAACCAGTCCATTAGTCGTGACTTGGTCCATGGGGGTTGTTGCCTCGGGAAATTCCACCGGCGATAATTGTAGGGTCCCTTTCCATGCGCGACATGGAATGTACAGTTATCCACGATATTATACAACTGTTGATATAGCAGCCGTTCTTAGCGCTACCTAAGATTTAGGGCTCCTGTACTGGCAGTCGGAACCTGCAGCCACACAAGCTGTCTAACCTGTACCTTCAAGCTGTCGGAACAAGAGCGACCCAGACTAGTCATGTGAGACTTAGTGACGAAGAAACTTCCCCCAGGTTGCCCAGATAGAGAAAAAGAGAGACGGCATTCATTGTCCTAGTCAGGAAACAAGGTCAAGAAATGGGTGTGGTTGAAGCGTCCCAGGGCTAGCACCTCTGCACCTGGCCAAAAAGAAAATCTTTTTAAAATTCATATAAATTAAAAGTTCAGAAATAAATTTTGAAAATACATTCGTAAGTCATGTAGATCTTTATATATATATATTCTTATCAAATATCCACGCATGTTCCTCGAATTCTATAAACGTCGTTAAAAATATTTCGAATATTTACTTATTTAATTAACATTTCAACTGGCTCTGTACTGTTCCTCTATAGTTATACTTCTCAGAAGACAGCATTTGAGATCGTCAATGTTTCCCATATGTTATTGACATGTAACCAAATTCTGTGCGAAAGTGAAAACAGTAAAAGACAAAAGCGTATTCATTCTATAGACATCCACTAAGGAATAAGATTTTCTTTACAGAATTTAATCTCATAAGAAATTTTCCATGATGTTTTAGCTATTTATTTTTCCACTTTTAATTAGCATAATTACTTTTGAATGTCTGTGCTCGCATACACGTGCGTTAGCTGTATACATGCTGTAACGAAGCTGATAATATGGCGAAACATCAGTTAAGAGCAACATCCACGTATGGATTTGTATCATATTTCAACGTGTTTTATTGTTTTCATTTCTACGCCGTTAGATCTTCATAAATAAACGCCTGTTATGTATCATTCGCAAAAATGATGTTGTTATGAAATACATGATATCATAGAAAAATACAGATTAAATATTTAAAACTAGTGTAACACCTGGGTTTTTACATGAGTTCCAACTTCACATTTGAATTTTCGGAAATACTTTTAGCAAATATATTTTTGTCTCTTGTTTATATTATTATAAACTAACATGCCTTACAATCTTGAGCGATGGGATCCCAAAGGATATTCTTCATGGCAAGCTTGTAACCGGCAGAAGACCAGAGGAACACCTGTTCTACGCTACAAGGATGTCTGCAAGCGAAACATGAGGGCAGGTGGCATCGTCCCAACGGGCGGAGAGTCCGTCGCTGAAGACCGCAGCCGCCGGAGAAGAGCTGTAAAGGCATGCTGCAAGAGGAGAGAGGAGAGGAGAGGTCAGCAGTGGAGGAAGAGGAGGGAGCAAAGACGGCAGAGGGCTGCAACAGAGCTCTAAAGACACGACACACTCTACATATGTAGTAACTGCAACAGAGCCTGTCGATCCAGGATAGGCTTGCACAGTCACAGCAGCTTTGAATAATTATTTATAAATAGATATTATTTTCCAAATAAATCAATATACACATGTGTTTCATGCCAAAACTGCAATAGTCAATATGGGAGAAGACAACACGGTCACACGGCTCGAACCCCGATACGAAAGTCATGTTTGACTTAGTAGCCGTATTGTCTGGTAATAGGAAGTAAATTAACATTTCAATCGCAAACACGGCAGCTATACAGCAAGCAGTCGAGAGTACTCATATATATATATATATATATATATATATATATATATATATATATATATATATATATATATATATATATATATATATTGTATAAATGATTCACTGCTTATCAAAGCCCAAAGATAATTCGAGGATAAGGGTTAATGAGTTTGTCAGGTGTACGATGAGACAACCATCGTTAGAATTGGAAACAATGGTTGAAATTGAGCAGAATTTGATCATTTAAGGGGACGGCTTAACAAGTTAACATTGGACTTGAAAACGGCCATTGTATAGTCAGCTTTGAAGCAGCCCTGTGGTATTGTGTTTTATAGACGGGTAATTCTTGGAAAAAAAACTCTGCTCATAGAAGTTCCGTTTAGCTCCAAGTGCACAGAGGAAGAAAGGAAAATTGTTTACAGTGGCTGTTTGCTATACGAGTTTTTACTGTGAATGTTTTTACACGGAAACAAGTGGTTGGAGATAAATAGAGCACCTACCATGAAAATAACGATAGAGTAGAGAAAGACTAGTAACGTCTCTTAGATGAAAAAGATGCTGTCATGAACAGAAGGGAACATCCCCCGTTAAATTTTGAAGTTGATTTTGTACTCTGTCAGATGAGCGACACCTCTCTGGATGTGGCAACAGTACTCCATCTAAGGACTATCGAGCTCTTATACAGGTAGAGGATTGTGTCAGGAGTGAGATATTTTATGAAGTGGTAGAATGATCTAACCATTTTTTCAGCGACTTTAGCAACAGATTTGATGTAATTTTTCCATTTCGTGTCTGGAGTGAAAGTCAGTCCTAGAAACTTATCAGAGCAGAGGGTTTACTCAAGCAGAAAAGCATTCATTTCAACTAGGGTGGGCGTTGGTGGTGAAATGAGAAAAGCTTGGTTTTAGATGTATTAAAAGTAACTAGACACTTTTTTGCCATTTTACCACATGCTTCAGGTCGAAAGAAAGATCAGAAATATCATTAATGTTCTTAGAAATACTGCCATAGATCGCTGTGTCATCTGCATAAATTCATCAGAGACAAAAGATTTAACGGTTGAGAAGACATTTTTAGATATTTCATAGCTCGTAAGCTATGCAAAACCCTTGTGCCTTTGATATGTAAGGAGCTATTACTCTAGATTATTTGATCCTGTGTGATATTACAGTCAGCACGTCAACGGCTGATATTGCAGGACGAAATCCATATTGCTTGTTACTAGGTATATTGGTTTTGCTGAGATTATTAACTGATCGATTCATCACAGATTCAAACAACTTACTCATGACGCACAGGAGACTGGTTCGTCTGTACTGAGATGCAAATGACCGGTTTCCAGTATTTTTAAATACTGACTTTACTGAAGAAGTTTTCTGGAGTGATGGGAAGCATTTTACCCATAAGCAACGATTGAACAACTTTGTAAGAGTAGGAGCGAGTTCCGGTATTAGTTTCTTAAGTACTATAATTAGAATGTGGTCAGAACCAATTACCTTGCTGGTATGAAGGTTATTTATAATTTCGGCAACATTCCGGACAGATATATAGATGTTGCTCAGAGTGTTTACGGTCATAGAGGAGGAATTCAGAAGGAGGGCTGATCGCAATGGATGGAATTTGATGCAAAGTTGTTTGCGAACGGTTTGGCTTTATCGGAGTCTGAGGTCTAGTGATGATGGTTGAAATAGAGGTATTACATTTGTTCAGGACTATTTGTTATTCGCCAAAACTCATGAGAACCAAGCATCTGTTCAGCCATTCTAGATGTACCGGATTCGGCATAGGACGCTTTTGCGCTTTCTATAACTATTTTGCAGTGATTGTGTGCATTTTTAAAAGCGGCTTCAGTTTTAGAGCATCTATTACGTTGAAGCAATTGAAAAAGTGATTTATGTGAGCAATGTACCACGGCTGGCTTATTAGTTTCTGTTGGAATATTTTTTAGAGTATGAATTTCTCAATACGAGCGATTAACCAATCAGTTATATCGGATGCGATACATTTCACATTCGTTTTTAAAATTGGATGTAGCGGAATGTCCTATATGAAGAATCTGACACTGTTCCAGTCAGCTCTCGAGTATCTATAGACTCTGCGAGGGAAAAGGACATCAGAGATCGTACTGAAAAAAAAAATATATATATATATATATATATATATATATGTGCGTGTGTGTGTGTAAGTGTGTGCGCGTTTGTGTGTGTGTGTGTGTGCGTGCGTGTGCGCGTATGTGTGTGTGCGTGCGTGTGTGCGTATGTGTGTGCGTATGAATGTGTGGGGGTGGTGGCTAAAGTATAGTTTAGAGTAATAAATTCATAGCACGGTCAAAATGTATTATATTGTGAAAATTTCTTAAGGAGATGACTTTTTGAACCATAGTGAATCATATTCCATAAAAAGATATTAGGTAAAAAAATTTTCGACAAAAATAATTTGTGAAAAAATGTTTTCCAACAAATTATTTTTATGACAATTGTTTACTTCCTTAATTATTTTTCCAATATGAACAAGTAAAAGATACATTTTATAACATTGGATATTCGCCCGAGAGATTTACTATCAATGCCGCAAATACGTCTGTACTACGCATATTGCATCACCGGACATGTAGATAGGTGAGGAATAAGGCGTCACTCGTTCCGCAGTGTCGTCTCAACTTTCGTTTACAGTGCATCCAAAATCCTTCTACTGTCTGAGTCTGAGTGTCGATATCGTCTGGATCAACAAAATTACTTTAGTGGTTCACTACAGAATGTGTGTATATTCCACCACCAATGCTCGCCAAGTTACCATATGACGCTCAACCTTCCTAAACGTTGTGTGTACCGGGATGAATGTACTGTAATATAGCTGTCTCCAATGTTGCAACCCTTCTGTTCGGCACCTCAAGAAAGAAGCATTTTCCTTATCTTCGCTCCACTCCGCCGAATACCCAATGACCTGAAAGCCACTGACCTCGGTGATTTTTACTATGAAAAAAACGTTTCATTGATGTCTACGACTAAGGACGTCCCATTTTCTGCAGTATCACCGACTTGTGAAGGGTTCCGAATTAGGTAAGCCTCACAAACATCGCGAGAGAAGTTGCTCCAATCGACAACTGTCATGTTATTGCTGCCAAACCATTCCTCGCGTTTAATACACGTTTGTAGTAAATCACATGGCCATACATAATAGGTGCGTACAAGATGGGCTAAGGCCAGATGACTACCTCTGAAGAAGGAACCATCACGGATAGAATCTGCTGCCTTGCAGCCCATACAGACCCACCGAAAACCGTCTTCACCTTGATTTATGCAAACAAAAAGGATGCATCTTAGCATACTACACAAATGTTAGTTACGAATCAGATGTCTCTTTGCCAGCCATTAAATAGTTGACATTTTGTCATTCAGATTATTTCTTCCCCGCAACTGTGATCTCATCCATGAGTTCATCAACAGCAACAATTAAAGGCCTGTCTGTGCTACGTCTTCCTCCTAGCGTTGATACTTTTAATTTGAAATTTACGCAATTCAAATAAAACACGTTATTAAAACAATTATGAATTTGAAATTTCCGCAATTTAAATAAAACACGTGATTAAAACAATTATAATCTTTTTTTATCCGAAATGTGTTTTTGTCTAAAAAATAAATTAAAAATTTATGAAATAAACAATTGTCATTAAAAAAAAGTATTTTTATCAAAATTTATTTTAATTTTTGTAATCGAAAATTTTTTTAGCCCGAAATTTTTTTAATGGAATATGATTCATTATATATGTGTGTGTGGGGGGGGGGTGTATGTGTGTGTATGTTTGTGTGTGTGTGTAACTAGCTAGGTTTGTTATTGGCGACTAGACCGGAAGAAATTTATCTTTGAAAACCTAACGCACTAAGTTGACCTTCCTGCAAAAGATCTGCTGATATCAATTCAGGCAAATTTTTTACAATTATGTCAGAAAAATGTCGGGGGTGAGTCAAGAATGTGAACGAGGCGTTTCCCTCTTCATGCAAAACGGAATAAAACCTCCTGTTTCAGTTCTAGAAGTTAATATCGCTTTCATGCTTAAACTCTTAGGGTACTGAACGCTTATCAATTTCCACTCTTATCGCCGAGCATATCTACGAAGATATCATTGAAGCTGCTAAAAATAGAACTATGCAATTATGATATTCTTATCATAAATTAAATGTTGGAAAATGGTACCCGGAGAGGATTGGCCTCACTCGTAATGTAATTTTAACCTTAATCGTTAAGCATTACATTGAATACAATATGAAACCTGGAGTGAAGTAATGTTTATTCTTTTTTTTAACTTGTAGTGACTATAACTTTTCATATCTTTAAGGGCATAATTTTCATTTATATTTAAATTCAGAATAAAAATCTTTTTAGAAATCTATTATAATTATACAAAAGCTGAGTTTATGAACGTTTCTTCCCTAATGCCTTTTTCTTATATACTTTAATCGCACAAAATACATGCTAAAATATACCTTAATTCTGGGATTGAGTTATGTTTGAAAAGAATAATGTTTAATTGTCCTAATTAGCCGTAATAAAGTGTTTTTCTCCCTATTTCATTGAACATGATAGCTTTCGAACCCAAACCTACATATGTGTATCTGTTTTGCCAGCCACTTAGACATATTCCTGAAGCGTGTTTTCAGAAAATATGCGTTCGTTTCGTCTTCTTTTCTTTCTTTTCTACTTTTTTCATTGAGACGTTTTCCTTTAACTTTCTTTTTTAAAAGTTTTTCGGTTATGGCGTTTTCGTTTATTTTTTATTTTTTATATAAGGACGTTTTCCTTTTTTTTTCCTTTTTTAAAGCTTTCGATTGCGACGTTACTTTTCTTCTTCTTTTTTTACTATTTATATAGAGACGTCTTCTTTCGAAAACAAGAACATAGTTATATCTAAGATTTAATTAACGATATATGGGTTGTTTTATTCAAAACGTTTCGGACTATGTAACTGTCTACCTTTTTCACGTTCGATTCAAAAGTTCTCGAGTTCGAAAAGATTAACCTCGGAGATTATGTCGGCTAAAATGTGGATATAACAACCAAAATGAGAATAGTAGTCCGAATAATCACAAATAATTTTTTTTAAAAACAGTAATTCATTTTTAAGCGCTTGCATCATTTTATTTTTTATAATATCTAGTCTTTACCGTCGAAATTGACTTTTAAGAGTCTTTTGGACACTTAGAATTTTAACGGGCGTATTGTTAATTTTTTTCGTATCGTCATACCAGACTGTTTTAACAACTCGGACTAAGGGTTAGCATTTGATTAAACTAATGGCATGTTCTGTTTTGGTTTTGGTTTATTTTTGGATTAGTTTCTGAAAAAAATTAATAAACAACAGACATGTTCTGCTGCAAAAAAAGTCTGGACTTCATTGATCTTATTCCTACAGAATCAGTTGAGTCAATTATACAAGCACCCACCACCACCACCACCACCACCACGACAAAAACCTCCCTTAACCCTACCACTAACCCGAAGTGAAACGGTTACATGTCGTTCAAACGCTCTCTGGTCAGAAAGTAGGTGATCATTTCACGTTGAATTTATATGTGAAACTGATCCCTCATTATAAATTTTAAAATAATTGTTTTTTTGTTTTTATTTTATTTTTGTTATTTTTTGTTTTGTTTTGTTTTACCAAAATAATTTTCACGGTTTTCACACATATTCGCTTTAAAAGTAGAATCTCTTTTTGTAGGGGGTAACTGAGGGTCCTCATATACAATAATACTGATGCTTATCCGTCATTCAATGTGTCACACTTTGGCGTTTTCCTAAAAATCCTAATATGTTAAATACTAACCATCAAGCTTTATATATTTTGGTCTTTAAGAATACAATTTCATTTCGTCTGTCACGCTTCAGTTTGAAATAAGATTTCCATCACTAAACGCGCAGATTGAATGGAAGTAGTGTTATTTCTTCGTATGTCATTCTCTTCTTCCCTTTTTTCTCTCTATATCCCTTTATCTGGCTCTTTTCTCTCTCTCTGTCTCTTTGTTTTTCTCACACACACTTTTGTTTTAGCTTTTCAACTCTGTATTTTGAATCAGAATTTGAATTGTTGTTATCATCCAATTATCAACTGCTTTTCAAATTTAGACTTCGGTACAACAGTGGTAAGAATCCCCACTAGTTATATGCAAACGACACAATTATCTATGACAGCACTTTAAAGAGCATTAATGATCAAGATCTTTCTCTGTGTGTATCTCTCTCTCTCTCTCTCTCTCTCTCTCTCTCTCTTTCTTTCTCCTCCGACTTCGAGTACGTAGTGCAATGGGAGAAGAAGTGACGTGTTACTTTTAACGCCTCTAAAACCAAGCTACTCTCTTTTCACCACCAACGCTCGGACCATCACTTCTCCCCATTCAAACTTAATGGTCCTCCCCTCCTTTCATAAGCTTATATGACTGACTTTTACCCCAGACTTGAAGTGGAAGACATACATCAAATATGTTGCTACGGTTGCTGTAAAACTGGTTTAATCCTTCTACCGTTCCAGAAAGTACCTGGCTCCTGATGCAATCTTCTACTTATATAAAACCCAGATTGAGTACTGCTGTCATATCTGGGGAGGTGTCGCTTGGAGCACTCTTTCTTATCTTGACAAAGTACAGAATCGACTTCGTCCCTGCAGCCTCTTTCGCACAGAAGAGATGCTGCTAGCCTCTGTCTACTCTATCGCTATGTTCATGGTAAGTGCTCGACTGGGCTCAAATCCCTTGCCCCCCCCCCCTGTAAAACGTTTACAGTAAAAACTCGTCTGGCTTCGACCACAGCTCTCTCTCTCTCTCTCTCTCTCTCTCTCTCTCTCTCTTTATATATATATATATATATATGTGTGGGGGGGGGGGCAAGAACTAGATGAGGCTTCCACGAACAGAGTTTTATTCCTTAAACATTCCATCTGTTAAACAAGATATCACGAGTCTGCTTCCAAACCGACTACAGCTAGGTCGTCTTCAAGTCTAATGTAAACAAATACTTGTTGAGCTGTCTTCTTAGAAAAATAAGTCTTCTTAAGAATCCTCTGCGATTTCCACCCAGTTTCTAACCCCGTTGTGACAACGACCAACGTCAAATCAGCAACCCTTTTAAACCTTATCTTCGCGTGGAAGAAGACCGGTGTGCAATCACCTGTTAGGTGATTAAGATCTTTTTTTACATAAAACAACAATTTACAAAAGTTTACGTCATATTAAATTTTTATTACGTTAACTATTATTTAATTCAATACTTCTATAGTAGGGACGCATATCAGCGTGAATGTTTCCGATTGCAATTTATGGAACAAACCAGGAATGGCCGAGCCATTGTCAAACAGTCAATTAGTAACGACATTAAATGAAACAGCTTTTTCATTTTTCCCTGACTTAAGACACGACACGAAGCCAGTTCCTTGACCTTTTGGCTAGGAGCAAAGTGTAGTATCAGAACAGATACTACACTTCATCTTTTTTGTCCTCGGTCAACGAAGAAGAATCCCTTCTAAACTGAGGCGATCTTTTATTATTGCCTTAATCCAGAATGCATCTTTTTTGGAAGATTGATTTTTCCCCATATCCCAAACCGACCTTGTGTCTAACTTTGCCCTCGTGGGTAGGCAAATAAATAGAGACACGACACGGCACTCCTTTTACTTGTTTGGCGTTACTAGCGTCATCTATAGACTCTGAACCTCTTCTGTTCGTGTAATAGACGGTGTGTTGAGTGGGAGGTACAAGTCTCTTGGATCAGCTTTAATTATTAACTATTTACAATCCTGTGCTACTAATGACCACACATTCTACCGACCCCGGAAATCCTAGCAAAGAAAATGAGTACGCAGTGATAAGAGTCTGCTAGTCTACGTTGGCACAGTACACTTTACATCCTTAAAGCACAATCGTTTTTTATCATTGCTACACTTGTTGACTTTACCCAAAATATAGGCTCAAGATCTATGGCTGAGATAACGAAAAAGGGTATTTTTACACGATATTTAGTTTTGTAAACTCAAATCTGAATGACGTGTTTATGCAAGGATTTTGTGTTTGTATACATTTGTTTTATTTGTTGGGTCATTCGCAACATATTGCGTTTACTTTGTAACGGTATGAGGTCATGCTATAGTTAATGCCTGAAATTGTATATTTTTTAAATACATAAATGACAATTATTAATAATCAAATTAATGTATGTATTTTTGAACTCCTAAATTATATTTTTACAGAATAACTTAACATATTTAATTAGTAGTTCCAACTTATAAAAGACGGAAATGTCTACTGAAAAATTGAGCCATAAAATGTCTTATGGGTTCAGAAATGGAAATAATGCAGCAGAAACAACTGAAAATATTGATGCTGTTTATGAGGAGGATTTTTAAAATGAAAATAATTGCAGAAGATAGTTTACAATTTTTATGAAATGTTATTTCAGTTGTGGAGATGCGCCACGAGAAAATTGCCATTGTTTAATCTCAGGTTATGACTTGACAGTGTGACAGTATAATCACGTTCACACACCGGTTCAATTGGGAATATCAGGCGCTGCATGTGGGAGGACGGCGAAGTCTGTTTGCATGAAAAATATACAGCCCTGACGATGCCTTTACAAATAACCTGCTAATCCATACATGTGTTGAAACAACCAAACAACCGACCTTTGGATGGAAGTTATGTTCTCAATCATGTTGCGAAGCTCTCCAGAGAGAATATGCTACATTTTTTTTTAGAATTAGTGCATAGGCTGAGATGAAGACCATTCAACCGTTCACAAACAGTTACACCTTGGGAAAACTGCCTAAGCTTGCAAAATGGAAAGTCATGATTCATTAGTAAGTAATCGCAAGGCCCACTTGCGCTTTTCGCCCTCCTATAGACGTGTAGCACCTTTTTTGAAACAGGCATTCGATTTCTACGATTAAACAGTCTTAATCACAACCCAAAAGGGTACTCCGTCCCAAAATATATTGTGCTTAATTTTGTGTGAGATTGTTTTTGGCATGATGGAATATTGATCTTCTACCTTCGAATGGGAAGATTACAGATGACACGTATTGTCAGTAATTAGAATAATTAAACGCTACTTTAGTGAATTACAATAGAGTGGACTTCCATCGTGATAATATGCAGCCTTTCACAGTATAGTAAAGCTTACATCAAGAAAATATTGATGGAGTCGACTTGAAAAGAATTCCACATTCTACTTGTTCCCCGGATCTTAGCACCTCCTTAATATTCTGTACGTGATTTTAATCATTTTCATAGACAAGAAAGGTTTATACTGACTTTTCTGTTTTCTTTTCCTCAAATCCAAAGAAGTTCCACATAAATTATATTATGAAGTTCGCGAATCGTTTCTAATGGTGGAATTTGTATCAACTCGCTGGATGTCGTGGAAATTACACGATGCCTTTTACATAGCGTCTAACCCCAAGCTCCTCTCCTTTCACCACTAACACTCGGATCCTCAGTTTGCCCCAATTGAAATGAATGGCTCTTCCCTTGAGGAAGCCACCTGCTTTGATAAGCTTCTGGGAATGACCTTCACTTCAGACTTGAAATGGAAAACTTACATCAAATCTGTTGCTAAAGTCGCTGGAGGAAATGGTTAGATCAGTTTACCGCTCCAGAAATGATTTTACGCCTGGCGTAATCCTCTACCTATATAAGAGTCAAATACGTCGTAAAATGGAGTACTGTTGCCACATCTGGAGAGGTGCCACTCAGAGCATTCTTTCCTGCCTTGACAGAGTCCAAAACTGACTTCGAAATATAGTTGAGCATGCCATCTTCCTTTCCCTACAGTCACAGTCGCACAGAAGAGACGTTGCTAGTCTTTCTCTGCTCTATCGTTGTTTTCATGGTAAGTGCTGGACTGAGCTCCAATCTAGTGTTCCACCCTGTACAAATTAACAAAAACTCTCTAGCGACAACCACTGTTAATAATTTCCGTTTCTCCCTCTGTATACCTAAAAATAAACGGAGTTTCCATGAAAATAGTTTATTTCCTAGAACTACTCGGGAACACAATACCGTGGAGCTGCTTCCAAGCTTACTACATACTTATTTCAACCATCGTTATAAATCATCACGGTGTTATTTCACCGTCTATCTGACAAACTCATTAACCCTTATCTTCGAGTGGCCTTCTGGCCTTGATAAGCGGTGAGTCTTTAGTAAAATAAAAAATTTAATAAACACCCATCTTTATTGTTTACCATGAGGTTAAACACGGGATCAGGTGTTGTTTGACAACGCACTAAGATAACCGCACTCTGGCCTGCAAAAAAAATGTATAAACAGCCCATCGGCATTTCCTAGTATGGATTCGTCAGACGATTAGCAATAAAGTAAACCCTTCTCAGAGAAGGTAAAGCCTGGGAGGGTGGACCTCCCATGACTGAACAGAACTATACCTCAGTCCGACAGCAACAAAGTTACTGTCGGACTGATTTGTATTATAATACTATGGTACTTCATAAATCTGTGTAATTTACTGTTTATTATAATATTCCTTTTGAAATAACTAGCAAAAATATGCGACCGGAGAAAGCATATTTTTGCTAGGCTATTGCGTCACCCTCTTCTCTCTTGCTGTCTGCGAGAGGGTGTTCCTATTTACTTGTCTATAATTTTATAATTGTGAAAAACTACATACAATACATATTTAAAGCTAAATAAATAGTTTTGGACTATTAAAATAATTTAAGTTTAAGTTCACCCATTTATTTATTTATTTTTATTATCGCCTACGTTTGAATTCATGTTTTGAAACATGACGTAAATGGTTTCGTCTAGGGGATAGAAAACTGCACGTGTTTTACTCGCTCGTAACGGGATGGAAGTACATATGTTTATTTAAATACAAATAAATACACATTGTTTATGTTTAACAACAATAGTAAATGAGTTAATACTGAGTATCGTTATGAGTTAAAAGCACAAATACAATATCCGGAAATTTATGGAAAATACTTAAAATTGTTATAGAGACTAGCAAATATATGCTCCTCCGGCCGCATATTTTTGCTCCCAAAGAAGGAGGTTATGCCTGGAAAGATATATTATCATGACGGACGAACATTTTTTTACTTTTATTAACCCCAAACAAAGCACATTGCCACTGACACGTAATGAGTTACTACAGGGACATGCTAAGTTAATAAACAGTGACGAAAGCGAGTGATGGATACTGTATAAAATATTGGAGGGGGGGAGGTAAAAAAATAGAGTGAAAGGGTGAGGGTAATAGGTAGAAATTGTTTTAAAACATAGCTCAATCCCAAAACTGAAGAATATTGTAGCATGTATTTTTTTTGCTTTGCATAACATCAAAACGAAAATTCAAAGCTATAAACCACGAGGTCCTTATGCATATTAGTACAGTCAGAGAAGCATGGAACAGGAAATAAATTCCAAAGGCTAGCAGTTCGAAGGAAAAAAATCTTAGAGTATAAAACTTTCCGGCATCTGGGGATCTCTACAGTGAAGGGTGACATTTTGCTGCTTGTCGGGTTGATCAGGAGTATTTACGTCGAAAGGGCACAAGTGCCGCGAGTTCATCGGAGCACATTCCATTAATGTACTTGTAAAACAAGCATATGG
>OY744517.1:167327040-167632040 GCA_963556195.1 Sepiola atlantica | reverse complement strand
GCCTCCTGTATCTATCAAGGCTAAATTAAAAAGGATTCAACAGGCACATCTCGTATTCCCCTTCATAATTTAAATTGATTCTAGCCGCGAGCAACGCTCGCCTCCCACTTCCTCCGCAGGTATTATAACACCTCTCCCACTTTCTAATGATTTCATACTCCAACCGCCGCTTGCAACTGCCACCATCTATTTGTATCTCATATTTTGATTTTTGCTCAAGCGGCCGCAGGTTCTAAGCCGGCTGCCGCCACTACCATCCATTTCAAATATTTTGTATTTGCGATGTTTTTCTTCGGACAAAATCATCCTAATGTAGTCTTATGATAAAGACAAAACGTTGATGAATACATAAATGATATTTGTTTGTTTTGTTTTTTTCAATTTCCATATTCTACATTCTTACTATAATGGCGATTTTGTGTCTGTATCTTCATAAGTTTTTATATCTATATATAAATATATATATATATATATATATATATATATATATATATATATATATATATATATGTGTGTGTGTGTGTGTGTGTGTATGTGTGTGTGTGTGTGTCTGTGTCATTCATTTTAAACGAATTCTATTATTAGTTTGGAAACGCCTTTTATCTAAATGCTAGGTGGCAATAATTTACCCTTTACCAATATTATGCCCTCATATATGAAGCGACGTATATTTATTATATATTTTTTCATATAATTATTCACGGATACGTGTTTTGTCGTCTTGCGACTCATCAGTGTAGCTGAACCTAACGAAATTCGAAACCGGGCAACTTAATCCCGACGCTCTACCACTGAACCAATCCCCGCTAGTTGAAGTAAAATATCGGTTGTTTATAGATATCTTTTATTTGTTTATTTTAACTTTTATTTGCGATACTTTGAACGAATTTAACTATTTATGTGGAAAATCATTTTACATTATAACATAATGTGTATATACACACACGTATATATATATATATATATATATATATATATATATATATATATATATATATATATATATATATATATATATATATAAGTGAAATAATAAAATAAGGTGCGAATCAAATTTTATTAGAATTCAATGTTCTGGCAAAGTACCATAAAGTCCTTAACTCATGAGTTTTCAAAGAAAATTCTTCTCCTCAGAGGACCATTACCGCAATGACATTACTGCAGGTAATAAAATTAAACTTTGAAAATATATTAAAATATATATAAAAATACATAAAAGTATATAAAACATCAAATATATCAGCCAAAAATATACTTTTTTGTTAAAGCTATACAGTTCATCCAAGTCATACAATTTAAAACATATTCAGGAAAGATATCCAAGAGGTTGATTGCCGTAATGGTCCTCTGAGGAGAATAATTTTCTTTGAAAACTCATGAGTTTAGGATTATAGGTACTTTGCCTGAACATTGAATTCTAATAAAATTTGATTCGCACATTATTTTATTATTTCACTTTATATAATGCTATTAATGCTCTATCACACAGGCCGCTCCATATTATAATAAAGCCCTCCGCGACAGCGGATTCCACGATGGAATCTCATACATCCCAAACCAGAATATTCCACAGAACAACAGCCGCAAAAGGAGGAGATCGATTATTTGGTTTTCGCCGCCCTTCTCCAGCAGAACAAAATCAAGAGTAGGTCATATTTTTCTCTCATTATTAAACAAACATTTCCCTCCAACAAACAGTTTACATAAGTTTTTCAATAAAAACACCATCAAGGTCAGCTACTCAACCATGCGGCCTATAAGGAGTTACATCACCAGAGAACAAAGCACGGCAGTCGACACCGGATGCTCATGCCAAAATAAAAATTCTTGCCCCCTCGAGGGAAATTGTAAAGTTGACTCAGTTGTATACAAAGCTGTGGTTACGAGTCAAACTGATAACAGTACAGATGTATACTACGGCATGACACAAGGTTCCTTTAAACAAAGGTATTATTCACACCTATATTCCTTTAGATACAAAGATCGCGCAAACACATCTTTGGCTAAACGAATTTGGGAACTAAAAGAAGAAGGAACTCCCTTTTCTATAAATTGGAAAATCATAGAGAGAAAACCCATTTATTCACCTATATCTAATGTTTGCCATTTGTGTAATGCTGAGAAGTTCCATATTTTTAAGGCCATCATAAACCCAAACACCAGATGTTTAAATGTACGCGATGAGGTTTTTAAGGGCTGTATACATCGTAAACAAGCACTCCTTATTTATTGGATGGATCGAGTGACTTAAGCCTTCCTAGAGCCCTACATACATTTTTCAGACACTTATATACTTCTACTGCAGACTTCTCGTTCTACGAACCTGATCACAACTCTTTTTTTCCTTTCTCTATTTTTTCCCTCTTTCTTCTTTAAATTTTAAATTTTTAAATTTTATTTTTCGTATTTTTATTTATTTATATATTGATTTTTATTTATATATTGATTTTTTATTTTTATATTGATTTTTTTATTTACACATGCATACGTGTATATATATGTATATATGTATATATATATATATATATATATATATATATATATATATATATATATATATATATATATATATATATATATATATATATGTGTGTGTGTGTGTGTATGTATATGTGTATATGTACGTGTGTATGTGTATATTTATTTTTTGATTTTTTATTTATATATTGATTTTTTATTTATATATTGATTTTTTATTTATATATGAATTTTTATTTTTTATTTATATATTGATTTATTTATATTTTTATTTTATTTTTTATTTATATTTTTATTTATATTTTTATTTACATTTTGATTTTTGATTCTTTATTTACATATTATTATTTTTTATTTATATATTGATTTTATTTATATATCGAATTTTTTATTTATATATTATTTTTTTTATTTTATTTATATATAGATTTTTTATTTTTTATTTATATATTGATTTTTTATTTATATATTGATTTTTTATTTATATATTGATATTTTAATTATATATTGATTGATTTTTTTATATTTATATATTGATTTTTTATTTATTGATTTTTTATTTATATATTTATCTATATTTATATTTTTACTTTAAATTGATATTTATTAATTGAAACAATCGGAAATTTATATATACATATATATATTTTATATAATAATAAATAGTTACCTCCCCTTTTTAGATAATTTAATTAATTAGAGTTGCGTACCTTTAATTATGTTCTACATATAAAAATAATATTTTACTTACTCTTAATTAATTTTTTATTATTATAAATTTTATTTTATTTTATTTTATTTTTCCCCTCCTTTCTTTCTTTCTTTCTTTCTTTCTCTCTTTTCTTTCTTTCTTTCTTTCTTCCTTCCTTCTCGTTCTTCACTTCTAAATATAGAATCTCTTACTTAACGGCTTTTTCTGATCTAAGCGTCTCGCCGGCCGTCCATTTCAAATTCTGTGTACATAGCGTTTCATAACGGTTATAAGTGTTTTTTGAAGAAATTCCATCATTTACTATTTCAGACTATGCTGAAGAAGACGGAATCGGGAATTAAACCAGTTTCTTGTCAGAAACCACTGATCCATGTCTGATTAAAATCTGTATTTAAAAATAAAATAAAATATATATATATATATATATATATATATATATATATATATATATATATATATATATATATATATATATATATATATATATATATATATATATATTAGTAGAATACTTGTCCCAGGATGAGTATAAGCAATAAATATAGCATTAGTTTTATTTGTTTCTTTCTTTAGGGTGTATGGTACGGTTTCGGTGTCACCCTCATAAATGGTAGAGTTTTAAAAATGGTGATGTGCCCACGTTACATACCCTGTTGCCTAGAATACATATTTAATAATTCATAACGATAAGTTCAATAGTTTATGATTAAATGTTAGTGACACTATCGGGCGCACCGATTCTTTTGATAATGTATTATTTAATATAACTCAAATTCTGATGTAGAGCATTTATTTCCCTCATAAATCTTTTGTATCTAACCTATTTTAAAAGTTTTTTTTCGGGCAGATGCGAGTTTGGTTAGACGTAACTCCTAAAGGCTATAGTTTACAAAAAAATAATATGACCATGTTACTCACCGGTTCATAGAAAAATAAAAATAAAATTTTATATTTGCACCTCCTGAACATTAACATTTAAAATCAAAATAATGTGCTCACTTTACTCACTTTATTTTGTTTAAATATATATTCTACTAGCAAGGGGGGGGGCAATATAAAATAACGATTTAATTATTAAAAAATACACGCATCAAAGGAATTTCGAAAAAAAGTTAGCTTTTAGAGTGGGGGATCACTTGCCTATATAAATTTAACGTAAAATGAGAACGCACCTACGGGCCATTTAACGGTAATATAGAGACGTGAAAAAAATGTTTTTCAATATTTTAGGGAAAACCAAATTTTGTATTAACTAAACTTATATATCTATTTCATTTATTTTTTCATGGGGGGCATTATTTTTTCCTACAATAAAGTGCGAAACCAATTATGATTGTTTTAGGATGCATTGCTTTTCTGGCCCGCCAAATTTTGTGCGTGTATAGATGGGGGGAATATTTTCTTACGCTTTTGAGTAAGAGGTATCCAGAAATTTGCAGTCGTGACGTAAGTAGTTCTGACTTTCCGGAGAAAGCCAAATCAAGTTCCGATGCTTCTACACAATCCAAACCGAACTAAATTAACTTTGCAAATTAAAACTAAAACTTAGTTTAGGGTTAGATTAGGGTTAGGTTAAGGTTTGTTTAGGTTTAGGTTAGGGTTATGTTAGGGTCAGTTTGGGTTAGATTAGGGTTAGGGAAGATTTTAAAAAACAGTTTTTTCGTATTGTGTAGATATTTGGTGAAGTTCGTGTATATATATATATATATATATATATATATATATATATATATATATATATATATATATATATATATATATATATATATATACTAGCAGTGCTGCCCGGCGTTGCCCGGTGCGACAAAAAACAAAGTAGTAGAAATTAAAGAGTGTGTGTAACATCTTTATATAAAAACTTCAATCTCTCTTCTTTCTCTAGCCCTCTCTATTTCCCTGGACCCCATTATTTCCCTCCCTCCTTCAACTTTCTATTTCCCCTTTTCCCATATGATTATTCTCTTGTTTAAATGTGTTAAAACTAATAATAATGTAATTAATTTCCCCCCGGGGCCATCTGCTTTAAATGTAATAGTGTAATCTTACATTTATTGCTTCGGGACATTTATTGATTAGGTTGATATTTAGTAAAGAAAATTTACGCATCATTGGAAGTTTCAGTTGGGTTTTTTTATGACTGTATTTTCGGACATCCATACTTACACAACGTAAAAAAAGAAGAAATTAATAAACCATTTCATTGCTTTTTAAGCAATGAAATGGTTTATTAATTTCTTTTTTACGTTGTGTAAGTATATTACGTTGTGTAAGTCATAAAAAAAACAACCGAGACCTCTAATGACGCGTAAATTCTCTTTACTAAATATGTATTTTATGTAACTATAGATTTTCTTTAAAAAATATGTTATGTAAACAAACAAACATTTTGGATGAAAGTTATTAATTATTCTTACATTGTATTTTTTTATCCCGAAATAAAATTATATTTCATTTTTTTTTAAACTTTGAAATCGAACTTGGATGCAATGACTTAATCGCTGGCGGTCATGTTGTAATTTCCTATAATTTTCTTTCGTAAAATAGTAGCAATAGTTTGATTAGCGTTCGTCGCTTATTTAAAAAAAACAATACCAAAGAACTAAAAATTTAGAGGCGCGTCCCTGGCGCTAAGAAACGTTAAATAAAATTACAAGTTATTTCAAATTATTACGTAATTAAAATTAGCTATCCTCGTACAAATGAATTTCATTAATAATCATAAATTGGTTTATGTAATTGAGGCATAATTTGCCGGACAACGCCGAATACTTTTCTTATATAAGATATTATAAAATGTACATGTACATGTATTTGTGTACGTACAGAGTGGCGGGCAGTGGCAGTTTCTTACCCCCCTCCATGTAAATAGAATTGACGCTAAGAAACGTTAAATAAAATAAAAAGTAATCTCAAAGTATTACGTAATTAAAGTTAAATATGACTCAGCATTTTCTAATTACTATAAAATCTGCCCCATAGACCCCTAAGGGGTGGGTGTATAGATTCGGCAATACGCCCATCAACTTACTCTGTGAATGTTACATAAGAATACACTTTTATAGGTTATCTATATTCTCTAACCTTTAAAAAAAAAACTAAATTGTGTGTTTAAACGTGAGTTATCGTTCTTCCTTAGCTATCCTCTAACAAATAAATTTCATTAAAAACCATAAATTGTTTTATATAATTGAGGCATAATTTGCCGGACAACGCCGAATACTTTTCTTATATAAGATATTATAAAATGTACATGTACATATATTTGTGTACGTACAGAGTGGCGGGTAGTGGCGGCTAATATATACCTAACTTTATATATATATATATATATATATATATATATATATATATAGAGAGAGAGAGAGAGAGAGAGAGAGAGAGATTTGGGTTTTTCACTTAAAAAATAGATTATTCAGTGAAGACCGGGATTAGGTCAATAAAAACAAGCTCAATGATACTCGATTACAGGATACAGAGCCAATCCAAAATATGCGGAAAAATAGAGTGCTCGATTACAGGGATAAGAGCATAATATTTATTTGTAAACATAAAAATACAGTCCTTAAAGGAAACCGGTATTTCACGAAGTTTACGAACAACTAGGCACCAGAACTGGACTCTCTGACCATCAGTCCCAAAAGAATTCTCCTATTGAGGAGTGTAAGAAATGTAAGACGACATACATACACACACACACCCACACACACACTTATATGTATATATATATATATATATATATATATATATATATATATATATATATATGTGTGTGTGTGTGTGTGTGTGTGTGTGTGTGTGTGTGTGTGTGTATAAATATATATATATATATATATATATATTGTTTGTGTATCTAGGCAGTGTATTTTTCATTTAGGCAAACATTATTAAATAACACGGAGTGCTTTTGCTTGATAAGCTTTTTTAATTTTGTTATTTTTTTTTCGGCAAATTTAAAAAATAAAAAGTCTTATCAAGCAAAAACACTACGTGTTATTTAATAATGTTCGACTAAATATATATATATATATATATATATATATATATATATATATATATATATATATATATATATATATCACTGAGATTAGTATAGTATAAAGAATAGTTTTCAAGTTACCAAATGGCGCAAAAATATGTAAATAATAAATACATAGTGTTATAAATTTTCCGGTTGTAAATAGGAAGTTTGTTAGTAACAGTTAGTTTTGGTAACACAGTTGGAGGTGACATGGCGTTCGGATATCGAATATCAGCGTGGATCGCGTATATATACACTGAAGAATCGTGATATGATGATTAAGCTGTCTGCGACTGAGAATATATATAAATATATATATATATATATATATATATATATATATATATATATATATATATATATATATATATATATATATATATAGGTGTATGCGCGTGTGTGTGTGAAGTTTACTTTATAAGAGTTGGATGAGCAATCCTGTGAATCCTTACTATCTCTATTTCTTTATACAATCATGTTAGCTACATATATGCATACAGTTTTCAGCTACAACCTTATTGTTATTAGCCTTAGGAAGCTTAGCCTAATTAAGCTGTAGCTGAAACATGTATGCATATATGTAGCCAAAATGTTTGCATGGTCTTTACGTAAGATCAAACACAACTTTTTTCGTGTAAAACTTTACGAGGAATGCAATGATCGTATTAATTTTGTATTGAGGGAGTTTAAAATATCATGGTGTCCGAATCCGCACTAGAATCCAAACACGGTGTTTAACAAAGACGATGTTTTTTCTATATTTTATTTAGAATTCTAAAAGTATATTCATTCAACAATAAGAATAACATTAGTAAAATAGAGTGTTGGTTTCTGTGCAGGAATACTCAGGGGTATACGTTTATTCTCTAGCAATGATGTGAGAGGCGTGCTAGTTTACCATAAACATCGAGGTGTCGTGTCCTTTTAAATTACGTTTTCATGTAAAAAATAAACTATGGCCTCGTTTTGTAAAAAAAATATAATGCGTGATGCGCCCGAATGGTCAGAACGAGGTTTTGGGTTTCAAAAACAAATGATAAGTTATGTGTAAGCCATTCATAAGACGCCCAGATTTTATTTCAAATGGCGTCTTCGAGATATGTATGCCAAGCATCAAGTTAATACATGAGATCTAAAAGTTTATTCAACTGTTTAAATCTGAACCATCAGACGAAAACGGATATGTCTGAGATCCGTCCGTTCAATGTGTGCGTTTAGCGATGAAGATGCTATTTCAAGCGTGACAGACATTAAAATAAAACGTGGAAGACAGACGAATAGGGACTTTTATAGGGTGGACCGATCTGAACATTTTTATTTCAAGCGGTACACAGATTAATAAAGACTCTTTTAGTGTAAACGGATCAAAAAATGCTATTTCAAGCGTGACAGACAGACGAATAGAGAGTCTCATGGGATTAACGAATCTGAAAATTATATTTCAAGAATGACAGACATTAATATGGACTCTTATAGAGTAAAAGAATCTAAAAATGCTATTTAAAGCGTGACAGACAGAAGAATAGAGACTCTTATAGGATAGACTGATCAAAAAATGATATTTCAAGCGTGCCAGAATGAAGAATAAAGTGGACAGATTTGAAAATTATATTTCAAGCGTGACAGACAGATTAATTTAAACTCTTATAGGGTAAACGGATCTAAAAACGATATTTTAAGCGTGACAGTCAGACGAATCGAGACTAATATGACGGACCTATTCTATTTCAAGAGTGATAGACAGAATAATAGGGTAAACAGATTTAAAAATTATATTTCAAGCGTGACAGACGAACGACTCGCCAATCTTATAAGTAGGAATGATCTGAAAATTATATTAAAAGCGTGACAGTCAGACGAATAGAGACTCTAATTGGGTGGAGGAATCTGTAAAATTATATTTAAAGCGTGACAGACAGATTAATAGAAACTTTTATAGGGTAAATGGATCTAAAAATGCTATTTCAATCGTAAGAGAAAGACAAATCGACACTCTTATAGTATGGACCGATCTAAAAATCTTATTTCAAGAGTTACAGACAGATGAATAGAGGCTCTTATAGGGTAAACGAATCTAAAAATGTTATTTCAAGACTGACAGACGAATACAGATTCTTATAGGTGGACAGATCTGAAAAATGCTATATCATACGTGACTGACTGACAAATAGAGACTGTTATATGCTGGACAGATCTAAAAGTGTATGTCGTGGGACAGACAGGCGAATAGACTCTTGTAGTGTAGAAGAGTCTGAAAATGTAATTTCAAAAGTAAGCGTTATTGACAGAGTCTGGTTTATATTCTTGGGACAAACTAAAATGGCGTTAATACTAGAGTATTGATTTACTCCTCTCCAGGAGTTAGGCACAAGGCCAGTTTTTATCTTACTCACCCAAGTAAGATGTGACCCAAGGTCGTGAAAGTGGGGTTTAAAAATTGCCTGGGCAGCCCCGTCGACATTCCCCGGTAGGGCGCCTCAGGCAGTAAGCAATAAACTTACTCCTCCCCAAAGAGGGGAGGCGAAGCCTGTGAGGATGCACCTCCTAGAACTGCACAGGACAGACCCATAGACCGGCGTAAATCAAGCCCCGAAGGCCAAGACAATACCAGTCTATGGGGTGCAGTATCCATCGGAAAAGATACTACACTTTGATCTTAGCCAAAAGACCAAGGGACGTTATTTATCTACCTCCCACAAGGTAAGATGTGACACAAGGTCGGGAAAGTGGGATTAGAAAAACCAGCACTCGAGAAGTTGAGCACTCTGGTCATTAAAAATTGCCTGGGCAGCCCCGTCGGCATTCCCCGGTAGGGGCGCCTCAGACAGTAAGCAATAAACTTACTCCTCCCCAAAGAGGGGAGGCGAAGCCTGGGAGGGTGGACCATCTAGAACTGCACAGGACAGACCCATAGACCGGCGTAAATCAAGCCCCGAAGGCTAAGACAATACAGGTCAATGGGGTGCAATATTCATCGGAACAGATACTACACTTTGATCTTAGCCAAAAGGCCAAGGGACGACTGTATGTTTCTACTTACTTGCCTCTCCAGGAGAGTAGACTTAGACACAAGCTTAGCTTTAAAAGTTATGATAAATCAACTCCTCAAAAAAGGGATACTCTGGATCGGAACAAAAATAATAATTGCCTTAGTCTAGAAGGATCTTTTGAACTGGCCGAGGACAGAAAAGTTGAAGTGTAGTATCAGAACAGATACTAAAGTTTTCTCCTAGCCAAAATGCGTGTCCGTTGTTTGTAAGTTATTCGACACACTTAGTTAATTGATCGCATATATTCTTTATCGAGTATTTGATCTTGTTGTTTCAACCTTGAAGAAAACACTAAGCTAGATTTTGCAGCTACTTTCAGAGTTTATCTATTGCTCTGACGCGCATTTATTTACGTAAGACACTAACCTTTACAGAAATAAACAGAAATTGTGCGACCACTTCTGGTGTGTCCGTGTATGTGTGCAGCGTGTTTTCCGCCTCTACGTGACTTAAACATCATCATTGATGTATTTACTATTGATAATCAACAATGCAATAGTGTACTAAACGAACTTTTCAAAAATCCTATTCAATTACGAAATTAAATCCACCCATTGCATTTCTGTTCCTTCCTAAACAAGACAGCCATTTTAATTTTCTTCAATAGTTGAAGAAAAAATGAATTACTTCGTGACCCTTCGAAATTTGAAAGGAATTTGGAAACATTTTAACTTTCAAATAGATTTTTTTTTGTCTGGATTTAAAATTCTTAGTAAAGCCTCATGTATTAAATGATTTAAACTTGTGTGAGCTATTTACATCCAGCAATTTTATAAATAGAGATTAAAACATTACTTTAACAAAATTAGTTATTTTACATAATAAACAGCAAGTATGTTGTTAGTTGTGTGTCATGTCCGGATAATTGGAAATCATTTGATATTTCGGGAGATACCTCCCCTTGTACAATATCCGGACAGTACACCCAGCTAACAACATACCAGCTGTTTATTATGCAAGATTGAAAATAAAAATAAATAGATAATTGTAAGACCTCTCCTTCGATTGTTAATGTTTGTTCTTTCCAGCTTCTCATCAATTCGGCTCTCTGCATTGCCTTCAGCCTTCATAATACCTTTATTACAATTCCCAGAAATGCTTCAAGCAAACTACCATTCTCTCTATATTTTATATGTTATGCCTATATTCACCTGCTGACTTCTGCATTCGTATTATACCATGCCAGTCATAAATAAATGCTTGGAGGGTTGGGTTCAAAGTAATTGCTAAAGAATTAACATAATTTAAATGTTCCTGTTGTAGTTATGATGTACGAGTGAGAAATTTACCTTTCGGTGTTGTTAAACCCTTTAATCAACTCGCGTTGTATAAAGGCAATATATGGCGGCTTTATTGCATATCTTTGGGAAGTGGCGCACTTATTTTCAATAAATCTTACTCAGATTAATTCTGCTTCAATAAGTATCTTTGCTCTAACAATTTATTGGCGAGAGAGATTTCAAAAACTAAATCTTCCGCACAATTAAATTGCTTTTTCTAATAGAACAATACAGTTTGGGAACAAATTGCTTACTTAAGTTATATGTATCTAATAGAAATAATTTCTCAGGGTTCCATTCTGAGCCCAACCTTCTTCCTGTTCGTCATAAATGATCTCCCAACCCGTATTCTAAGATCATTCGTCGACATTTATGCTGATGACACAACGATCTATGGAAACACCTCGAATAGCATTAATGATCAGGTTCTTTCTGGTCCCCCTTTCTCTCGCTATCTCTCTCTCTCTCTCTCTCTCTCTCTCTCTCTCTCTCTCTCTCTCTCTCTCTCTCTCTCTCTCTCTCTTCGGACCTGGAGCAAGTGGTGCAATGGGGGAAAAGGTGGCTGGTTAATTTTAATGCGTCAAAGACCAAGCTCCTCTCGTTTCATCACCAATGCTCCGATTCCCACTTTGTCCCAGTTGAAATGAACGGCTCTCCCCTTGGGGAAGCCCACTGCTTTGATAAGCTCCTGGAACTGACCTTCTCTTCAGACTTGAAATAGAAGACTTACAACAAATCTGTTGCTAAAACCGCTGGAAAAATGGTTGTATCATTCTACCGCTCCAAAAGGTATATCACGCCCGACGCCATCTTCTACCTGTACAAGAGTCAAATAATCCTAAGATTGAGTACTGCTGTCACATATGGGGAGGTGCCGCTCAGAGCACCATTTTCCTGCCTTGACAGAGTCAAAAACCGACTTCGAAATCTAGTGGGAGTGTCTACACTAGACTAAAGTTACCCGAATGCTGGATGTTTATAAGGAAATATGATTTTTAAATGAGTAATTATCACGCAAGATAGGAGGAATCCGAGTCAAATGGTAGTAATTCGTGTAATCTGCAAGCAATAGTACAACAAATTACACTCTACAGTGAAATACTACGAAGTACACATCACAATGTGTGGAGGTATCAGGTAAATTTCATGTTTTTGTTAAACTTTTATGTTGAAAAATTACTTGAAAGAAATGTAAATAATTCTATTTAATTATAACAATAATCAAATCTAAAATACATGAAATTAAACAATACTTACATTTGAAGTATCGTCATTAAATCCCGTTAACTTTTAAGGTATCGTCATTAAATCCCTTTAACATTTGAAGTATCTTAATTAAATCTCGTTAATATTTGAAGTATCTTCATTAAATCTTGTCAACGTTTGAAGTATCTTCATTAAATGCTATCAACATTTTAAGTATCTTTATTAAATCCCGTTTTTTTTGTTTAGAAAGATCAAATCAGGTTTAGTGTGTTCAAGAACCTTATCAGTTTGTATGCGCATATTTCAAATAAGTTTGAAATTGTCGTTCTCCTGTACCACTTCTGGCTTATGCTCATACTGGTACAATTCATAAAGTTTGCATATATTCCAGTGTAGTACCTGAGCGACTTTGTCGTGTTTTCATTTTTTATACTGATTATTATTATTATTATTATTATTATTATTATTATTATTATTATTATTATTATTATTATTATTATTTACTCACTAGGAGTTATCACACTGGTCATCGTCAGTGATCGCCCACTGCCAACAACCTTATTATTATTATTATTATTATTATTATTATTATTATTATTATTATTATTATTATTATTATTATTATTATTATTATTATTATTATTATTATTATTATCTGTACTCACATGGGGTTCTCTCACAGATCATCGTTAGTGATTGCTCACCGACAATAACCAGTAGTATTTCCTGGAGTCTGAGTGACAATAAGCCTCCCCAGATTTCCAGTATTCTTCACCTGTTTTTGATAACCACTGCAAATAACCTTGCGGTATGACAACAGCCTCTTATCATTGATTTCTCGCTGGTAAGGACAATTTGTCTTCTCTGGGATTTGGGTAGCAATAAGCCTCCCCAAGGTCCCAGCATTCTCCGCACTTTTCCAGCGGAGGTCTGATCAGTTTAATGAGAGTTCTGGCAGTTTCAGTTCCCTCGGGTTCACGTGGTGTTCCTTCTATGTTTTTCTTTATTGTTAAGTATTATGATATTCGGTCTCCTTTCTGGGATGTACCTCCATGTCACAGGATTTTGTGGTTTTCGTGTTCCATTACTTGTTTCCGGTTTGTGTCTGTACTATTTGTCTGCGTGTTCAAAATGCATAGTTCCCAGTTTACTGCTTTCCCTACGCAGTCGTGTATGTTTTTGTATTTTTAGGGCAAGTTTGCTGCATTCACTTACTATGTGATTTACGGTTCGCCTCTTTGTCCACATAGTTTACATGTGTTGTTTTCCTGGGGGGGGGGCTGTTCCATCTTATCTTCGATGTATTTCTATGTAAGGTTAGTTGAAGAGAACTCCAGCTGAGTGCTCGATTATTAAGAAAAAATCCAAAAATAAGAGCGTAATATTTATTTATATATGTAATTACAGAAGATTAAGACAACATCGGTACCGTCGGTTTCAAATCCAAAACAAAGGCAACCTATAGTTGGACTCTCTTCGGCTTCGATGTAGTTAGTTCTAATCGCATTGTTCTGTGCAGCTGCCAGTAGTGATTCCGTTTTTCTGTTCATGTGTTCTTTTTGTAGTCATGTCCAGAAGTCTCTTCTCCTTCCTATGAATCACCCATATAGCTGTTTTTCTCACTTTTCTTTTCTCGTCTTTTTGTTTCTGGTTTCTCTACTCCCTGTATTGTCCATTTTGACGCTATATCTTACGGTAACCAGCATTTCTGTGTTCTGAGTTATGTATTTTTTGCAATTCTTTTTTTAGTCTTCCACACAGTTTTTTATGCTATTATCATTTTCTTTCTTAAATTTGTGATTAAAGTGACAGATTTTAATTTAGTATGGTTTTAGTAAGAAAGGAAATGATATAAATTGTTCGTACTTCATTTACATGATGTCTTATCGTTTGGGAGCATATAAGTATGTATCGTCATTATTAGTAGTAGTATACGTTTGAACCTCCGATGACACATCCACCATTACAAAGTTCCTTTATGTCACTTGTTTTGGAGTATATAAGTTTGTATAATTATTATTATCTTGTATATAAAGTAAAGTGCGATTTTCCCCTATTTGAGTTGCCGGTATAGCTTCATAAAAACTTACATACCAAAACTGTTTCGACAATAATTTTTTACTTAAGTTGGTCAGTATACGGAAAAAATGTATTTAGTTTTCGTTTGATTCTATCGATTTTGATATTTAGTCCACTCATTCGTTTCTGCTTCGATCACTTATGCTAAAGGAGGAGTTAGGGGATAACTTTCTCTCAATCCCAACAACTCTTACTGCAACCCATTATCATAATTTTGAGCGAAAACAAAACTTGTGTTTAATTATTTCACTTATGTTGTCTTATAGATATTTATAATAGATATAAAAAAAAACGTAAAATAGACGTGATAATACTACTAAAAACGATAAAAACAACATTTTAAAAATAAACATAAATGACAATAGTGAATCTCGAGCCAGGCCGGGTAAGTACAGCTGGTAAGTTAGTAGTAGTAGTAGTATTAGTAGTAGTAGTAGTAGTAGTAGTAGTAGTAGTAGTAGTAGTAGTAGTAGTAGTAGTTGTTGTTGTCATCCTATTCTGAAAGATCTGAGATCCAAATGGTGAATTAGTCAAATTTAGTGCAATTCCACCAATAGTCTGATGTGTATATATAGTGTTTATTTTTATTATTATTATTATTAGTAGTAGTAGTAGTAGTAGTAGTAGTAGTAGTAGTAGTAGTAGTAGTAGTAGTAGTAGTAGTAGTAGTAGTAGTATACAGTTGATTCTCCAATGCTTCACACGAAATGCTAAGGTTGCTGCCCTGCAGAATACAACATGGTCGTCTTCAAGTTCAATGTCAACAAAAACTTGTGATAAATGAACAAAGTTTTATTTCTGATGGGGACCATAAGAAATGAAACATTGTTCATTCTATTCATCATTTCCAACATTCGAACCAGTAATCTCTGGAGTTTACAGGGAATATCAAATTCACAAGCGATCCCCAGCAGCATATCGCGGTCATGGGAAGATGACATACAGCACCTAGCATCCCCAAATGGTCACCCATCTAGTAATGGTCAGACTCCACGTCGCTTAACTTCGGTGATCTAACCAGAATCGGTTTGTCAATGTGATTATGGCGTATATGTTCAACCCTTTGAGAATATTCTTCATCGTTCAACGGAGTATATATCCCTCTCGATAACCCTTTTCCTCGTGTGGCTTTTGGCTTTGATAATTCATTAATTCAAAAAATAGACCAAATCTTCTGCAATTCTACCCTATGATGTTGGTATATATAAGTGTTTTGTAGTAGTAGTAGTAGTAGTAGTAGTAGTAGTAGTAGTAGTAGTAGTAGTATAATTGTGACACCTCTCACTATCGGCAAAGCAAAGGTTCTTCATGCAAAAGTTAGTGCAATTCGATTAAGTAGGTTTTAAACTTATAACTGGTACACAGTAGTAGTAGTAGTAGTAGTAGTAGTAGTAGTAGTAGTAGTAGTAGTAGTAGTATAACGTTGAGTCTCCAATGCTGCACGCGGTTGTTTTATGACAAATCTGGTGCAATTCTGCCAATAATATTAGTATCTATAAGTGTTTATTATTATTATTAGTAGTAGTAGTAGTAGTAGTAGTAGTAGTAGTAGTAGTAGTAGTAGTAGTAGTAGTAGTTGCATGGCAAGGGTTCTTCATGCAAAATTTAGTACAATTCCGTTGAGTAGTTTTTGAACTAATAAGTGATTAATACACAGTGCACTATTACAATTATAATATAGACGATTATTAACTTCATTCTTTTACTCATTTTTATGTTCGTTCTTTTTTGAGAGATGAAATCTACAGATTGAAAACTTCATTTGTTTATCAGAAACACTCCTATATAAATGATGAAATCTGTGAAATTAATAAAATGGAGAATAATCCATTGCAGGATTATTGTGTACTTGACTATTGTGTACTTGACTATTGTGTACTTGACAACAAAGATTGAGATAACCGTTTTTTTAACATGTCTCGAATAACTAATATATTTGTACATCTTTACAATCTCGGTGATTTCTGGCTTTATTAATGTTGTGTTGATTTTATCAAAAATTTCTGAGCGATTTTTCGTCGAACAAAAGTTACGACGGAAAGATAAAACACAAATAAGCAATAAATAAAAAAAAATATTTCACATGTTATTTCGGATTTTAAAGCTTGATAAGATTTTTGATTGATTTACTCTTTTTGAACTAAATGTTTGCATATATATATATATATATATATATATATATATATAATTTAATAAGTGTTGAAAATTTGTATATCAAAACATTTTAATTAATAAAATCGTTTCTGCCCATTTTAAAACATACATTTTCTTGATAATAAACTCAAGATGTTTTCAAAAGTTAATGTTTTTGGATCAGATTAAGCCAAACAAAACAGAACCGTTAACATTCAAAATTGTTCTGATTGAATTTTTTTTCCAGAAAACCTATGAAAAAGTTTTTAGTTACATCCATCTGTAGGTAAATGTCAAAACCAGTATTAGAAGACACTAGAAAGAAATGATCTTATTTTATTTCATAATGTCCGCCATTAGTCCTTTAATTAAATACGTTATTTTATTTAAATATTATGCATTACAGTGTATGTTGGGGGTACCCGGGTTTCATCAATTTTGTCATCCTGGAATTAGGATAAAATCTGACTGGTCATCGTAGAAAGATTCGTCAGTTCCCTTATGGTATCGAAGGCTCCAAAATCAGGTTCAAGAACGGGTCATCGGTTGGACTTTGACAGTGTTTATTTTTTCAGTTCTCCAATAAAATATATCCCGTATATTTTTTTTTAAAACTGCATTCTGCTAGTTTTTTAAGCAAGGGGCGGGTATTGAATCTTTATTTAAATTAAATTAAATTAAATAATTTATATTAGCTCTTGTAGAACCTATCATCGAGCACTTTCATGTTTTTCAATATATATATATATATATTAAGAGACAGCGGGAGGGAAGCGGAGAGAGATGGAAAGAGAGAAAGAGGGAGAGCTGAGAGAGGGAGTAAAAACAAGGCGGTATGTATAGACGATAATATTAAACTATACAAACGTATTGAGCTCTATATCAAAACAAATAAGTCTTTAAAAAGTTTTACTTATGTATTATTTGATTTGATGTGTATAGATTAAAATAAAATTTTAGACAAGACACTGAAAAAAATAAAACGAATGATTCGAATTCTTAAAAAAACAAATAAGCTCCAAAATGGGCGCAATGCATACAAATATAAAAATACAAATAGGCAATGTCGATATAAATCCTAATAAATATTATTCTAATTATTTATTACTCACTATGAGTTTTCACACAAAACAGTTGCATTGATCGCTCACTGACAAAACAGGTGGTGTTCCCTGGAATCTGAGTGACAACAATTCTACCCAGATTTCCATTACTCTCCGCTTTTTTCGTGCACTGTTGCAATTTTTTACATTCTCGCAACAGCCGTTGGCCATTGAGTTTTTGCTGATAATGGCCGATGGCTTTCTCCGGAATTTGAATAACAATAAGCCTCCTAAAGATTCAAGTACTCCCCGTGTCCTTCAAACGGAGGTCTGGATGGTGCTCTACTTCCTCGGTCTTTCTATGCTGTTTACCCTTCACGACTATTTTGTGGCACCGATAGATGCCGGTGCTACCGCACGTGGGTGTGCTTTTGGTTATTGGCTTTTCTTATTTACTCTTGATTCGTTTCTGTTTCCGTTTCCCTGCTTTCGAACAATTCTCCTTTTGTGTTTCTATTTCTGTTTATACAGAGTTGTGCTATTTCGTTATATCTGTGATTAGTAGGTATTATCTGGTTATTTAAGTTGGTATCCGCACTCAACGAATTTTTTTAATATTTCGCCTGTTTTTTATCAGTGCTGTACTTTGTATGCTGTCTATTCTTCCTTTGATTCCAATTTCTCTTTTCCAGGTTTTTCGGAACTGATCTTGCTTCTCCTACTATTATTGGTTTAAAGCGATCTTCTCTGTGCTCTATATTCCCTTCAGTTCTATGACAAGCTTCATGTATATGCTTAGTTGTTCTGCTTCCCTAGTCTTCATTCTGATATCTGCTGAGACGGTGAAATTTACGATTCGCCATGTTTTTCTTGTTTATTGACTATTATGACGTCCGCTTTTCTTGCGCAAATGAGTTTGTCCGCATATATTTCCATGGCCTATCGAATTTTATGATTTTCATTTTCCAATACTGGCTTGGGTTTATGCTTGTACTATTTGTTTGGATGTTCAAATCGCACGTGTTTGCATAGTTCCCAGTGAACTACTTCCCCAACCCAGTCATGCTTGTTTTTGTATTTCTTTTTAGTTAATTAGCTGCATTCTCTTACGATGTAGTTTACCTTTTCGTTTATTTGTGTATTTTCTATTTACTGTTTTCTTAGGTTTTGTCTATCTAGGCTTTTATATCGTTCGCTCTGATCGCGTGGTTTTATGCGGCTCTGAGTAGCGATTCCATTTCTCTATTCGCGTGTTTTTTCTGTAGTTTCGTCTCTTTTTCCACAGAGTCTACATTTACTGTTTTACTGGGTTTTGTCTATTTTGGCTTTGATATAATTCACTTTCATCGCGTTATTTTGTGTGGCTGTCAGTAGTGATGGCGTTTCTCTATTCAAGTGTCCTTTTTGTAGCTATGTTCAAGATTTTTCGTGTCTATCTTTTCTGCTTAGTCTTATAAATCGTCCACCTAGCTGCTACTTTTCTTCTTCTTTTCTTCTTCTTTTCTCGCCTTTTTTGTTTTGAGTTCTTCTGTTTCCTCTTTTGTTCTTTTTGACAGTGCCTCTTGCAGCGATAATCAGCTTGATTGTGTTTTGAGTTACGTATTTTTAGAGTTCTTGTTGTGTTATATACACAGTCTTCTATACTTACGAGTCCTGTCCTGTATTCCCGCCCCCTTTACTGACCGAGTCCATCAGTATCACCCCCTCGGCTGCAGTGCACAATGTGTCATTAATTTTCTATTCTTCTGGTCAAGATGCCTGTGTTTTTCTTTTGTCCAGCCTATGAAGGGTTCAGAATATCTTAGTAGGGATACATACCTAGGTATTTATTCCTTTTAGTAGATTTCTACTATATAATTTGGTTTCTAAAAGTTTCCTTGTTCTTCTCAAGTACTCTTTTCCAAGCTTCTTTTTCATTTTTGTTAAGTTGATGGTGTTTCCTTCCATAACTCCCAAATATTTATAGGTATCATGTTCCCAAAATGCGTTTATCTTCTCTTGGTTGAATAGATTCAAGATTTGCTGCTCTTTCAAGTTTCCCTCTTTTTATCTCTAATAGTGTACATTTCTTCATTCTGAATTCCATTTGAATGTCCTAACTGAATAGTTTGGTTGTATTACTCAGTTATCCTAATTCCTTTTTGTTTTTTCAAGTAGCTTCAGGTCACCAATATACATGAGGTGATTTATTTTTTTCTTCTGTGTCTGTGATCTGATATATGACATTGCACTTACTGGGTATGTTGTTGAGTGACATCATTGCTATGATAAACAGTGGTGGTGATATGTTCTCTCTGAAAAATGGCTCTCTGTATTCTTGTTCTTAACAGGCGTTGTCCTCCAACTGTCAGTTTCAGTCTCCATGTTCCAATTGTTTTCTCTATGAAATTGATAATTTTGTCGGATATTTTGTACATCCTTAAGCATTCAATTATCCATGCTTGGGGAATTCTTTCCTATATGTTCTTGTAGTCAGTCGATTTCATGGATATGTTTTTTTTATTTCTGTCTTACCTTCTTCAGGAGGTTTTGATTTATGTATAGTAGATCGTGTTTCCCTTTTTATTATTATTATTATTATTATTATTATTAT
Source organism: Sepiola atlantica (assembly GCA_963556195.1). Classification (NCBI taxonomy): domain Eukaryota; kingdom Metazoa; phylum Mollusca; class Cephalopoda; order Sepiida; family Sepiolidae; genus Sepiola; species Sepiola atlantica. The sequence continues at coordinate 167,611,448 of OY744517.1, read as the reverse complement.
TATTATTTGTACTCACTAGGAGATCTCACACAGGTCATCATAAGTGATTGCTCACCGACAACAACCGGTGGTATTCCCTGGAGTCTGAGTCACAACAAGTCTCCCCAGATTTCCAGAATTCTCCACCTCTTTTCGATAGCCACCGCAAATAACCTTGCAGTATCGCACCAGCCGTTTACCATTGATTTCTCGCTTTACTGCGTCTGATTACGTGAAACCCAAACAGGAACTTTTGATGTACCGCAGGGTTGTCATCCTTCAAGGCATCTTCTGGAGATATAGACGAGCCGACTTTATTAAATTTAGATAACCAGTGGCTGCGAATATTGGCAGGCAAGCGAAGACGGCACTAAGACGCAGGTTCGAAGACTCCATTCGATCAGCTGCAACAAGTGCCCTAGCAATTCCTACCATGTGCTGATAGTTTATCCATAGATTGCTGGTTTGGGAGGCCCTTACCAGTTCATCCCTTATCAGAGTTAAACTGTTGTAAATCCTACCGATTGAATCTGCTTCCAACAATGACTTCAAGTAACATTCATCAGTCTCCATCAGCATGTACAGCCGCTCCAGTTCCTCTACTTGGTCCTGAAAACCAGGTTCATCCTCCAAGATTTTGGCAACAATCTGACATGTGAGACACTGATCCACCAGCAGGTGGCCACGATGTGCTTGTTGCTCTGCCTTTCTGCTCATCATGTGTACGACGGCATTTTTACCATATACTGTCTCTATGATCTCCTTGAGTCTACTGCTATCCAGCAACGTCCTATATATTCGCACTCCTTATGCATCAGGTGCATCATGCCTTGCCAGCTGCGAGTAGTCTGGTTGAAGTGAAAGAAAACTTTGATGAGTTTCACTGCGATTTTGAGAATTGCTCGTTTTTGTGCTTCCTTGTCATCTGTCGGAAGGGAATTGTAATATTCACGAAGAATGTCACAGGTTTTTTCTCTAAATGTCACAATGTTTGCAACACCACAACGGCTTTTGGTCACAAATAAAGAGTTTCCATATCAACTTAACAGCTTTTCTTTGAGGTACTGATTTCTATATGCCGTTGATTTACTACCTCGTAAGTATTCTCCCATTTAAGCGACAAGGTCCTATATCGTTATCTGTTCCTCATCGTTTTCCTCCAAGAATACACACACTTTTCGAATGCTTCATGCTTATCGCTGTCTTTTGGTCTTCCACTTTTTCGTCATTTAGTTAATTCAACTGACGTGAACTGTCTTGGAATGCTTCGCATTGTATGGAAGTTGACGTTACATAACTGGTGGTACACACAGTCTGCAGCATGAAGATCACCACCAAAATATTCGATCCAACCTTGAACAGCAGTGGCCTACTCATGCCCTCTTGTTTTGCAATTAACCAGGAGAGTTTGAGCAAATGCATCAGTCTTCACATAGCAAATCTTTCCCTCACTTTTTCATTTATAATCTTTTTTCGTAGTATCAGTTCCACACAAAAAGCAATGCATTTTACTGGCATATCGTCCCAGCGAAACACGAGCGCCTCTTTTTACTGGCCGAGCAGAATCATTCTTTCTTAGGCTAAAGCAATGTCCTTTTTGTTTATGTGAACACTAGTTCCGGCTTTAACAATGACTTTAACACCTCTTTCGATACTTGCACGGTTAACACCTGGAGCACCCTTTTCTCGAAGCACCAGTCTCATCACAGTCCAAATCATGTTCGTAAAAAGGACAATTTTCTATACTGGTGACTGAACTCATGTTTGGTCCTGAAAATATACGAAAATAGTACAGGATAGTATATGGAACTAGTGAATTGTTTGTAAGGGCAGTTTTTTATGGGGTAAAACGTAGTTTCTTTGGGTTTTCAGTTGTTTTCTCATGAATCCTATATCGTATAAAACAATTTCATTTATATACAGAGGTAATGGGCCCGATTAATTGAAGAAAGTAATAATTCACTACTGGTGTCCATATAAAAATAATCACCCATATGTCTGTTTGTGAACCTGGGTGAGTGCAATAAGGGGTTTAGGGGTACGGGTACCAATGTGGATGTAATGAGGGGTTTAGGGGTCGGGTGCCCCTACATATGGTATAAGGGTTTATTTAGCATCACTGGTAACCCTTTCATGTGAAAGATTGACCCTGAAAACTTGGGTAAAAATCCAAGATGTATTGATTTATCATGAAAACTGACAAAGTTAGTGTTTCACATGTAAATGGAAAATGACTTGTAAACCAAAACAAGTCATATTAGAAATTTGAAACTTTCACATACTCGGATCTTGTCCATTTTTGTATGTATGTTGTAGACTTGACCCAACCTAACATAAAACCATCCAAAAACAAATGTTGCAATTTTTTAGGTAGGAGTAAAAAAAAATAAATCCACTCATGCATATGGATGATCTTACGCTATTTGCACCAGACAAATAAACACAGCTCATTCATTCATTATGTATGAATCAGATGATTCTATTGTTGCCATTAGTTTACCTGATATATTTGTAGTTAGATTTGTTCTAGAAAGACATCGGGTACTTACAAGAGAGACCACGTGAAGGTTGCCAACATCCTAAGTGAAAGTGTTTCTGTGAAACTTACTGGATTCGGATTTGGCACACCAAGGTTGTCAGTTCGTGTCGTTAACCACGGTCCCCTTTCATAGACACAGCTAAAATCATTGAATGGAAAGAGGTAGACCTTCACTCGAAGGGCACAGAAAGTACTGTAATCATGAGAAGGCTTATTGTCACTCAAATTCTAGTAAAGCCGACGTCAATTATCAGTGATTATACAAGGCTAAACGGCTGTTGCGAGAATACAAAGTGATTTGCAATGATGATCAAAAGAAACGGAGAGTACTGGAAAGCTGATAAGATTTGTTGTCACTGAGACTTCAGAACTGTCGTTCGTCCACAGTCTTCTCGTGAAAGTCAGAGACGCTATTCTTACCATGTCGGGGATTCGTTCTTGGCAATCAGTCCGACGGAGGTGGGCCATTATTACTGATGGTGGTCTTTCTTCTGTCGGGCTGAGGTATGGTCCTGGGTAGTCCTAGGAATCCCATCCTCTCAGGCCCTGCCTCCCCTCTTTGGGGTGGAGTTAGTTTATTGAGCAGTATCACAAGGAAGATAACTCATCACTCGATAAGTGCTCGGTCTGACATATAAATGGCGATACTAAAATAAAACATATGATATTTATAAAGTTCTAACCTCCAAATGACATGTGTTAAAATTTTAGCCCAATCGGATTATTAGTTTATAAATTACAGTTATTTAAGTTAAACTATAATTGAAATTTCAAAACAATGGAAAAATCTGAATTTTATGTTTTGATAAAGCATTGCTTTCTAATGGGAAAAATACTGTTCAAGCATAGTATTAGCTTAATAAGTGTTAATCGGACTCTGCTCCGTCGTAAACAACGATTACGGGGTGGTATGCTGACCTTAAACGCGGTCGCGCAGACACAAAGGATGCTGAAGGCTCATGCCGCCAAAATTTCGACAGTTGTCAACAAACTCGTTATATCCGATCGTAAACTGAAGTGACATAAAATAGCAGAGCAGTTGAATATATCAAAAAACAGTGTATTCACCATTTTGCATGAACATTCGTTAATGAGAAAGCTGTGTTCAACGTGTGTCACGTTTGCTCACAGTTGATCAAAAACAACAACACGTTGGCGATTCAGAGCGTTGTTTGCAACTGCTTCAACGCAACAAAAATGAGTTTTCTGCGTCAATATGTGACAAATGTGAAAATGGATAAAACATGGACCCCCCCCCATTTAACTTCGGAGTCAAATCGGCAGTCAGTTGTGGGCAGAAGCAGGTGGGAGCCGTCCAAATCGACCAAAGACGCAAACATCAGCAGGCAAAGTTTGGGCGTCTCAATTTTTGAATGCGCAAGGTATTTTGTTCATCAATTACCTTGGAAAAAGAAGAACCACCAAGCGAATATTGCATAGCATTATTTCTGCATTTGAAGGAAAAAATCGCTAAAAAAAACAGCCACAAATGAAGACGAAAACGGTGCTCTTTCACCAAGACAATGCACCGTGTCAAAAGTCGATCGCAACATTTGCAAAACTACAGAATATGAATTGCACTTCGAATTGCTTCCGCGCCCACTCTATTCTCTGGATCTTTCCCACATCATCACTTGCTGTTTGCAGACTTCAAAAGAATGTTCCCGGGAAAAATATTTGGCTGAGATGCAGAAATGATATCAAAAACGGAGACGTATTTTCAAGCTAAAAACAAATCGTTCTACAAAAAGGCATCAAATTTTTAGAGAAGCGTTGGAATCAGTGCATTACTCTAGAAAGAGACTATGTTGATGAATAAAATCGAATTTTGCTTAAACGTTGTAGTTTTATTATTTAGATCTGGCACATTCCTATACTGTGCAATAGACCCAAAAATCTAACTACCGTGAACAAAGCACTACTAAGATGAAGGAGATGAAAACTGGTATTGAAAGTTACGATTAAGACTAGAAAACACCAAACACATAATATGGAAAAACTGATTACAGCCGCTGAAATCAGCGCCAAAGTAAATAATACGGAGAGCAGCGAAAGGGAAAACAAACAGGCGAGAAAAGCAAATTTGGGAAGAGACGAAGTTACATGGACGAATTATAAGACTGACCAAAGAAATAACGCACAAATACACATAGGTATGGCTACGGAAAGGACACTTGAACAAAGAAACAGAATCGCTACTCACAGCTGCACCAAACAATGCTATCACAACGAACAATATAAAAGCCAAGCTGGACAAAGTAAAAAGTAAATGTAGACTCTGTCCACAAAGAGACGAAACGGTAAACGACATCATGATTGAATCTAGGCAACTCACCCAAAAGGGTATATAAAAACAGACATAACTGGGGCAGGAAGTCAACAAGGAAGAAATAATTTCCAAATTGTACATTTCGTAGACTCAATAGTTCACAGGGTGAAGATCAAGGAGACAGAATTACTAAGCAAAAACATGGAACCTGCCAAAGAGCTGGAGAGAATATGAGATATAAAGAAAATTACTGAGGTACCAATAATTGTTAGGGGACTAGTATCAAGACGAAATCGGGACCAAAAAGAGTACTGACACGATAAAAAGCACGAAACTGATTAAAACAGCTAAAGTATTAAGACAAATTATGGCGTGCGAAAACCAACCTACAATTAGATGACATCGACAAACCACAGGCAAGTTGAAATAGATTAACTTTGCGTAAGCACAACTAGAAATATAGAAAGAACATTATACAAAACCAAAGGGACTGAAACTGCCAAGGGAGATATGTAAGAACCTATAATCTGACAACCCCTCACACAAATATACACACATACACACACATATACACACAGAACAACGGAATATATTGAGCTACCTGATTGAGAAATAATAAAAATAATATCAGTTTACGAACGCGTTATTCATAACCACATTGGCATTCTGGAAGTGAACACCATAAAATCAACAGAGATGAACGAGATAATAAAAACAGTATACCTGCAAAGAACAAGAAAAAAATCATTGCAATTAATTATATAGCAGAAAGCTAATAAAAGGAGTAAACACATGAACAGTAGCCTATGTAAAATACTTAGGGCCCTTCGTAAACTGAACAAACAAAAAACTTAAGAACCTTGATCAAATAATCAGGAAACGAATTAATATGCACATAATTGTATACGTAAACCGACTATATGTAAAAGATGATAAGTAGGAAGAGTTCTCATAAATTCTGAAGATTGCAATTGACGACGCAATTAAGAACTAAAGAAATACATAACATAAATACAGAGAGGCTGATTACAGGCTGCCCAAACTGCACCAATGAGAGCAGCGTAACCGGAAACCAAAAGACAAGAAAAGACAAATGCAAAGAGAAGAAAATGTGTGAATCCTTCTACAACGAACCGAAAAAATTGCTCAAGCGAAAAGATAGACATGGCTACGAAACGGAGACTTGAAAAGAGAAACCGAAATCATTACTGACAGCCATAGAAAACGCGATCAGAACAAACTAAATAAAACCCAATAGAGTGAAGACTCAGGAAAACAATATATGTAGACTATGTGCACAAAAAGACGAAATGGTAAATCACATAAAGAATAAAGTAGCATGCTAACCCAAAAAGAATATAAAAATAGACATTCTGGTTTGGAAAGATAATAAACTGGGAACTACATTGTAAACATAAAGACAAATTATGCAAACACAAACTGGGGCCAATATTAAAAAGGTTTAGGTAAGGAATCCTCTAGGACATGTAAATGCAAAATGACTAACTGATCCTAGCAAGACACCCATACATTATAACGAAGTACCCCACACTCTTCGTCCCGTGGGTATCGTCGTCGGCCACTCGCGCACAGGTGTTTGATATCCCGGTCGCGATGCCGAGTAAAACAGATACCTCACTCTGCTCCGGTGTCACTGAACCACTTGTAACATAGGTGGTTCACTCGTGTCTTTATCTCTGTACTCACACGTCTGGCCCTCGGCGCAGGAATCCTTCTAGACTGTGAACACCCTCTTTGGCGATGATCGTCAATAGTGGCTGAAAAAAGAATGTGTCGAACCTCCTCTAGGTCGGATGACGGCGATGATGATGATCTCGTGATTCTGTGAAGGCAAAGTTCCTTAGCAGGACAATTCGACAATAGAATAATTCAACAACATCGGTTTCTTCTGTATCAAATAATTATTAAAAACAATTAAAAGGAAGGATTAATTTTACACTTGAATTTTAGAGTCTCTTATTTTGATAAAATGTCTTTGTTTACTAAACTAGTTCGTCGTCTCTGTGTGTGTGTGTGAATCACTTTTACGACTGAAAAGCCTTAATTGAGACATAACTTATCTACTCAAAACGGTGGGGAGATTGCTCGCCACTGGCCGGCGAGCGTCGACACGTCTCACCCGGCCGAGCGCGTGGTTCTAACTGACTTCGTTCCTGTCTTCTCGTTCCAAAAACAAAAGTCCTTTCCCCTCCCAGAAAGGCATATTGTAACACCCTCTCTTTCTCTCTCTCTCTCTCTCTCTCTCTCTCTCTCTCTCTCTCTCTCCCCTTTTTCTGAGTCTTTCTTCATCTCTTGGTGGTCTGGGGGGAGGTGCGTGATGCTGACCACTCTCTTTCTCTGCGTGGGGGCCGAGGGGGGCGCGTCTCTCCAAGTGACTGGATGGTCGATTTGGGTGGAATATATACTAGTGGTAACTCTCTACCTCATTTCTACGTAGGGTCCTAACCATGTTCACGATGCATGCCAGTGCGCCCTAAAGTGCAGATCTCTGTCGGTCCTATTGGTCCTGTCACACATGATAATAGTCAACAAGAAGGAAAACCTTGCTAAATCGCAGATTTCGCCGTCCGAACGAATCATAGAGTGTGATTAGCTGAAGAATACTGAAAAACTAAATACATAGAATTAGTCCAAAAGCTGAATGGGCTATGGAACATGAATCCCACTGTAATATCAATAAATGTAGGAAAAATAGGAACAGTTTTAAAAAGTTAGACAAAAGAAATAGAAGAAATTAGAAACAATGGGGTTAATTGACACCATACGAACTATGGCACTGATCAAAACAGCTGGCATTTATCCTAGAGTGCGGAAACCAAGCCACATAACCAGGTGTCATTGACCAACCACAGCTAGTTTAAATAAATTGGCACTATGACAAAGCACAACTAGAGTTATAAATGTAGAATATTAAGAGGAACATTAGCTGAAACTATTTGAGAAACATAACAAAAATATTATAATCTGCCTCTCTTTACCAAAGAAAAAATACGCAGTGAAACTAAACTGGCTGATGCCAAAGAAAGTGGTCGTAGCGTGTTTGAAAGAATTGAAAAACCTAGGGAGATCACACAATCCATACTTCGACTAATAGAGTACACGGTGGGGAGTTTGGATTGCCTACTAGACATCATCCTCTAGTGTCTTCAGTCTCTCTGTAACAGGGTTTGTCAGCACAACCTGACATGAGGATACTTCTCCCTACAAGTAAACCCTGACAAATTATTCAAAATAACATAGTATTCACAGTACTAATAAAATCTTCTTCTAGTGATGTTGCCTCAAGTAACAGCACTTACTTGGATACTCCACCAGACAAGATGAATTCTGGTCCTGGAATCCGGTAATACTAAGAGACCACGAGAAAGATATACTATAACATAGAAAACTGGTCAATTGGGGAGAAGAAAATTAATGTTCTTCACTTCTTTACTAACTCAACGTTTGACAGGTAAAAGAGAACTTTAATGGAATGTCCGAATATCTATGTATCTCATATACTTTAGGTTACTCAAATTCCATCGGCCGTTATTTACGGTAAACAACTGGCTCGAGTACACAGCTTCCTCAGCCTTTTAGCTAGGTGCAAAGTGTAGTATATGTTCTGATACTACACTTAATTTTTTCTGTCCTCGGTCAGTGAAAGAGAAATCCTTCTAGACTGAAGTAATTTTTATTTTGTCCCTGGCCAGAGTGCCCCTATTTTAGAGAGCTGGATTTTTCCTACATTAAAAACCGACCGTGTGTCTAACTCTGCACTCGTGGTAAGGCAAGTAAATAGGGATTGGACCGAGAACACCAAGTGAGTTACAACGGTGACGGAACGAAGCAGAAATTTTTGGAAATTTGGAGAGACTGCTGTCACTCAGACTCCATAGAAAACCACCGGGTTTTATCAGCGAAAAATCACTGGTAACGACTGCTGTGAGAACTCCAAGTGAGTAATAAATAATCGGAATAAATTCTTACAGCAAAAATCAATTCCATGAATCTGCAATAAAAACGTCGACTCCACTAAAATTTGTTAGTGAATCAGGAAACGCAGCATGATTTATTTTCACATTTCGATTTGTTTATCATATCAATTTTTTGTTAAGCTATGATTGAATTTTATATCTTTGTGAATTTGAAATACTTCTTTTGTGTTTGCGGGTGAAATGAATCGATTGAACATTTAATTTCAATAGCAAAATCGGAACGAAATCAAATACTATAAAATCTCAACAAAATAAAACAAGAAAAAAGACAAAAAATAAGATGAACGACTTAATTATCATTTTCAAAATGTCGGCCATGGCGTCATGGAAATGCACTCACTTCACCTTTGAACATATTGCGGTTAACGGTTTTTTTTTTGTCGTTCATCGGTTGGCGAATCTAATCTTTCATATTGTGTCTCGTGGAACAAAACGCGTTGGTTGCGTAAAGGTTATCGATATGAACAGCTAATACAACTCTGAATATGAAGGACTGGGAATGATCGAATGGCATATATGATTAGTTTGGCGTGTATGCTATACGGCATATCAATCGTTTTGAGTTTATTTAATGCCGAAATACAACACTTAATTCCATGATAAAGGCCAGTATACTGAAATCATATGCCCTTAATAGGGTTAAGATGAAAATTCATATACACTAAATGTACAAAAGCAAGGAAATTCCCAAATTTTTACACTTTTATTGTCATTAATTAAGGGTATGACTACATATCAACCAAACCATTTCATTATCACATCACTACAGTATAAATCTCTATGCATGAGTGGATGAAGTGTGTGAGATGCGCTGAAGAAAAATTCCTACCAGTAAAATACATAGCCCTATTGTTCTAGCATACCCTTAATGACAATAAAAGTGTAAACATTTGGGAATTTCCTTGCTTTTGTACATTTAGTGTATATGAATTTTCATTAAAATAGTAGTGTAGACTGGGCTATCGTGTCTAACCAGCATATAAGAAGTATAGCACTTATTTTTATGCACTATCCTCTATTCATTTAAAGTAGAGATAAAAAATGTTTTTGGTAGATTAAGAATAATTATATATATATATATATATATATATATATATATATATATATATATATATTAAAGATCGAAATCTTATCATCAGAGGAGATATATAGATAGATACGTTGGCTGTGGAAAAGCCAAAGTCAAACATTTGAAAATATATATATATATATATATATATATATATATATATATATATATATATATATATATATATATATATATATAAATATATATATATATATATATATATATACAATGTGTTTGTGTAATAGAGCGGAGGAAGCATATATATATATATATATATATATATATATATATATATATATATATATATATATATATATATATATATATATAATCAGAATCAAATATAGACTAAAAGTAAACTATCTAGTAGATAGAACCTAAGTGAAATATTCGTGTGAAAAAGATATGGGATTTGTCCAGATGGACAAATCCCATATCTTTTTCACACGAACTCTTTTCACTCCATTTTAAATAATATTTTTTCAAATGTTTGACTTTGGCTTTTCCACAGCCAACGTATCTATCTATATATCTATATATCTCCTCTGATGATAAGATTTCGATCTTTAAAAAGCCTTGGCTTAAGGAAAGAACAATAAACATTAGTTTATTAAAGAATATACCTTGCATTGAACAATCGAAGTTTGAAATAAATCTGGACATTCGTACATGTTTATCACTCTTATATCTTCTACCTTTATATATATATATATATATATATATATATATATATATATATATATATATATATATATATATATATATATATATATATATGAAGAAAAGTGGGGATAAAATGATACGACGTAATGTAGAATGAAAAAAGAAAACCAAAAACTACCTGATTTATGTATTCATCAACATTTTGTCTTTATTGACAGACTTTCTCGGGATAGAATGAAGAAAGCAATGTAGAAAAATCATACAGAATATTAATTTGATTCGTCGGAAAGTGTCCAGACTATATATATATATATATATATATATATATATACATTTAATATATTATATAATAATCCTACTTGCTATCAGGGTGGGCAGATGGAAGTTCCGTATAATGATATTCCGGGAAAATTCCCTTCATCAGATGTGTGTTCAAACTTAATTCAAACATTATAAGAAGGTCGCTGCCAATGGGAGCTATCCAGCAGAAATTGAAATAGATCTGAATTTTTATTTTTTTATTATAAAAATCTATTGTTCATCTTTAGATTATGTGTCAGCGTTAATATTGATATTTTTTTAATCCTTCAATATGTATATTTAAAAATGTAATTTTATTATACTTGCGTTCAATTTAGCTAATTACATTTTTTAGACAGGGGGGTAACTTTTGCATACTATGATCTGTGTTATTTATTTATTTACTTATTTATTTATTTATTTAATGTGCACGAAAGCGAAATTAGTTATACTTTTTTGTTTATCTTAATTATTTATTTTACGTTATAAATGATGTTGTTTTTTAAGTATTCCATTAATTATTCAATTAATATATATTTATTCATTGAGAAGGTTACTAAATTATGTTACTGTTCTGAAGAAATCTAAATGAATCTAACAATAAAATGTTTTTTCCATTAAATTTGCCTCAGATCCATTGTTCGTTTTAATCTATGTGTTAGTATTAATATTTTTATTTATTTATCATGTATATTTACTAATTCTTTTGTTTTATTTATTTAAATTCAATTTTATTATTCGCACGTTCGATTTAGTTAATTACATAGATAGGGGAGCCAACACATGCGAGCTAAGATATGTTTTATTTTAATGTGCATGAAGGCGAAAACCTTATATTTACTTTTTAATTAGTTATATTTTTTGTTTCTCTTAAATATATCTTTGATGGTATAAATGATGTTCTGTTTTTAAAGTATTCTATTTAATTAAATTATTCAATTATTTACTTATTAATATATTGAGGAGGGTGGAGTTCCTAAATTGTGTTACTGATTGTGGTTCGTAAAATTGTATTTAGTTGTAGCCGTTTTATTTCATCTGATTATCTTAATTATTTCTTTGGTGGTACAAAGGATGTTCTGTTTTTTTACAGTTTAATTATTCAATTATTTAATTATTTATATATTAGAAGAAAGTAGGGTGCTTAAATTGTGTACTGATTGTGGTTCGTAAAATTGTATTTAGTTGTAGCCGTTTTATTTCATCTGATTATCTTAATTATTTCTTTGGTGGTACAAAGGATGTTCTGTTTTTTTTACGGTTTAATTATTCAATTATTTAATTATTTATATATTAGAAGAAAGTAGGGTGCTTAAATTGTGTACTGATTGTGGTTCGTAAAATTGTATTTAGTTGTAGCCGTTTTATTTCATCTGATTATCTTAATTATTTCTTTGGTGGTACAAAGGATGTTCTCTTTTTTACGGTTTAATTATTCAATTATTTAATTATTTATATATTGAAGAAAGTAGGGTGCTTACCAAGTTTGTTATATCCGTTGATTCCTTAGCCATTATTATTGTCTTGTCTATTGAGTAATTGTGATTTATTGATATGCGTCTATTGGATAAGTCTAACTTCGTTTTTTTTAATACCCTTAAACAATTTCAATATCTCATTAGAAGATGACCATATTTCAAGTTCAGTTTTTCCTTTATCTTAAGGAATATTATATCCAATATTCTCTTACTAACATTAGCTACATCAAATGTACTGGGTGCTATTAGTCTAATGGTTGGATTTCTATCAAACTTTTCTTACTGATCCTTAAGTGTAAATAATATTGGTTTGTTAAGTATGAATATATCCGTATTTCTACTTAAATTACTTTCAGAGGAAACTATCTTAACTATCATATTAATACTATTCCATTCCTTAACCTTCTCTATACAATATTTGCTATGAAGTTCTCTGTATATTAGTTTGTAATTATTATTAGTTATTTGTATATTAGTTTATTTATTATTAGTTTATTTTTATTTATACAGATATGTACAAAATCTGCGACACTGGCATGTCGATGTTATCGATCAACAGAGTTAGAATCCTATCTTTACCTCAGATCAAATTTGGGAAAAATAGAACACTAAGGCATGCTGAACGAACACCTAGTCGAAGAACTTTCTTTGCATTTCATGGTTGCTGTTCTATTAGTGTTTATTATATTAACTGTAGTTTTCTGTGTTGCGAGCGGAGGGCCTAGGAGATGTCAATGACGAGTAATTGACACAAGGGGAAAGGGGCAGTGTGATAAGTATCCGCCCGCCCCACGAGAGTCAGGAAGACTCCGATAGTGCACTAGTATGCATTTAGTGAAAATGCTATACTGAGAGAGAGAGCCCTACAAAATGAAGCGAGGGTATGAAACTAGTGTGAATTTTGCTTTAAAATGGAATTAGCAGTGCAATAGAGCAGGGTGTTTAGATGTCTGCGAAAATCATGTAAACAGACACGGTTAATTACAGGGAGATTGGCCAGTCCTGCTCGGGGCAACAAAGGAATTTTTGCCGTTTCGTTTTATTTTGTTACTTTTCGATGACAAGTCTGAAAAAAACCCTCTCCTGTAAACAGGGTCGGAAAAACTTAATTGGGTGTGACCAGACAAAGAAAAGTACAATTGTCTTAACTCGTCGTGGGCGAGCTGGATTGGAAGAAGGTAGGAGGTGATGGGAGAGAGAGATATCAGCCACGAGATTTTCAATAAAACAGGATGGGACTTCGCGCACAGGAGAGTCTTAAGTTTGCGAACAAGCACGCACGCGAGAAATTCTGCTCCCCGACCATCGCTCTCGCCCATCGTAAAGGAGGAACATGTGCCTGCCCTATTTAGAGAAATTCTTTTCACGAACAATTGATAACCACGACTGTCGCTCATGCAGAGAAATGATAGGGACTCGCTTTTTGCTGAAACAAGAGAGTGTAATTTAGATTCTTCCTATTTTTGTTTTTATATTTCTTCCAGAGAAAACACACAGAGTTGAACTTTATAAGTACCGAACAGACTTTATTTTGTATCCAACCAGGTGCAATAATTTTTTTTTTTTGTTGAATAATTATTTTCCTAAGGAAAACGCAAAAACCCATACCGAGTTGAATGTCATTATTCATTTTTTTTGTTCTGCTTGAATGACCCTTCTTTCTGCAGAGATAGCCGGTTACTGTCCGCCCTATGATTTCTCGCTGTTATAAACAGTCACGACGTGGGGAGTGTGTTAGTGACTAGACGAGAACCCTCGACATCGACGGCCTTCATCCAGGCAACAGGTTCAGCAGATCAGCGCCCAGTGACCGATCGATCTCAGGGACGACTAGACTATTGACGTCATCGCATCGTTCCGACCAGTGCAGAGGGTTAAAGTACAATGTAAGCAAATGGAGAAGAGTTTGATCGGCTTGTTTTACATACAGAGGTGAGATGGCTATCAAAGGGGAATTGTCTTTAGCGTTTCATTGCACTTTGGGATTCTATTGTTTACTTTCTTGTTAGCATATAACTTGGAGGAAAGCTTCTTACAAATAAATGTGAAGATCAAATAGGCTTGCAAAATGTCCATTAGCATCAGGTACGTGGATTTGTCGACAATCTGAGTCAGCTCATATGCCAAGGAAAATCATAACAGAACCTGCCTTCGTATCAGATATATTTGAAATAAATGAATTCACTTAATAAACAGCTTCAAGGAAAAGATTCTGATCTGATATCTAGTAAAAGTGTTAGTGTTACTTTTTTTTAGGAAGCTACAGTTGTATAAGAATTATATCAGGCGTCGTGCATTTTAACAGTTTCCCTGTTTCGCCTCTGTTAACAGCGATTTACAATATGAAAATCTTGCATTATATGGTGAATATATGGAAAATATGCATTAAGATATGCAAACTCGGTTTAATGACCTACGCATGATATTTATATCGACACATGTTTCAATTTTTTTAAGTTAATGTTGCAGATATAGTCATATCTTTGCAAGAGTCCTTCATCGAATTGCTAAGTGATTAAATAATGCGTTCAAAATTCAAAGATGAAAAGTACAATGTATGGAAGACAAATAATATTGCTACAAAGTACCCTTTGTTCTGTGATAAAGCACAGCTCTACCTTATTGCTTTTCAAACATATATATCTTGTTGAATCGGCATTTAGTCGTGTTTCTCAACTGTTATCAAAAGCTCGCAATATACTTGATATTGTGAAAGGTGTGATCTTCGACTATCATTACCATCGATGGAAACAGATATAAAGAAACACGCTGAGTAGTATAAACCACAGGGATCTCATTAAATAAATATGAATATTTGTTGTTTTTATTATCACACTTAACTGAAACTGGTTTATCAAAAATGTTAACCAGTGTACATAATAAAGGCTGCAGTGAATTCAATTGACTGATGAGCTCTGATCTCTATGGGCTTGACCATGGAAGAAACATTATAATATTGTCATACAAGATATTGGTAAATAATTATTATCACAATAATTTTGCTCATTATTATTATTATTATTATTATTATTATTATTATTATTATTACTACTACTACTACTACTACTACTACTTGTATTCACTAGGAGTTTTCATACAGATAATCATCAGTGATTGCTCACTGATAATCACTGGTGGTGTTCCCTGGAGTCTGAGTGATAACAAGTCTCCCCAGATTTCCAGTACTCTCCACCTCTTTCGAAAACTATTGCAAATAACTTTGCGTTACCATCGATTTATCATTAGAAACTACCTGTGGTCTTCTCTGGGATTTGAATGGTAATAAGCCTCCCTAAGGTCCCAGTCCTTTCCGCACTCTTCCAGTGGAGGTCTGGTTAGTGCTCTCCCTCCTCTGCCTTTCCATACTGCTTAACCCTTCAGGACTATTTTGTGTGGTATAAGCCGAGGCTGGTTCCATCACTTTTTTGTTTTGTTTTGTTTGGGGGTGAGGGGGACAGTAGTTTATTAAATTTCTTGCATTTTCTGTTCCTTGGTTTCATGTGGTGGTGTTCATTCTGTGGTTTTGTTTTCTTCCTACTGCAACTTCCATGTGACTGATTAGCATTCGTAGATTATGTGTTGGTTTCCGCATTCAAAGATTTTCCTTAAGATTTCAGCTGTTTTCATCATTTCTGGCCGTTGTATTGTCTCAGTCTTCCCTTTGATTCCAATTTATCCTAGTCTTTTTTTCCAGATTATCGGGATTGTTCCTAGTGCTCCTACAATTATTGTTATTATATTGACTTTGTTCATACTCCATATCCCTTTCAATTCTCTGACGAGTTGAGTTTTTCTGTCTCCTTGATCTTCACCCTGTGGTCTGCTGGTACAGCAAAATCTACGATTTGGCAGGATTTTTCTTTCTTGTCGATTATTATGACATCCGGTCTCCTTGCATGTATGAGTTTATCTGTTTGCACCTCCATATCCCAAGTGTGTTTGTGTTTTTCGTTTTCCAATACTGTTTCTGGTTTATGTTTGTACCATTGTCCGCGTGTCCGAAATGCAGTCGTTTGCATAGTACCCAGTGTACTGTTTTTTATACACAGTCATATATGTTCTTGAATTCTTTTGGGGCATTCACTCATTATGTGATTTACTGTTTCGTCTATTTGTCCACACAGTCTGCATTTACTATTTTCCTGAGTTTTATCTATTTTAAATAGCTTTAATATAGTTTGTCCTAATCGCATTATTCTGTGCAGCCGTCAGTAAAGATTCTGTTTCTCTGTTCAACTGTCCTTTTCTTAGCCATGTCTAGCTATTTTCGTGGGTCTCTTCTCTTGTCAGTCTTATGAAACGTTCATGTA
This sequence comes from Sepiola atlantica, assembly GCA_963556195.1. Classification (NCBI taxonomy): domain Eukaryota; kingdom Metazoa; phylum Mollusca; class Cephalopoda; order Sepiida; family Sepiolidae; genus Sepiola; species Sepiola atlantica. Next base: position 167,594,843 of record OY744517.1, on the reverse strand, counting down.
GTTGGTTTTCTTCCCACTTTTTTCTTGTCATTTTGTTTCTGATTTTGGTGCTTCCTGGGTTGTTCATTGGGACGATGTCTCTTACTGTGGTGATTAGCCTTTCTGTGTTCTAGGTTATGTATTTCTCCAGCTCTCTTTGTATGTTTTCCACAAAGTTTTCTATACTTACCAGTCCTCTTCCCCCTTCATTTCTTTTCACGTAGAGTCTACCTGTGACGTTTTGGGGTGTAGTGTGTTGTGCATGGTCATTAATTTTCCAGTAATCTGGTCAAGGTGCCTGAGTTCTTCTTTAGTCCCAGAGTATCTTATTAGTGATACTGCCTAGGTGTTTATACCTTTTACTAAATTTCTGCTATATAATTTCGTTTCTCAGATTATTATTATTATTATTATTATTATTATTATTATTATTATTATTATTATCATTATTATTATTATTTTTATTATTATTTTTGTTATTATTTCAGTATTATTATAATTGTTGTAGAATACTTTATTTAAATTAAATTAGTTTCATTTAAAAATGAAGATTTATTATATAGTATTCCTTAGTTATTAAAACCTCGAAATTTATATTAGTGGAAAATAGAATATCGGCTTTTCTTATGACCAATAGTTATAAAGGAGTCCACCAAGAATAAAAAAAGGGAAAAGGGGTTCATGGGGGAAAAGGTTTGAGGATAACTGCTTTGAACAAACTTTCACACACACACACACACACGCGCGTGCATATTTATAGACGAGAGTTTGAATTACTTACTAGACACCATCCTCCAGTGCTTCGGTCTCTGTACAAGGGTTTGTCAGGACAACCTGACATGAGGATACTTCACCCTACGAGTAAACCCTGACCAAATATTCAAAATAACATAGTATTCGAAACTCAAATAAGATCACCTCGACACGGCTATACACCACTGGCTCATACGGGAAATGGTGCACCTTCTCCTAGTGATGTTACCTCAAGTAACAGCACTTAGCTGAATACTCCACCAAACTAGATGAATTCTATAATCCAGAAAAATTAAGAAAAGACTACAATAAAGATAAACTAAAATATAATTAAGTGGTCAATTTGAGATAAGAAAAATAGTGTTATCACTGCTTTGCTAACTCCACTCGGATATCTATGTATCTCATATAGAAATCAAGGTTTAGCCCCAGAAAAGGGTCGCTTGATTTTTTTTAAAACTTACTTACTGAAGTAAAATGAAAACAAAACAATATATATATATATAAAATAGGGTAGTGCAGTATTAGTGCAGTTCCAACAAGAGAAAAGTATATATGTAAAGGAGTAAAGCTACCAACATTTGTACAAGGTTTTTTTCAACATGTATTTATTATTTTGTTATTTTATCATTTTGTTATTTTATCATTTTATAATTTTATATAACGCGTTTCAAGCGGTGGTCCGCTTTCATCAGATATGTAAATTCATTTGAAGAAATGTCTTTCGATTTGAAAGAGTGTTGTTTCATTTGAGGAAATTTGTTATTGTTTGACGTTTTTGCGCATGCGTGGGTTTGCGGGAGTGTGAGTACGTGTTTTGATAATTGTATATCTTTTATTTTTTATTTTTTATTTCTTAGTTTTCCTGCTTCTCTTGGTCAAAGTCGTGTGTGTTTTTTAAGCATGTGTTATTTTGACCGTTATTTTATCGGTCATCTTCATTTGTTGGGGTGCGTAGATTTTCTTTTGAAATTTATTACTTTTTATTGACCCCTGTCTCCAAGAAGGCTGTTATGCCCGTGCGTGCGTGTGCGTGTGCGTGTGCGTGTGCGTGTGTGCGTGCACGCGTGTGGTCAGTTCTGAGTCTTGTACATAGGTGAGCGACATATACACCTACCCACCCACCCACACACACACACACATACACAAACATGCACACACACACACACATATGTGTGTACACACACACAGGCGTATAGAGAGGTAGAGAAAGGTTGATAAAAGTGTGTGTTGTTTGAGTTATGATCTGTTCAATGCTGGATTGAATTTAAATATGAAGTTTATTTCTTCTGTTAGTAGTAGGTGTAATCTTGGCTTTGGAAAATTGGCATTATTTTAAATTTTCCTCCGCTGCATGAGTCCACATGTTGGGAGACGAATAATTTACGGTTTTCTTTGATTTTAATGTTGCTTTTATGTAAAGATACTCTATTATTAAATGTTTTGGTCGCACCTTTATAAGCTTTGTTACATGTTGTACATTCTAGCACATAGACAACGTTCTTGGAGGTGCAGTTACGGTCTTTTTTATTGTGAATGTTTGTGTTGGGTGTTTAAATGTGTATAAATTCCCTTCTGTTATTATGTCACAGACCCCACATTTTTCCTTGTTGCATTTTGTGACCTCTTGTATTGTGTGTTGGTTGAGTTTGGATGAGGTTAAAATTTGTTTGAGGTTTTTTGGTTGGCGTTTGCTTTTTATTATTTTCGTTGTTTTTAATATGTTGTTTAGTTTGTTGTTATGGTTGAGTAGGGTTAGGTTTCTTATTATTTCTGTGAATAATTCTGGATTGTTTTGTTGTATGCAGAAATGTATGCTAATATTTGTTCTTTGTTTCGTTTTTTGGGAATTCGTAATTGTTCTAATGGAATGTTTTCTATACCTTTGTGTATTATTTGTAGCGGGTATCCTCTTCTTGTTAAAGTTTTCCGTAGTTCCTCCAGTCGGACAATCAGGAGGTCTTTGTCACTGACTATAGTACAGATCCTGCGTGCTAGGGAGTAGGGTATAGATTTTAGGCAGCTTTTGGGGTGATAGCTTCTAAAATGGAGATATTGTTGGGTGTCTGTGGGTTTGTGGTAGATGTCTGTGATTATGTGAGTGTTTTTAATTTTAATCAGTACATCTAGGAAGGGTAGTTCTGTTTGACTATGTTCTATGGTGAATTTAATCTTGGGGTGTAGGTTTTGTAGTATGCTGTGTAATTTATTGATGTCCCCCATGTGGGTTCCCAGAGGATATAACAATCATCCAGGTATCTTTACCAAGATTTTATGAAGAGAGTTTGAATATTCTGTCCATATATTTCTTCTATTTTTTTTCATACAAGATCTTCTCTAGGTAGGCCAGTGTTAGGGTGGCATATGTTGGTGCCATTCTGGTTCCCATTGCTGTACCTAGAATCTGGATGTAGTTTTTGTTATCAAATTCAAAAGAGTTATTGTTGAGAATAATGTCTATGCTGTCTAGGATGAATTGTTTGGTGAATCTGTGGTGTAGTATTTGTGAGGGTTTGTCCATCCAGCGTGATATTGCCTGTTTACCTAAGTCATGGGGAATGTTGCTATATAAGCTGCTGACATCAAATGTAACTAATTTAGTCCCGGGATTTACTATTTGTGGTAAGGAGCCTAGGAAGTGTATGTCGTCTCTTATGTAGTTCTTGACTTGATCGGTGAATGGTTGTAGTAATATGTCAATTAAGTTACTCAGTCTGCTTGTTGGGCATGATGGTCCTGCTACTATGGGTCTAAATGTAAGGTTACTGGGACTCGAGAAACTAATATATTCTGATGCCTGTGTGTTGATTGCATTTCTTATCTCATTTGATTTATATATCTTAGGTAGTCCGTTAAAGTTGTTCGTTTTAATCATGAAGTTTGTTAGGAAATCTTTTTCTTTGTTAGTATATTATTGTATATTGTGCAAAGTTTTGAGATTTTTGAAATGGTGTTGTTATCAATGTTGATGATAATTGGTTTGTAGTAATCTTTGTTTTCTAGTACCTCTATAATTTTCGATTTATAGTAATGTTTGTCCATGATGACTACCACACTGCCCTTGTCAGCTTCTTTTATACTTATGTTATTATTATTTAGGATGTTATCTAGTGCTTGGTTTTGTTTAGATGTTAGGTTACTGTTAGGTTTAGTTTTACTCTGAGGGTTGATGTTCCAGAGGTTTTCAAAGTAGGTGTTTAGTTATTTCGTTTTGTTGTGTGTGTTAGGGAAATATGTTGATTTGTTTCTCACTAATGAAACATCTGTTTTGTTTTCTTATTTGTTTAGTGTTTCTATTAGTCTAAACTTGCGTTCAAATTCTTTAAGGTCTTTCCTCGGTTACGTGATATTACTTTTGGGAGTTGGGCAGAATTTGAACACCAATTTTAGTATTTCTATTTCCTCCTTTGTAAATGTGTATGTGGATAAATTGATAATTTTGGGTTTTAAATTGTCTAATCTGGGATTGTTGTCCGCGGAGGGGTTTCTAAAAAATGAAGATGAGTGTTGTTTGTTTCGTTGATTTGAGGAGTTGTTGAAGAGTGATTACTTTCTATATATTCTGTGTGTGTTTAGAGGATTGTGTTGTTTTCTGGCAAAATTGGTGTTGTGCGTGTTGTTATAATTGGCGTTGTGCATGTTGTTATAAGGGTTTATTTTGGTATATTTGAATGTGTTGTTATTGTGAGTTAGTTGTTTCGTGTTGGGGTATCTTGGTAGAGGTGGTTGATGGTGGATGTAGTTGTGGGGGCTGTATTATTGTGTAAGTGTATGTCTGTAGGAATTGTTGTATGGCTGTTTTGTTTGATGATGTGGGTAGTGTTTGGAGTATTTCAATTGTATCCATTGGTGTGTAGGGTGGTTGTAGGGTCTGTTTTGTTGGGTGTGGTAGGGTAGAAGGTTGTTGTATGAAATTTTCATCTGTTGGTGTGGTGGGTGTGGGTAATTGTTGTAAGGTTTACTAGGGTGATTTTGGTAGGGTTGTTGAGTAAGGGTATTTTGTGGTGGTTTGTTTGTGTGGTGTAGGGTGTATGATAGGGTTTTTTATTGCATTGGTTGGTGTGGGTGAAAGTATTTAGGTTTGTATCGTGTTGGGCCGTATTCGTAAGGGTTAGTGTATGGTTGGGTTGTATGTGTGTTTATGTTGTATTTGTTGTGTGTATGTGTGTGAGTGTGGTTGCGGGGTGAGCTTAATGAAGATTTGGATTGAAACTGTTGAAAAGGGTGGGTAAATGATGTGAGTATATTTATGTTGTTTCCTTGTGAGTAACTGGGTCTGTTGTGTAAGTATGTTTGTGTGCGGTATGTGTTTTTCTTCTTACCTCTGTTTTGTGTTATCCACTAGTTTTGTGTATGTCGTGTGTGGGTGCTTTCCATTAGGTCTTGTTCTGGGTTGTTGTTTTGGTTCATATATGATGTTTGTGTTGTCTTTTCTTTATCGGGTAAGCTTCTTAGCCATGATATTTTTCTTTTGACAATATTCCTGGATTTTTCTTCCTCCTCTTTGTATTTGGATTCCCAGAGTTCTGATAGGAATTGATGAGTCTCCGTAGGGCATGATTCTTTCAGTCGAAATTTTGTTATCGATTTCCGTGTAATTTTTGTGAAGTGTATTTTGTTGTCATCTTGTATGTCGATTTGGGCTTGTAGTTTGGATATATTTAGAGCTTTTTTGATTCTTTATTGTTCTTCCGTGTCTTGTGGGGTTATTTTTTCTCGGAATTTGTTTGGGATGAATTGTTCCTCCATCTACAGAAATGTTCTATATGTGGATGCGGTATCACTACTTTTTATTGCATGGTAGAAGGCCATTTTCCTTAGTTTTAAGAGGGTTCCCAATATTTGGAGGTTATGTTATTTCGTTTTCCTGGATATATGCTAGTCTGTAGTTTTCTATGAATTCGTGCTGGGGTTTAAGTAGTTGTATAAGGGGGCAATAAAAAGTAATAAATTTACCAAACAAATTAAGATGACCGATAAAATAACGGTCAAAATAACACATACTTAAAAAAAACACACACGACTTTGACCAAGAGAAGCAGGAAAAATAAGAAATAAAAATAAAAATAAAAGATATAAAATTATCAAAACACGTACTCACGCACCCGCAAACCCACGCATGCGCAAAAACGTCAAACAATAACAAATTTCCTCAAATGAAACAACACTTCAAATGAATTTACATATCTGATGAAAGCGGACCACCGCTTGAAACGCGTTATATAAAATTATAAAATGATAAAATAACAAAATAATAAATACATGTTGAAAAAAAACTTTTGCAAATGTTGATAGCCTTATTCTTTTAAACACACACACATATATATATATATATATATATATATATATATATATATATATATATATATATATATCCCTGTTGTCTATCCACCTTCTTTGTACATTATATATTGATATAACTTGGTAAGTAGTTATAAATAACAAAATAACCCAGAGTGCAAAAGTTTAAAATAGTAGAGTTTTTTTTCCAAATTACATATCTTGTACAAACAATAGTAACTATTACAGTAACCATAGGATTTAACAGAATACAGTCGAATTCCATACTATTGTTCGTAGTCGTATTTATTGTCCAGACTAGTTCACTGATTTAGTGACTCAGGGGAGTTTGGTATCTCATCACAACATATCTTAAGCATGTTAGTATAGTATTCTCTCTTTTTATTTTTAATCTCTCTCTTTCTCTCTGGCTCCCTACCCCTTCTCTATTTTCCTCTTGTGCATATATGCGCATGCGTTTATTTTTTAAATGCCCCACCTCCAGCTTGTCTCACTCAAAAGTCGAGTAGTCTAAAGTTTTTCCCGACCACTTCTGGTCTTGAGAGATCAAGATGACTTCTTCCATCCCGAGCGGGGCGGGTGTTGATAGTACCGAGGTAGAGGTTGGGTGTCTGGTAGGTGAGCCACCTCCAGTCCTCTCGTAAATCTTCCCCTCCCTCATATAAGTGCTAGTCGAATCAAAGAAGTTATTCCTCAAGTGACTCTCGTTTCTCAAAATGCAATTGTAACACGAGTACTGCCATTCTCTTTAGTTGGACAAGTCTTCTGAACGTTTCACCCACTGGCACCCGTCTTCTCCCAACTCGAACAAAGATAATGGCGGCGATGGCGGGGGGTGTCAGAGGGCATGCGTGATATGTCGTCGACCTGATCAGTATCATATCTCGGCTACACACACAATATCTTACTCCCACGTCTCTCTCTCTCTCTCTCTCTCACTCTTTCTCTCTCTCTCATCCGCTTTCTCTCTCTGTGTCTGTCTGTCTCTCTCTTTCTCTCCTTCTCTCTCTCTCGATATATATATATATATATATATATATATATATATATATATATATATATATATTTATATATATATATATATATATATATATTAACTTTTCTGTCATCTAACGTACTCAACCCACTAGATACAGCATCTATTTCCTCCTCCCTGTCTAACAACAGCCTCTCTCGTTGGTTTATCTTCCACGATTCACCTTATTAAATGTTAGGTTTTATTTAATAAAACTTATTCTACCGAACAAATATGGTCGAAAAAATCGACCCTAATATCTTGGTTCGACTTCAAGGTGTCTGTGTTCTTATTTCTACTATTATGTTTTCTTGCTTATCCACTATCCTATGTCTGAAGTTTTAATTTCATATTTACTTCCTTATATATATATATATATATATATATATATATATATATATATATATATATATATATATATATATATATATATATATAGTCTTGGAATTTTCTCAACCATTAAAACTATATTTTAAAAAAACCTTAAGTCCCAAGTCGTTCAGTGGAAAATCACTCATGTAAGTCAATTAAAATTTTTCAGTTATTATATTAGTTTGCTTCTAACATTATTTAAGGGATCATCAGTTGTTTACCATGAAAAACTGTTTCGGGAATTTAAAAACAAGACAGTATTTAATTTCATGGCTTCCCAGCAGAGTTGATCAGACCCCACTTCCTTTAAAAGACAAAAACATAAACGTTCCGTATACTAAACCTAAGTTTTGTTCCGTATAAATGTTTTTCTAACTTATATTAGTTATTAAAAAAAGAAAAAAGTCCTCCTTACCTGTGTTGTTCGTCTGTCTAATAAAATTTATCCGTTACTTACAAAAATGTTGCTGCATTTTAAAGTGTGTAGACGAATCCATTAAAAAAATGTTTTTATTATATATATATATATATATATATATATATATATATATATATATATATATATATATACTTTTAGTCCTTTTTTTCTCCCCCTCCTCCTCTTCCTTTGTTGTTATATTCCTATATATATATATATATATATATATATATATATATATATATATTGAGAATTAGTTCCTACACTGAAGATTGCGTTAGCATGAAACATCGATGTCTGTAGGTATTTAAATAATTAATATTTATTTATAAAAATATTATTGTTTATCAGCCCCCTCCCACAAAGGCTGGGCACTCTCGAGTAGATTTGATAACAAGCAGTACAAATAGCTCGTAGATCACTCTATACTGCCTGGTACATAGCCGCCGATTTTCGCTATTTACATTTAAAGTTCCTCTATATTTACTAACTAATTGGCTATGGCCGATGGGTAAGATCCCCGACTACGAATCAGTGGCGATTTGTGATCGAGGTTCGCGCCTACCGACGTTGAGAATTACTTCCTACACTGAAGATTGCGTTAGCATGAAACATCGATTACATTTAAAGTTCTTCTATATTTATTAACTAATTGGCGATTTGTGATCGTTGAGAATTAGTTCCTACGTTAGCATGAAACATCGATGTCTGTAGGTATTTGAATAATTAATATTTATTTATAAAAATATTATTGTATATATATATATATATATATATATATATATATATATATATATATATATATATATATATATATTGTGTGTGTATATAATTATCCGCTGCAGTATTTATTTTAACACAAGGCTACGCACAAATCTTTTAGTTTAATTCTAGTAAGAGTTCATCAGGCAAATTCCTTGTAGCTTACTATGAACGTATTATAATATACTAGCAGGACCCGTGTCTTGGCGTTGATTGAGGGCAATATAAAATAATAATGTAACTAAAAAAAATATAAGTATTAAAGTATTAATTCTGAAAAAAATCAGAAAAGAACCCATTTCACTGTAAGTAATTTAGGTGATTAAAATAGGATTTATCCATGTTTTGGCGTTGACTGAGGAAATATAAAATAATGATTTAATTTAATAAAAATATGTTAGAGTATCAATTAAAAAACTGATAAAAGAACCCATTTCACTGTAAGTAATTTAGGTAATTAAAATAGGATTTTTAACTAAGTGTTTATTGTTTTAAATCAAACAAAATAATTTATCTACGTTTTGGGTAACTGCCCCACCTATAGTTTGAAGTAGAGGCTAACCTGATTAAATCCTTTTTCAATCCCCTGAATTACAGTGAAATATGTTCGGCTTTCAAGTAGCACAAATAAGCAAATATCAATCCTCATCTCAAAGATTGCGTAAGATCGTATGTTAGTTAATAAAAACATATAATGGATGATTTTTTGCGAGAAGTATGTATGTTCTTACCAGCGCTTGGCGAAAAAATAAGTTTTTAAAAGCCAGTAAATCGGCAGAATCTTCGAAAATATTATTCGAATAACATAGCCAATATAGACTTTTAACGCTTAAGAAGACGCTTAAGAAGAAATCATTTTAAACTGAGGCAGTATTAATTTTGTTTAAAGAACGGGATTTTCCAAAAAATAATAATGAAAATATGTTTTAAATACTGTATTTTTATAAATAGTCTAATAGCTTGCTTGTTTGTTTGTTTGTTTGTTTGTTAGTTTGTTTTTTTAATATAGTTCACCCCAAACAAGGCAGGCCGCCACTGTAGACGTAAGGGGCTACTGAGAAAAAGGGTGAAAGTTTGGGGGCAACCTAAATTGGGAGCTGTGTAGCGAGATGTCTGTTTACATCAGTTTTAAATTTCTGCATGTCAGTACCGTCAGGAAAACAGAGGGCAGGGAGGAAGTTCCAGAGTCCAGCAGCACGAGGGAAGAAGCTTTTGGAGTAGAAAGATTTTCGGCATTTGGTGTTTTCATAAATAGAAATACAAGAAAAGAAATCAATGGTTTATTGTTTGTTTGAAAATACATGTTAATATTTTATATCGAAAATATTGTTCTAATAACGTATCCAATACAGAATAATCCCGCAGAAATGTATTTCACATTTTTTATGGAGGCTAAACTCGGCAAAAAAAGTTAAAGAAACAATCAACATGTGACTTTTTTCCAGCGCTGATTTTTTTTTTTTAGATCTAACTGATTTTTGAATGAACACCAATGTGTAGTTTGTCTTCTGAAAAAAGTATAAATTTCTAATAATCTACGTAAGCGAAAGACGACAGCAGAAGCCGCCATGTTGGGAAGCTGTTAGTTAATTTGTATATTCCGCTCTATTCTGGAATCTGAAAAAAGTGTACGGAATGCGGTGACAGAACGGCAGACCAAATTAAGTGCTTAATTCTGAATAAATACTGAATGTTCTTTGTTTAACATGAACAATATGAGACGAAAAAAATACATGTAATAAAAAAAATAATCGGAAAGGTTACCGACGCAGACGTCTAAACTCGGAGCGAACATTTGTTGTCGTTTTTCAAGAATACTAATGTGAAGGGTTCTTTAAGTATTCTTGAATAACCGTGATTTGTTTAATTTTTATTCCATTAAAAAAAAACAGTATAAGGTGAATCTGGTGGCTGTGAGAGTAGGAAAATAGAATTGAGTAAAAATGTCAGCCACCTTCTTTTTGAAAGGTTTATTTGGGAGAGTCCGATAATCGGATGAAAATATAATGAATATTGAAAGCAGACGAAATGAATACATAATTTCTGAAAACACGCATGAGGACAGCCTAATTGGGTGGCCGAACAGATTAGCAAATGAAGGTTTTGGTTATTAAGCTATTATGTCTGAAAGTGGAGAGGGTCGACTTTACTTTATTATAAGGATATATAACCACATTGATATACATATACAGTTGTATACATAGCCACACTGATGAATCTTAGAAAGACAAAACAAGCAATTACCAGTGCATATAAATATTAATTATTACATTATAATTATTACCTCCATAAAGTGAGAGCACGATGTTTGGGATGAATTGTTTCTGCCATAGCTGTAATGCGTAAGTTCTCTCCCCTGTCAACGCTGAGATTGAACCATCTTAAGAGATTAAGAGACAATGCATCTTACTGATAAGATGTTGCATTTACACTTCTCATTCGTACGGGTCAGTTGTATACATAGCCACATTGATGAGTCTTAGAGATACGAAACATGCGTTGCCTGTGGTTGTAAATGATAAATTTATATATATATATATATATATATATATATATTGTTTCATTTTACTTCAGTCGAAGTTCTCAGAAAACAGGGAGCTCCTTCCTGTGACTAATACTTTATCTCTATATGAGATGCATAGATATTCGAATGTTCCATTAAAGTTCTCATTTACCAGTCAAACGTTGAGTTAGTAAAGAAATTAAGAACATTAATTCTCCTTTCCCCAATTGACCAATAAATTCTGTATCTTTCTTGTGGTCTCTTGGTCCTACCGGATTCCAGGACAAGAATTCATCTAGTCTGGTGGAGCATCCAGCTAAGTGGTGTTACTTGAGGTAACATTACTTGGAGAAGGTGCACCATTACTCGTATGAGCGTGTATAGCCGTGTCGAGGTGATCTTATTTGAGCTTCGAATACTATGTTATTTTGAATATTTGATCAGGGTTTACTTGTAGGGTGAAATATTCTCATGTCAGGTTGTCCTGACAAACCCTTGTACAGAGAGACCGAAAATATTTAAGGATGGTGTCTAGTAAATAATTCAAACTTTCATGTATATGTGTGTATGTGTGTTTGTGTGTATTGAATTTGAAGTTTTGTGTGGCATAAGTATTTCCCCCGTATACCACCATTTTGTGAGAAAACCTCAATAGTTTATAACGTGCTCCATCCAAGCTCTTTGGCGCTTAATTACTGTGGCTACTCGCACATTGAAGCTTTTAATGATCCTCCAAACGTCGTCTAACAGTCACGGTGTTATTTTCTGTCCTGACTGAGTGTGACCTCTGCGACCTTTAATAGTATCTTGTACACTTTCCGCCTCTCTTTGAATTTGTCCAGGAGGGGGGGGGACGCTTTATTGTGAATCTAATCTGGGCGTTTCTCCCTAGAACGTCCCTCCTAAAGTGTCGTTGAGTTTGGACAAACGATTTCGTCACGAAGTAGACCTCTACGATCCCGGTCCACTCCTACACAGGATGTTTTGTTGCATGTTCCATTTCACTTGAAAAACAGAAGCCTATGTTAATTTTTATGGTAGCAATAAAAAAAATGAAGACATCTTTTTGGACAACTATGTGGGATATAATAAAACAAAAGCTGCGGAAAGCAATTAATGATTGGGCAACATTTCTATTGAACTAACAGAGTGCATAACAATTATTTTGTTAATAAATCCTGTATGAAAAAAGACTTAATATAATATGAATTTAGGCTGCTGCAAAGAAGGTGGGCTACCACTGCCGAGCTATAAAACTTCTCACACTTGCCAGTATCCTATACACCATTCGCTCATGCATGAAGTATTGTTGTCACATGTGGGCTGGTGTACAAATCACTAGCCACTACCTCTTGAACAGAGTACAGAAAAGAGCCTCCAATCTAATAGGTGCCACACTATCTAACAATCTCTAGCCTCTATCCCATCGTCGCAATGTTGCATCCCTGTGCTTGTTTTGCAAGTACGTTAATGGAATGTGCTCCGAGGAATGTGCTGTACTACGTAAATACCCCCAATCAACTCGTTCGGTAGCAAGATCCCACTCCTTCACTGTAGAGGTCCCCAGATGCCGGAGGGCTTTCTATTGTAATAGCTTCTTTCTTCGAACTGCTAGCCTTTGGAATTACCGTCTTGCTTCTTGTTCCCCTCACTGTACCAATATGCAGAATTTTTAATGTAATGTGAACAAGCATCTCGCTGCATAACTCCCCACTTAGGATGCTCCTAATTCGCAGTTGCCCTTTACGACTCAGTGGCATTCTGCTCTGTTTAGGGTGAACAAAAGTTTTTTTTAAATAATAATAATATGTGTTGTATCTTGCACATGTTAACACTTCTTCATTAAAACTCGGATCATTTCTGACCCGCCAGTGTATATGAGAGAGTTGTGAGTGCATATAGACTAATTTCGTTTAGATTATTAGACATGCGAACATGAAATTCTGTAAGATTCATCTTACAGAATGTCTGCAGACTGTCGTAGGGAGATCATATTTCGTTGCTTTGTTATAAAAAGGGGCCAATCAGCGAACATAATACATTAATTGGAAATTGTTGGTTTATTTCAGATTTTAATGAGAAATAAACAGTTAAGTTACAAAAAAATAATGTGGCTTTGAAAATCATTGTGAGACCCCCTACTTGGTACTTAACTGTACAAACATCACTTTTTTCTAAACCCATAACTTCAGTTGTGTCATCTTTATTTTCGCACACTTTTTACTTTTATTTCGTTGAAGCATTTTGTGAAATTATCTCTTTAATTAATTAAAGATCTCAAATGTGTTTCATCTATATAATAATAAGCTAAGCATTTCATGTTCGTACGTTATCACCTTTCACACATATTTTTAAAAAATGAGATTGCCCGATCATCATGTTGATTGGTGATTAATCTGATGTCGCTAAGGTAAAAAAAATTCAGACTTCACTCATTTTAAAATGAATTGTTTCAAAATCAAATTATGTCATCCCGTCGATTAAAGCAGTACAATTTTAAATACATACTTTTCAAAAAGTGAAATTCGTTTTGATTGATTTGAAAAATATTTATCTGATAATTATTTATATGGTAAGAAGACATAGATAATTTTTTGTTTTAAAAATGATTGAATTGCTACTATTTTAAATGAATAAATAAATAAATAAGAGAAATATTCCTTTAATTTATTTAAAGAATAGTTAGCTGACAATGACAATTAATTTTACAGAGTAATTTCTTCTGAATAGTATTGACCCTGATGGGCATTTATTATGTCAAGAGAGGTATTATCTTTAACAGTAAATTATACAAGTTGGTGTAGAAAACACTGTGGAATTTTCACGAGTTCCCGCTTGTTAATATAAACGCGCCAAGGAGTTAAAATATGGCGTGACTGGCTGACCTTTTCTCCCATCGTTATGACCATTCTTCTAATTCAAAATGGCTAATTTAAAAATAATGTAGGAATTATTTGACCTTTTAAACAGTTTATTAAAAGAAAAGATGGCGTTGGAAAAGGAGCGGGTCTTTTCTAAAGAAGGCAGCAGGAGCGGGCCGTATTTTTTTATGTGTGTAGATGGTAGCAAGATCGGGGACAGCTCTGAAATTAGTGGAGCTAATAAATCCCTCATACATCTAATATATAAAGTAACGGCGACCAAAATGTAGATGTATAAATCTATTAAAGATATGTTTATCGAGGCTCAATTAAATTCTCTGTTTCGATATTAATATTTGCCGGACTATTGAGATTGTTCTTATCTCAATAATAATCTATTTTGCATACCAAATAAAATAATATCATATAATAGCAAAAATATTTAATCTGACGCTTTTTTTTCGAAATTATTTTTTCTTTTCTTAAGAGGGAATAGGACTAATTAGTGATTAACACAAACACTACTCTCACCGACACTCTCTGAGAATACGTGTCCGGAACATGTTGCCATTATAAGCCATCATCTCTACTATTTTCTAAACTTGTTATTATGAGTAATAGTAGTTTTAGTAATCATAGTAGTAGAACTAACACGTGTATCTTTTTCGATACAGATGACACATTCAGTTTATAAATATCAGTCGGGTTTCAAAAAATAATAAATATTAAATTAAATCATAAGTTTTTAAACAAAATGAAATAAAATATATGTTTTTGGAGATAAAAATTCATAAAATAAATAACCTTTAAAAATGAATTGTTTCGTATATGTTCTCAAATTTAACAGAATCTAGAAGCATTTAGACTGTCAAGTAGAAAGTTATTTAAACTTTGTTTAAAATGTTTACGTACTGATAGTTGTGGAAGCTATTTACATCTTATAATCTTATAAATAGGGATTAAATCAACCTTTATAGTTTTATGACAATGTTGTTCAATTAATAATTTAACGATCAAGCCATACCGTAATAATTAAAGTTAACTTTCAAAATTCTATTTTTTTTAATTTTGTAAAATAATAAAAACAATGGTATTGTTACAAAAATAGTGAAACAAAAATTAAAGTAAAAACACTCCCGGGAAACGCCGTTTATGTACAACTAGTAATATATAAAAAGGTTGTTCAAAAACGAAAGTCATAGAAACAACACTGTTTTACACTATTTTTAAATTAACTTCCCTTAACATCAATGCAGTTGGTCCAACGATGCTCAAACAATGCAGTTCCTTAACGGAGGAGGGTTGCATCCTGGTATTTAAAAACATCCTGACATCTTGTGACACACGGCACATATGACATCATCATTGTTTCAAAAATGCCGACCACGTGGTCGTGATTTGAGTTTAGGAAACAGGAATAAGTCAAATACAGCTAACACTGGCGAGTAAGGGGATATCTTTACAAATCAAAGCCATTATTTGTTGATTTGGCTGATGCGACCTAAGCAGCCTGAATGGGCGTTTTATCGCGGGGCAAGTACACGCCTGCCCTCAGCATCACGCTGCGTTTCGACTCGATCATTTCTTTCAGTTGTCTTAATTCTGATTCATAGTTTTGGGTGATCTGCATTGTTTTACGGCATATCAATCTCATTGGGTGATTTAATGCCGACTTTTCGCAGATATATTATGAATCAGACTTCTGTTTGTTTTCTGTTTCTTTGTTTTAGATTTGTCGCACACCTCTCACCTTTGATATGGACTCACCTACACATAAATTAAGAAAACGATCTGAATTACCTTTTCAATAAAAAGTGGTAGCGTGTGGTCACAAGTACAATTTTCAGCTATAATCCTCCTTTCTGAGTAAACCACCCTCAGATATATCTATTTATATAAAGTAAGGTATGTTTATATGTTTAGATATGTGTATGGTCAGGATACACTCCTAAACTAATTAACCGATCATTATGAATATTGGAACACAATTCCTAGGCGTAAGGTTCCAAATTTTGGCTTCATTTTATTTTATACAAATAGGACAAAGTTCAGGGACCCTAAAAAGGATTTAGGATGAATAAATCGCTAGTATGCATTTTGGAAATCGTGACGAGAGAATTGAAATTATGTTCACACGAATTTATGATGAACAAGTTTATCGTTAGAAGAGATTGTTTAGGTTTTTGGCCTCGCGACACATTGTTTAGGCTGGACTCGAAGGTGTGACACCGAAAGAGGTCAAGAATGAGCTCGAATGTTACCGCTGTCATGAGACAACGACTGTCCAAACCGAGAGAAATTGATTGCACGAAAAATCTGGACCGCACGAGAATGGGGCGAGTGATTGACACTGAAAGTCTGGTTTCTAAGCCGGGCCGATGTAAGCCAGCGACCAATCGGACCGCTTGCTGGCTGAGGCAAGTAGAGTTCGTCCAGGCGATACCGATTGACCTTGCCTGGTTATATAAAGCGGTGCAGAGCGCGAATTTATCAGTAAGTTGGAGTAAGTTGGAAATCAGAGAGAGATTCAGACTAAGTTTGATACGAATTACTTTTCTAAAAGCGCAGAAAAATGAAAAAATCTTTCCAGTTGATTATCCATTAGTTAGCGAGTTGCAGAGTTGAAAATCCCCAAGCCGCATCCGGAATAAAATAAAAATTAACCCCTTCTACCTACGAAAAACGCTGAGTTCCTGTTCATATCAGTTTTTGAGGAAAAATAACATTCTTATCTTCAAACCAAAATCAAGAATATTGTTGTGTTTTGAATACCCTGACTGTCTGTTCGATTTATCATTTATTTTGTTTTTCTACATATACCATTCTCCCCTTCGTTGGTGAAACGACCCGGACAGCACAGTAAAGTATTTCCTGATTAAACAAACACATTGTAGGATGAGGTACTGTCCAGTAGACGAAGATGTTTCGACCCCACCGGGTCTCTTGAAGCGGGTGGACTTCATTAGCGCTGGCGTCCCGTGAGTACGGCATCAACCAACGCCGGGGGTATCAGCCCGTGTCACAAGAGAAGTGTACGAGCGTGGGGTGAGAGTAACTGATTGCTGATCGGGGAAACTGGGTCACACAAAAGGGGTAAAAAGAGGTTGGAGGCCCTACGTGAAAATGCTCCGATTTTCGTAAAATTTTAACAATCGAGCACAATTAATGTTTTCCCCCTAAATTTCAGATTCTTTGGGGGTATCTTAAAAGGTTTTAAAGGGCATAATATGGGCATAACCTCCCATTTGAAAATTTGTATATTTCAGATTTGCATTGGATTTATAACCAATTAAGTATGATTCCTTTAATTTTAATTTCTTCTTGAGACCTCTTAAGTTTAATCCTTAAATTTTAGACATTGTATGAAAATTCTAGAAATCTACATCCAAGTCTCAGGTTATTTTCCAGTCTTTACATTCCAAGTTTTGTTTACTGTTTTTCTGTCTCCAGATCTCGATTTTGTTCGTTGTTCCTAGATTCCAGTTGTTCGTTTAAAACTGTAATTTTACCTCCAGATGTTATTTTTGCCCTCCAGTTTCTATTTTCCTCCCACCAGATGTTGTCTCGCAACATTCTATTTGTTCATCTAAATATGCCATTTTTCTACCTCCAGCTTCCATTTTCTTGACTCCGGATTGCATTTCCTGTCTCTACATTCCAATTTATTACTTTCAGATTTTATTTCTTATCCGTAGACCCCATTTATTTCTTACCTCTAGATTGTATTTTCTGTCCATTAGATATGTTCTTGCAAAATACTATTTTTCTACCTCCAGACTCCATTTGCTTATGCCCAGATGGTATTTCCTGGTAGCAGTTTCTAATTTATTACCTCCAGATGTTATTGATTGACTCCAGATTACATACAAATGTTTTTCTTACCACCGTATTTCAGTTTATTTCCACGTTAGATTATACTTATTACATTATAGATCTTATTTCCTACGATCGGATGCAATTGGATTACCTCCAGATTATATTTTCTTATGATCTCGTCAGATTTTCGTTGTTCATCTGAAAGTGTTCTTTTTACCTTCAGATTATGTTTCCGTGTATTCATATGTTATTTTCTGTTACTATATTCCGACGTAATTACCTTTGTCTCCAAATCGCAAACCTCCAGGTGTAATTTACTGCATCTAGATTTCAAATTACCTTCAAACTCCTTTCTTGCCTCCAGATTCATGTATCTATCTACAATATGTTTTTATCAGCTTTCAATTGTTCATCTACGTCTGTAATTTCTAACCACAAAATACAATTTGCTTATATCCAGATTCAAATTTATTATCTTGTTTGTACACTAACAGTGAATGATACGATTCTATATTAATATATTTTAGTTTCTCGTTTGGTTTCTGGTAGTCTGTGTATGTGTCGCTAGTTAGGTCTCGATTTACATTAAAGAATATAACTTTAGACAGGCTAAGATCTATCATTATTTTAAGTTCTAATTGTGCGGCAAACTGTTTGCGGAATTTGTCTAATTATGCCCACTGCAATTTCTGGAAAAGTAAAAGCGATGTTCATGGTATAAACTGAAGATGTGATTCGGGAATTTATCTTTTAGTAAGTTAATGATAAATAACCTGACTAGGTTGCAGATATTGGCACTATACGAAACTATCATACGAAACTATCATACGAAACTATCATACGAAACTATCACATCAAACGATTTTTCGGAGTTTGCTTCTTTTACGTAATCTTTGTTGTCGTAAAATAAAACGCTTTTCCTGACATGCATTATTGTTTTTACGTCTATTTCGCTTATATCTATATATCTGCTCAATATATTCATAATTATTGATGGGGTAAAAGCCTGTTATGTCGAATTGTGTAATGTTACAGTTATTTTGAACAAGATGATACTGGATTCTGTGTTTAGCCAAAGTCGCGGGTCTGTATTATAAATAATATGTTAATTAATATGTCTTAATATGTATTTAATGGCAATTTCGCTTTTGGTGTAGTTTAACAGTCGGCATGTGAATCTCTTACTAAAGTACTGGCGACTTCGAACGAAAAGACAGCAACCCTAGACCAATGCATGCCACAGGACTTCCGGATCATAATATCCTCGGACTATGTGAGTGTGTGCTTACATATACAGATGTGAATGTGGTGCCTGTGTATGTATCGTTACAATTATATATGCCTACAACAGAACAAAGTTTAACTGACCTCCACAATAAAACGAAATGAAATGTAACTGACCCTTCTCGCCTCTTCGTTCTTTTCCAATCAACATAAGTATATTTAAAAGCACGCATACTGTAAGTATATGATAAATAACCTGACTGGGTTGCAGATATTGGCACTATCATATTACCCTATCGCGACATCAAACGATTCTTCGGGGTTTGATTCTTTTACTCAATCTTTGTCGTCGTATTTCGCTTATATCTATATATCTGCCCAAGATATTCATAGTTACTGATGGGGTAAAAGTCTGTTATGTCGAATTGTGTAATTCTACAGTTATTTTGAACAAGATGATAGTGGATTGTGTGCTTACCCAAAGTCGTGGGTCTGTATTATCTATAATATGTTAATTAATATTTCTTAATGAGTATTTAATGGCAATTTCGCTATGGTGTAGTTTAACAGTCTGCATGTTAATCTCTTACTAAAGGTTTCCTATGGTTCTTAAGGGTGATAAAAGCCTCTCGTTTACCTAGTTGTACAGTTTTGTTTTTAGTTTCGTGGCTAGAATTTTGGTTTCAACATTGATGTATTGCAAGTATTGGTGTGGGCTCATTGTTACTTTTTAGTAATGTTACTTTATATTTAGTTTATGCTTGTCCTCACTAATTTCTGATATGCTTTTGGTCTTTCTGGGAAGACGATAGTACCATTAAAGGATTTTGATTTTCTTATGTCTATGGTTAGTATTTGTATGAGTCAGATACTGGAGCTTCTGGGGTGTACTTTATTGATTATATTCATGAGTTCTGTTTCGAAGTTGTCTAAGTCTCTAATTAAGGGGGTACTTACTCTTTTTTACGCCGAAATCTTTGGTTCTGGTCGTTTTTGTATACTGTATAACTACTAACTACTCATATGTTTCATGTCTTCGTGCGGGCCACATACTACACTTTATTCATCGGAATTTTGGAGTATACTCCATTGGTGGAGCGCGTATGTTCTTGGTTGAAATTTTCAGGATAAGACTGCACCACAGAAAATATTTACTTGCGACTCGGTCCCGAAAGGACAGCGACACTTGACCAATGCATGCCGCAGAACTTCCGGACCATACCAGTAACATCCATGGATCTTTATAGGACTATTGGAGTGTGTGTCTACATATAAAAATGTGTGTATGGTGCCTATGTGTATATTATTACACATATACACGTCTGCAACAGAACAAAGTTTAATTGACTCCAACAATAAAGCCAAATGTAACTGACCCTTCTCGTCTCTGCCTTCATTTCCAATCCACATCAGTACATTTCAAAGAACGCATACTGTTTCAGTCATCATGAAGGTCCACGAGAAAAAAAAGTGGGGTCGCGCCGTGTGTCGTTCATCGGGGATTGAAACCAGAGCGTGGAAATTTCGTGTTATGCTAGTCAAATAAGGGGGAGACATGAAAGTTATTTGCAGTTGTGGTAGAAGACGAGTTCTTTTTGCGGTGAATATCTTACAAGTAGGAACCAGCGATTAGAGTTCAGTCGAGTATCTTCTATAGAAATAACAATAAAATATAAAAAGACTGGCAACATCTCTTCTGTGAGAATAGAAGAGGTCATTCCCCACTAGATTGCGAAGTTCTTTTTGTACTTTATCCTAGTCCCATCCAAAGTCTGTACCGATATTTTAGTACTTTTATTCACCCCAAGCAAAGCACGTTGCCACTGATGCGAAAGAGATAGTGTGATAGAGGCCAGATTTATAAGGATACAACCTGAGTAGGAAGTTGGGCAGCAAGATATTTGTTCACATTGCATTTAAATTTCTAATCCGTTGCCACAACCTCTTCATATAGGCGAGATTAAAGATTAAACACGACATGAACCGGGGCTTATCAATATTTAAAAGTTCTTTCAAGAGCATCCACTTTCATATAAGGGGTGATATAATCCAAACCGTCAAGGAGAAAAAATAAAAAGCCTAGAACAGCATTATGAATGTCAATTGAGTGATTGTCATCGCGGTACCGATGTGCAGAGAGTTGCACTGAAAGAACCTTAATCCATTGAAGAGATTTTTCATCTTGATAAACTGAATGTTTTGTGTTAGCAACATGGTTTACTGCTCCATCACTGATGGTCACTTCGGATATATGTGATTTTCTACCTTGTTGGTTAGAGCGAAATCAATAGTCTGCATAAGTGGCTTAGAATTACCCTGTTTCTCCAAAGTGGAACTCTGCATTAATGGAGGAAACCTGCAGCTCCCTCTCGATGTTTTAAATCATCTTCTTCATAATAAAGTAAAATAATATTTCCCTTATTTCATTGACCATTATATATTTTGAACAAAAACACGCATACTAATCTGCTCCGCCAGCTACTATAGCCAATTCCTGATGCGTATTTCCAGAAAATATGCGGTCGTTTCGTTCCCTTTCAATTTTTTTTTACATTTTTTCAGGTTGTAACTTCTCCTAACACAGTCATTTGCACATGAGATTGCAGGCATTTTTACTCTCACGCTAACATCTACTCCAAGAGCTACCACAATTCCTACTGTCTATTAATTACACTACATCTACAACCTAAATTATTGGCACTTTCTTCATCTACTATTTATTCTTTTCGGGCGATCGAAAGTTCCAAATACCTTCCTTCATATTTCTGAGTAACAGAATACAGGAATAGTAGATCGGTTGTAAAAAACAGTTCTTAAAGGTCTACACGAACTCATTAACATTATTTGTACTTATAACGATTTATTTCCTTTTATTTAACTTTATTTCATATGTTTTAATCCTACGCTTTACGTAATAACAAACAATTCATTTCCGGGAGCACCGCAACTACTTATTTACATTTACTATTTCGCCTCTTTTTCTCCTTTTTCGATTGCTTACGAAACATATTCTAGATAGACAGAATGTTTTTGAAGTCATTTGTAAACATGTGTAAACTTCGTCGATGTTTATAAAAACATGACTACGATACAAGCGATTTTCTAAGTCTAAACACAGAGTTAGCGACATATTCCGCATCAAAAAATTCATTTCTTTTCACTCTGGAATTTATTTTTTATTCTCGATTGCCCAATCGGAATGACTAACACTGAACAGAATCTGCAAAAGAAATCTATGGAAGCCCGTCTGAGTAATAATGCATTTTTTTCGTAAATACATAGGACTCTTCGCATAAACTGGTTACAGCTGTTTACATACTGTATAATTTATTTTCTTTCTCAATGATGCCGTTAGAATGATTCACAACAATACAGAATCTACAAAAGAATGCATCATTTGTTGTGTACATACATAGGACTCTTCGCATACAAGGTTTACAGTTGTTCACATTCTGTATACTTTTTACGTTAAATTTTTTTCACCCAATTAGAAGTTTCGGTGCTTCCACAAAAAGCTATTAGGGAATGAAATAATATCTAGCGATTGATTACACCCATATATATTATACTTTTCACTTCCCTTTTCCTCTTTGTATACGTTTTCTTCTTCGTTTTTACTCTTTCTTTTTTCCTTCCCCTATCAAGTGTCTTTCCTTATTCGCTCGTAATGCTATATCCGATGTGTGAACATCTTTTTTCTCTTTGCTTTTACATATTTGAAGAAAATATAAAACACACCGAAACGTCATATGAAATTAATTGTTTTATCGTCTTCACACACACACACACACACACACACACACACACACACACATATATATATATATATATATATATATATATATATATATATATATATATATATATATATATATAGTAATTTCTAATATATTGCTTCTCGTCTTCTTACTATTCTTTCTTCATCCTTTTCTTTATTTCCTCTTCTTGTTATATATATATTGTGTGTTTAATAATGAGGAAAGGTTAAGTGTTAAAAAAACGAAATAAAAAGCCAAGAATAAAAACCGACTTGATAAACTCGGTTAATTAAAACCGGAAATTCAAAAGTGAAGATGGAAAAATGTAAGTGGGGGAGAGGGCAGGTGTATTTGGGTGGGGTGGGTTGCGCGGTGAGTTGCGCGCTGGGTGATACACAAGAAGACTTTTCATTGGCTTACACATCATTTCGCATTTTATTGGGCATCTCTCTCTCTCTCTCTCTCTCTCTCTCTCTCTTTCCCCTTGGGAGATGCTTTTGTGTTGTTTGTTTCTAACTAGTAACGAGTCAGACGCCTACCATGACTTTCTAAGAATCGTCACCATATTCACAGTAAAAAAAAAACGTTCTAAGAACATTCCTTAAATAGAACCCTAGGATTAAGCATCGGGCGTTGGAAGAAGTACGAAATATCAATTTCTCTGTCGTTATTTTCTTAGAAAACGGAAAGTTTGAGGTATTAAAGATTATCTTATTCCTGAAAATAAAATGTGAAATTACTTTTTTACATACATGCACAAAATATTATTTACAGCTGTTTCAATGCATTGTTTATTTTAAATCATACAATGAAACATCTTTTTTAAAAACACTGGATCATCTTCAGAACAAAATTTTCGTAAGTACCCAATATTGTTATGCTATTGTTTTCGCGGATCATATTACTTAACAAGCTATTATTTAGTTTGCAGCGCTCAAAATAAACAAAGAATACTACAAAGTGAAAAAGATTCATAATCGCTTTTTTATTAATATTATACGAACAAACAAAAAAAGCAGCCAAGTACATAACATACTGTATACTAGCGGAAATAAATTTCCAATGCCCTTCTCATTATTAGTAATATTATTATTTAATAATTATTAACTATTATTGTTGTTGTACTATTTTATTTTTAAATCTCTATTTTGATGGATATTCCTTACAATTTCATTATTTCTTTATTATCTTTTATTATCATTATTTTTTGAATTTATTTTATTTGTACTCACTAGGAGTTATCACACAAGTCATCGTCAGTAATTGCTCACCGAGAACAACCGGTGGTGTTCCCTGGAATCTGAGTGACAACAAGCCTTCCTAGATTTCCAGTACTCTCCGCCTCTATTCGATACCCACCGCAAATGACATTGCGATATCGCAACAGCCGCCTACCATTGATTTCTTGCTGGCAACGATCATTGGTCTCCTCTGGGATTTGGGTGACAATAAGACTCCCTAATGTCCCAGCACTGTCCGCACTCTTTCAGTAGAGGTCTGGTTAGTGCTCTCCCTCGTCGGTCTTCCCATCCTCCTTGACGCTTCGCGACTATTTTCTGTGGTTTCAGCCGAGGCTGGTGCCATCACTCTTTTTTTTCTGATATTTCTTGCATTTTCTGTTCCTTGGTTCGTGTGGTGGTGTTCTTCCTGTGGTTTTGTTTTCTTTTCATAGTAACATCCATGTGACTGGTTACTGTTCGTAGCTTATGCGGGTTGGTTTCCGCATTCGAGGATTTTCCTTAAGATTGCAGCTGTTTTGATCATTGCCGTCCTTTAAATGGTCTCAGTGGTCTCTTTGATTCTTATATATATATATATATATATATATATATATATATATATATATATATATATATATATATATATAAAGTTAGGTATGTGTATATCTTTATATATTTGTATTACAGGATTCACTCCTAAACTAATTAACATATATTATAAATTTTAGAACATGGCTGCTATGCGTAGGGATGGGTAATGTGACCTACATTTAGTTCAATTTAGTTTTATCCAAAGGGGGTAAAAAGGAGGTAGAAACCCTTCGTGAAAATGTGGATACCCCCCTCCCGGAAACAGGGGCTAGAAAAAGTACTCTCTAACTTTTGCGTGACGAGATGTGATTTTTTGTTATTATCACTTTAATTAATAACTGGTAATATCGACAAAAATAGTCCATATATAAGCAAATAGAACAATCAAATTATAATCGAATAACAACAAAAAATTATTTATTTTGAACTGTTTAAAAATATAATTATGCAAATTAGATAAACAAAAGATTGTATTTGCAACTTTGTTTGACTATTAATAGAGTATTTCAAAAGAACATAGTGTATTCATTATTTAAATTAGAGTAACGTGTTTTTATTATAATATACTAGTGATAAATAGTTCTTTGCCTTTTGGCTAAGATCAAAGTGTAGTATCTGTTCCGATGGATACTGCACCCTATAGACTGGTATTGTTTTGGCCTTCGGGGCTTGATTTACGCCGGTCTATGGGCCTGCCCTGTGCAGTTCTAGGAGGTCCATCCTCCCAGGCTTCGCCTCCCCTCTTTGGGGAGGAGTAAGTTTATTGCTTACTGCCTGAGGCGCCCCTACCGGGGAATGCCGACGGGGCTGCCCAGGCAATTTTTAAACCCCACTTTCCCGACCCGACCTTGGGTCACATCTTACTTGTGGGAGTAAGATAAAAAACTGGTCTTGTGCCTAACTCCTGGAGAGGAGTAAATCAATACTAGTGATAAATAAGAAAATATTTCGCATTTATTCATTTAGATATATTACAGGGTGTTCAATATTTAAAGTTACAAATTTTTATTATCATCCATTTTCATTAAAATCTAATATTTTTATGTTTTTCAGGTCTGTATATATATATACTGGAGGTTTAATATCACTTCTGGCAAAATGGCACAGGATTTGAATAAGAGAATTGCAATTGTAGAGTTGTAGATATCGGAAAAGTCATCAAAAGATATTGTTAAACCACTAAATGTTAACAGAATGTTGGTTTGAAGAACGCTCAAACGATTCAAAGAGACTGGAGAGTTTAATAATAAACAAGGGCAAGGTCACTCTCGTACTGCTCAGACATCAAAAGTGATCAAATCCACCAAGAAGAAGCTGAGGAGAAACCAAAGGAGATCTCTTAGAAATCTTGCAAAGCAGGCGAAAGTATCCATTGGGACGATGTCCACAATTCTCCACAGTGATCTCAAAGCATCCTCTTACAAACACCAAAAGAAACAATTGTTACATGCGATAAACGGGGCAAAAGAGCTGAAATCCTCCTATCGTATCTCAGACTTGTCACGCTGCATAACCTAGTGTTCAGTTATGAAAAGAAATTTGACGTCCAGACGCATGTTGACATTCAAAATGTTCATATCTAGTCTCGTACAGGTGATGTTGAGTCGCGGGTTGTTACTCGGGGGCAAAGTGCAGCGTCAGTGAATGTCTGGGCCGCCATTACCGAAACTGGAAATAATTCCTTTAATTTTTGCGGATGAAGGTGTGTAACTGAACCAGAAGAATTATCGTACGATTCTTCTTTAGTCATCATTGTTGCCTTGACAACAAAAAAGCACTTCAGAAAACGTATTTTGTCATTTAAACAGGACTCAGCTCCCTCACACGAAGCAAAAAAGACTCAAGAATTGTTAGCCAAAAATGTTCCAGAATTCATTTCCAATGAAGAATGGCCTTCATAATCTCCAGACCATAATCCTTTGGATTTCAGTATTTAGCCCATCCTGAAGAGCAAGGTTTCAGTTTTTTATCACACAAATTTGGATGCCTTTAAGACAAAATTAAGGAAATAATAGGCCAAAATACCCCAAGCAATCATTCGTGACTCTTGTAGGGCTTTCCCTAAGCGTTTGCAGCAAGTTAATGACGCCGACAGGGGTCATATTGAGTAACTTTTTAATATTTGGAAATAAGAATGGTGTATCTGTCTGTTTATTTTGATTTGATTTGTATACTTTGATTTATTTAATAAATATGGGCAAATAATGTTGTAACGTTTATTATTGAACACCTTGTATATAATATATATATACATATATATATATATATATATATATATATATATATATATATATATATATATATATATCAACAATTCATTGACTGTTTTTATAGCAACAAATATATTTTCCCTTCACGCTTTCATATGCCCCCCACTCGTTGGTGTGTAAAGGCAGAGTGGAGTGTTTTAACCACGTGATCGAGTATCTCTCCACTTTTTAGCAATTAGGCGAGCACCTGTCGTCTGGGCACGTAGACGAGAATGTTAAAATCGTACCACCACCACTACCACCTCTCTCTCTCTCTCTCTCTCTCTCTCTCTCTCTCTCTCTCTCTCTCTCTCTCTCTCTCTTTCTTTGGCACCTTGCCAAATTCCTCGGTTCTCAAGAGACACAAAGAGCGGCCTTTTTCTGCCGAGATGGTTAATCCTATTCCTTTGACTGAAACAGGAAGAATATCGACGAATGGAATTGGCACTTGCCCGTTTCTAACGCACACCCACATACTTCCTCACTCGTTCCTAGAACATACGTACCACCTAACCACCCGTTGATGTGGAAACAATAACCTTTACTAAAGGTCGAGGGTATTTGAAAATGACTTCTCTGGTAAAAAGTCAATATATATATATATATATATATATATATATATATATATATATATATATATATATATATATATATATATATATATATATTGTATATTTAGGCAGCAATTTTCATTTATGCAAACATTGTTAAAAATAACAGAATTCGTTAGTTTAATTATAGTTTTTTTAGTTTTTTATTTTTCTGATGATTTTTTTGTATTAAAATACAAAAAAAATAATAAATGTTCCATAGATTTCGCGAACGTTTTCGATTCTTCGTCGAATCATTCTAAGGTGTCAGCAGCAAATAGAACAAAAAAGCTGGAGAAAGAAGAGTTTTTTTTTTAAGACGGCGGGAAAACGTGCAGAGAACGTTTTCGCATTGTTCCAGGAAAGACGCTGACGATTTAAATTCAGCGAGGCCGGAGTTGCATCCCAGAATAAAATTGCATTACATTAAGCATTTTCAAATGTTGCAACCGGTTTCATACGTGATGTTATTAATTGTAGGTTGTTGTGTTTTTATGCAAATAGCTTCCAATATTTTTTGTAATTTGTTAAATTATTTATACCATACAGACGCTAGCGTTTTAAGCCCATTGCTCTGATCAGTGCAGGAAAATAACAATTCAGGACGGTCGGGAGGCGCGAACCCGGTTAACAGAGTCAACCTAGAATCTGCAAGCAGTTGTCATATCCACTCGGCCATCGGAAACCTTCACGTGAGTAAAGGAAATTAAGATCTATGTGTTCCAGAAGCGGGCACATATAGGACACTAGTCGAGAGAGTGTTCGGCGAACGTATTTAGAATTTATTATATATATATATATATATATATATATATATATATATATATATATATATATATATATATGAGAAAGCAAGGATGAGAGTAATCCGACGTAATAGGAAATGAAATAGGAAAATCTAAGAGATAGTTTTAATATATTCATCAACGTTTCGTCTTTATTGTAAGACTTCCTCTGGATGATAATTTGAAGAAAAATGTCAAGCAAGTACATCGAAGTTTGAGGTTGACATGGTGGAAAGATGAGGGAATGTAGTAGCCGTGGCTACTATGAGCGCCGGGGGAGAGTCTAGGTAGGAGAAGTCAATGGTCGCTAAAGAATGAAATGAATATGGAAAGCTTTGAGTAGATACGATTGGAACAGCTACGAAATGAGGAGAGGTGAGAATATAATTGAAATTGCCTTAGGGTAGGAGAGGTGAAAGGGGGCTGAGATTTTTGTCGTGGTGAGGTGTGGCATGGATTTTGAGAGGCTGGGGAAAGAGGAGGGAGGGGGGAGCATTGTGGGTTTAGCATGTAGGTGGTATCATAGTTCTATAAAAAGATTTGAAGAAATGAAGAAAACTTTGAAAATAGGGGGGGGTAAGAATTTACAATAAAGACGAAACGTTGATGAATATATAAAAACTATCTCTTGATTTTTCCTTTTTCATTTCCTATATATATATATATATATATATATATATATATATATATATATATATATAATTCTTTAACATAATGGGTCCCGACATTGCAACGGGTTTAATGAGAAAAAATAATAACTTAATTGCACATGTCCTAACGTTACACCGCATGTCATGTGACAGAATGAAGCATATCTTATATATAGAGTGAACACGCTTATTTCTTTGACCAGAATAGTTTTAATAACAAATCGTAGTTACAAAAAAAGCTTATTCGTCAAAGATTTCGGTCAATTTTGGTCCTTGTTTTAAAAAACAAAATTTAATTTCAACACTATTACTTTAGGTTAAATATTTAGTCCTGCCCAATAATTCATTTTCTTTTATTCTCTGTTCTATTTACTCCCCCGCCACCCATATCACCTGTAGTGAATATTTAGTAAAAGACATTTTATCGTTTCACAGCTTTCAGAAATAAGGCTTATAAGATTACTAAAACAAAAAATCTACATTTAATCTATGTCAGCTTTCCGATAAACACTTATATTCGTTTAAAAGAAGTATTTTATTATGTATTTCTTAATTAATTAATTTGTAAAGAATCACTCTACACCTCCAAAAAAATAATTTGCATAAATAATTACCTTATTTTCATTTTTTAACACTTATCACTGCAAAAATGAAATCTTTTTTATTCTTTTTTTTGTATTTCTTGGGGAGGGTGAATTAATTTATTTGATTTATTTTCCGCTTACACTACACAAAATTATTTACTAAATAAACCGGCATCGAAAATCCGGCTATTAAGCTTTTATTAATTATAAATTCGAAATTAAGTATAATCTTTGGTTCCTCAGTTTTCCCGGGTTTATATATATATATATATATATATATATATATATATATATATATATATATATATATGCGCGATATTCTGACCCTTTGTTGTTGTTGTTGAATACTGCTCAACCGTTTCCTTTGTTCGTTTGCTGATTTAGCGTATATAGAGTTTAATTTCTCTTAATTTCCGTGCTAACTGGTGGTGGCCGAGCCATAGAATATCGGACTACGAATTAGTGGTTACTATGAAACCGGATTCGTGCCCTTTGACTGGCAAAAATTAACATTCCCTACATTGAAGATTGCATAAGCCTGTAGGTAATAATAATAAATATTAGCTTTGAAGTGTTAAATTAGTATCGTCTAAATGTTGTGTTAGGGAAAGATATGTAAGATTAAAAGTTTAATAAAGTCCGAAAGGGGGGGTGTAGAATATAACAGTTAAGATTTTAAAACTAAAAACTATTTTTTTTAATATTTTTTAAAATATTTAAACAAGTTCCGTGAGTCAATGTTTATTAGCAGCGTTTTTATATGGGCCGTTATTTGTTTTGAAGGGTTATAGGAGAGAATTTGAGGTTAAGAATTAAATTTACAAAACAAAAACAAATATGAATTTAAAATTTAAACTCAAAAATTGAATAACGGAACGGCACTTCTGTAGTATATATGAAGCAGCTGCCGATTAAGAAATCGAAATTGAAGAGTTCCGTTTTTTTCTCCAAGTACCATTCATTCAGAATTCACCGGAAGTTGAATTTAGTATTTAGAAAATGGAGTTAAATGAGATTAATCTTCGAGACATTGGTAATTTAATGAACCAGCCGCAAAAAACAATAGATTTTTTACAGGCACACCGCCTGATTTCTTAATGTTAGGGTTAGGGTTTAGGGTTAGGGTTAGGGTTAGGGTTAGGGTTAGGGTTTAGGGTTAGGGTTAGGTTTAGGGTTTAGGGTTAGGATTTGGGGTTAGGGTTAGGGTTTAGGGTTTAGGGTTAGGGTTAGGGTTTAGGGTTAGGGTTTAGGGTTAGGGTTAGGGTTACGGTTTAGGGTTAGGGTTTTTTTATTTAAAATTATTTTACTTCATATAATAAAAAAAAGAAATTGTTAATTGTTACCCAAAAACAAACCAGTCTTGCATTTTTTTTATCTTGTAAAAAAATCACTTCCGGTTGAATTACCTCCCTTTATTTTCAGTAGAAGGACAGAAAATCTGCTGCTTCATATATACTACAGAAGTGCCAAAGGAACTTTAAAATGTTTTATCACTCAAAAATAAAAAAAAAATTTAAATTAAAATTAAAACAATTCAAAGTCTCGTAAGCTGATTATCGCTCATGATAAATCAATATAAGGGAAGTAACTCTACAATTCTTAAATGATTATGTATTCAATATTTAACATTTGCTTCTAAGGTATAATTTGAAATGTAAATTTATCATGGAGTATCAATTTATTATGGAAATAATAATTAATGATGTATTCATTAAGCCTGATCTAGAGTTAAGAACAAGATTTAGGTCGTGGATTATTCTGTTTAGGAGATTTTTAAACTTGCTGTTTTAGTATCATAAAAGGGGGCCCTCTTAATAACTATAAAAAAAATTCATATTTTCGTGGTATAATTTACTGGTCTTACAAAAGAAGTTATAGCGGGACCCGACTCCTCGTTGCGCAAGGGAAAGTGAGCAAACCTCATATTACTATTTTTATTTTGTAATTTCTAGTTAAAAAAGAAAATAAAGTAAAACTTTCATTACATCCTAGTTTTTGTACTTTTAATTTTTTTTTTTTTTTTGCTAACTACTTCCGAGATTTTTTTAATTCTTAAAACCGACATTGCAAGGTGTTGACATATTGGCTGGGGAAGGGCCCAGGGATAAATAGATGTAAATATAGTCAATGTTACAATTATTTATTTTTTAAAAAGAAATTTGAAAATGCTTATAATCTTGCCATATTATTTTTTCATCCAAAATAGACTAATTATAGTGTAATATATTGTGTAGAATTCCCAAAATAATAATAATATAGTATATTGAACGTTTTTTCTGACTATTATTAAGAATGTAAAAACATAATAAAACACATCGTATATGTAAATGAGTCAAAAGAAGACCATTACTGCAGAGAATCCATGTTAAAAGTAATCAATGTAAAGTTTCATTAAAAACGTTTGCTCGTACTGGTCCTGTGCAGTTCTAGGAGGTCCACCCTCCCAGGCTTTGCCTCCCCTCTTTGGGGGAGGAGTAAGTTAATTGCTTACTGCCTGAGGCGCCCCTACCGGGGAATGCCGACGGGGCTGCCCAGGCAATTTTTAAATAGCCAGAGTGCTCACCTCTCGGCGCTGGCTTATCTAATCTCACTTTCCCGACCTTGTGTCACATCTTACCTTGTGGGAGGTAGATAAATAAAATTTTAAAAAAATAAAAAAAACGTTTGCTCGTTTGTTTGGAAAAACAATAAAACAGATTTATCTCCGGTGCTTTTAGCATATTTGTCTCTGTGGAACGTTAATTTTTGGAAGGCGAATTAAGAAAAAATAAAACAACTTAATTTATAATTTGATTTGGATTTTAAGTATCGTTACCCTAAAATGATTTAGTAAGACTGATATTTCATCATTTTTTTCGATCTGGATATGTAGTACATGCTATAATAAGAAAGAATAAAGTCTGTAATCGACGTATCAAATAATTTGGCGGACATTTGTTATTAGTTTTGTTCTGAAGCTATACATGTATAAATAAGTATCGTTGCATTTGTAGTTTTGTTTTGTTTTCTTTAATTTGTAAAACTACGTTGTTTACTTACATGAGAATATTATTGTTTTTAAATATCAGTGTGTACACGATTTTATGTTCTTTTGTAATTGTAAGCGAAAAAAGTATAATTAGTGTTTGAAATGTAAGTTTGAAAAGAGTAACATCTGTGTTTTTGTTTTCAAGGGAACAGTGATTTGTTTGTTTCTAGTTGAACTTACCATAAAAATGATTGAGTGTTCAGGAGATGAATACGGAAGGCCGCTTCTAACTTACGTGAAGGCAACATTTTAATGTTATTAGTCCAATTAGTTTACGCAGTATTCGATATTAAGCAATTTTAAGAAATAAACAGGTTTATATTTATTTTTTTTATTTATTTATTTATTTACAAAATATAATTGTTTTTCTGAAATCGGGCACAGGTCAAGCAATGTTGAAATTGTTTTTATTATTTTCGTAAGCGAATGGAACTGTTCATGTCATAAACGAAAAATGCCTCCATTCTAAAAGTCTTCTTAGCCGCAATCAGTATTTTTGAAAGAAACTGAAACGAATTACATTTTTAGTGTAAAAAACGTGGTGCAATGATAAAAAAAAATCGTAAGTCAGAATCAAATAACAATTTGTCAAATTCAAATCTATCTAAATTTCGAGAATCCGACTGACTGAATTATATATATATATATATATATATATATATATATATATATATATATATATATATATATATATATATATATATATATATGTATATATATATATATGTATATATATATATATGTATATATATATATATATATATATTTATATATATATATATATATATATATATATTTATATATATATATATATATATATATATATATATATATATATATATATAGTCGCCGAATTCCGCTAGTTAAAGTTCCTATCTATTTACTAACTAGTACAGAGAGAGAGAGAGAGAGAATTTAATGCTTACTTGTAAAGTTGGCTCTATTTATTTAAACATAAGGAAATATTAAGAACACTAAGTAAGCATAGTAACAAGGTTCAAAATAATTTTAAAACAACATCCGCACGCGTATATATGTGGGGGGGGGCATAGTGTTGTGGTTACAGGTGCAGACTATGCGCGTAGCGTGTTGGACTCGAAGCTACTGTATAATTTGCACTAATACCCTTGGAAAAGTTATGAATCCATATATCCTCCCTCGGCTATGGATGAAAAAGTAGGGTAGATTAGACACTCAGTCTTCTCAAAAAACTTCGAAATCAAACCAGTCTTTCTCTGCTTATCACATCACTGTTTTCAGTCAGTTAGGACTTATCCTTGCCACGACACTAAAGTAATGCCGGTTCAGGAGGAGAGAGGGTGCAGTTGGGAAATTTGTCAATCCTTGCTTCACCATAAACTCCCTGTGAAGGCACCCTTACAAGGGGCATCCATTGTCTCGCGAGACTGAATGGAAGCCTCTCTTCGCTCGCTCTCTCTCTCTCTCATATATATATATATATATATATATATATATATATATATATATGTGTGTGTGTGTGTGTGTGTGTGTGTGTGTGTGTGTGTGTGTGTGTGTGTGTGTGTGTGTGTATAATGCATAACTCTAGGCCCGCCTATTGAGTGTTCTCGACAACTTGCTGGATAGCCGCCGTATTTGCTATTTAGATGTTAATTTACTTCCTATTTCTAGACAATGCGTGGTGGAGCATTGGTACGCACCCCGGCTACGGAGTTAAACATGACTTTCGTATCGGGGTTGTGACCGGCAGGATTGCAGGCTTGGCATAAAACAAATGTGTATATGGGTTTATTTCGAAATAACATTTATTTATAAATAATTATATATATATATATATATATATATATATATATATATATATATATATATATATATATATATATATAGAGAGAGAGAGAGAGAGAGAGAGAGAGAGAGAGAGAGAGAGAGAGAGAAACAAACAAACAAATAAGATGGCTGTTTTTTCTGTGTAGCGATTTCTAAGTCGTGAGTGGCTTTATTTTTAGATTTTTGTTTGCTGCATCGCTATGTTTTTGGTTTCTGAGGAGTCCATAGAGGAAATATCCGAGGTTTACATACAAATGATGGATGTTCTTCTGTGAACGAAACGGTCCGTAAATGTACCGAAGTTTGTTTTTTTTAAATATGCTCAGTAAGGTGAATAATTTTTTTTTTTTTTACATTACAAGCATTATACATAGAACCCAAGGATTTCTTTCTAGTCAATCTGACATTTTGATTTGGGTCAATTTAAAAAATATATACACAAATATATTATATATATATGTACTGTAAATATTTTAAATATTAAAGTGTTTTTGTACCTACAGACGATATCGTTTCGGATTTTCTACCCTCATCAGTGCAGGAGTGGTGGTTGCAAAGTATCGCATGGGATCGAACGCAGTTCGTAGATTCAGTCTTAAAATTAACGCACACTTACCAGTGAGGCGGGGACAAGTGTCATTGTTGTCGAGAGTGTGCGACGCTTCAGCGGAACTTTTCATAATTGCTGGTAACAACAAACTTTGTAATTCAAAACAGGGCTCTACTATTAAGACTATTAATCTTAAAGAGGCATTAACTGTAAATATTTTTTAATATTGAAGTGATTTTGTACCTACAGACGATATCGTTTCGGGTTTTCTACCCTCATCAGTGCAGGAGTGGCGTTGCCGGCGGTCGCATGGGATCGAGCACAGTTCGTAGATTCAGTCTATTCTAACGTGGCCGCGAGAAATCGCCACAAACAGTAATTGAAATTTACATACACTTACCCAAGAGGCAGGGGCGAACGTCATTGCTGTCAAGAGCGTTCCACGCTCGAGCGGAACTTTGTATATATATATATATATATATATATATATATATATATATATATATATATATATATATATATATATATTCGTGACTCATACGTCATCATGTTTATTATTTACTAGTTATCAATTTTTTTTAATGCAATAGCATAAAGTATTAAAACGAACTTTTTTAAATCCTCTTTTAAAAAAATAACTACGGGCAACTGGGAGGAGATAGCTGACTTAGTGGAGAAGGCCTATAAAGGACAGTTGTAGGGATTTTGAGGAACATCGTCTGGAACATGACAAATTCAATCATCAGTTTTATAAACATTAAAAGCAGGAAATGCAAATTCTGTCAACGAGTATTTCTTTCAAAGGCTGGTTATGCGAATCATCTACATGTGCTTTAGATTAACCTTACAACACAGCGTTAGTTACTTATATGTCATATCCCGTTCTCCTTCGACCCATGGCTGTACCCTGCTAAACTTTGTCTCTGATAGCATAGATGCAGTACTCTCACTAGATCTGATCACCAAAATACATGTATTTAGAGATTGTAATGTCCACCACCGTGATTAGCTTGGATTCTCGAACTATACAGACGCAGCTGGTAACTGCACTTATACTTTCTCCATTGCACACTCTCTCTCACAGACTGTCACTTTCCCGATCCGCCTCCCGAATATGAGGATCAGCAAGCCTTACTTCTCTACCTGTTCTTGACCCTACTGCCCAGAACTTGTGCGACAGAATGCCCATAGCTCGCCTGGGAACTCTGATCACCTTGTGGTAATGATTGATATCACCCTAAAGTCTCTTCCCAAAGCCGATCAGCCTTTACTTAAAATGGTGAGATACTTCAATGTTCTACTGCGGATATCCTACCGGTCATCTCTGAACGCATATACCATACACTGAACAAGGCAGTTGAAGCTGAGGCAGTAGCGCTTGATATATTCAAGGCTTTTGACAAGGTCTGGCATGAAAGTGGTACCAGTATTCAAGAATTCTGTTGAAAGAACTGACCCTCTAAATTATCGCCTCATTAGTTTCCGGACAAAATCTTTGAGTCGTTAATCAACAAAGCGCGAGTCCACCACCTCGTAAACGCCAAACTTCTTTCTGACCGACAGTATAGATTTAGGCAAGCCCGTTCTACTGCGGATATCCTAACGATAATCTCTGAACGCATATACCATACACTGGACAAGGCGGAGAAGCTAGGGCGGTAGCCTTTCATATATTCAAAGCATTTGACAAAGTCTGGCATGAATGTCTTCTCATGAAAATTAAATCATACGGTATTACTAGACGAATACTTAATATAATCAGATCCTTCTTAGATAAAAGAAACATCCAGGTTGTATTCGATGGCCGTACATCGAAATTACATGATATTAATGTGGGTGTGCACCAGGGGTCGATCCTTGGACTTTTATTGTTCCTGATATTCATAAATGACCTTCCTGATGAAATTGTGTCCGAGATGGGTATATTTTCTTATAACAACACACTCTATACCAGACATGTAGGGGAAACGAATGTACACATATCCAAGGCAATGTCTGAAACCTTAGAAAATGACCCCTAGTCTGTAGTGTAATGGAGACATAAAAGAATGGTAACATTAAATGCTACTAAGACAAAGCTCCTTTCCTTCAACAATTACAAATAACCTTTTCAGACACCGATCGCCATGGATAATAACACTTTAGCTAAGAGTTAATTATTGAAACTCATCGGCCTAGCATTCACGTGTAACATGAATTGGAACAAATACATAAAAGACATTGCCAAGGTTGCTGCAAAGAAGGTTAGCTCCTTCTACCGCGCTAGAAAAATACTCACACCTGTCAGTATCCTATACATCTACAAGACCACCATTCGCCCATTCATGGAGTATTGTTAACACATATGGGCCGGTACATCAACAACTAGTGTCTCTCTATTGGACAGTGTCCAAAAAGAGTCTCCAATCTAATAGGTCCCACACTGTCAAGCAAGCTCCAACCTCTGTCCCATCCCAGGATTGTTGCATCTCTGTGCTTGTTTTACAAGTACTTACGTAAATACCCCCGATTAACTCGACAAGCAGCAAAATCCCCCGCTTTCACTGTAGAGGTCCCCAAATGCCGGCGAGCCTTCTACTCTTATAGTTTTTTTCCCTCGAACTGCTAGACTTTTGAATTCCCTCTCTATTTCCTGCTTCCCCGACTGTACTAACAGTCTGAGATAGGTATATTTGCCGATGACACCACACTCTACTCTTGACATGTGGTAAAAACAGACACGCACATATCTAAGGCAATTGCTTAATCCTTACAAAATGACCTCCAGTCTGTAGTTGAATGGGGACACAAATATTTAATGCCACTAAGACAAAGCTCCTTTCCATTTAACAACTACAAGAAACCTTTTCAAACACCGATTATCATGGATAATAACACACTATCCGAGAGTCCAACATTAAAACACTCTAGCTGAGAGTTTATTATTAAAACTCCTCGGTCTAAAATTCACAACTAACATGAGTTGGAACAAATACATAGAAGACATTGCCAAGGCTGCTGCAAGTAAAGTGAGCTCCTTCTACCGTGTTAGAAAACTTTTCACACCTGCCAGTATCCTATATCTCTACAAGGCCACCATTCGCCGATGCATGAAATATTGTTGTGACATCTAGGCTGGTGTACCATCCACTAGTCTCTCCCTCTTAGACAGGTTCCAAAAAAGAGTCTCTAATCTAAAAGGTCCCTCACTATCCACCAAGCTCTAGCCCCAGTCCAATCGCCACAATGTTGCATCCTTATGCTTGTTTTACAAGTACTTCAATGGAATGTGCTCCGCTTAACTTGCTGCTCTGGTGCCCCTTAGACGTAAATACACCGGACCAACTCAACAATCAGTTAAATCCCATCTATTCACTGTGGAGGTCCCCAGATGCCTGAGAGCTTTCTGCTCTAATAGCTTTTTTCCTCAAGCTGTCAGTCTTTTGAACTCCTTCCGTGCTCCCTGTTTCCTTGATTGTATCGACATGCAGAAATTTAAATGTAATGTAAGCAAACATCTCACTGCACAACTCCTGACTTGGGATACCCCTATTAATTTCTGGCCCCTAATCCGCAGTAGCCCCTTACGTCTCAGTGGCAGTATACCTTGTCTGGGTAAACTCAAGTTAAAAAGCCTATAACTGACTAGTGATAACTTATAATATTACAGCTATAATATCTAAGGAAAATTATGTCTGATCTAGTGTGTGCCAGTTTTTTCAAAATTGTTTTAAGTTATCTTATAGCATGTAGTTTATTATTAATAAAAATGAGGCATTCTCTTTACAATTGAAACGTACAATTTCACATAAAGCCACTGGACATGTGTAAACATGAGAGCATATGAGCTTTCTTCATAGTTCAAAAACAAACAAAACGATAAGGAAAAAGAAAAAACTCTTAAATGTATCTGATGTCCAGTTATTCATAAAAATTTTATATCTATTTTTTTAATCAAAAATACATGTTTTGAAAAACGACAGAGAACTGTTCGAAATATAAAAATTACATTAAATTAAGACGTTAATTTACATGAGGTTAATTTTATTCCTTTTAATGTTTAAATTATAACAAACGCATATGTGGATTAATTATATATATACACACACACATATATATGTGTGCGTGTGTGTGGGGGGGGGCATATAAAGACAGAATATGTATATATATATAGTTTTTTAGTTCCATTATTTTTGCTTTTTCAAATCTAAATAAATTTTTTTAATTTTCTAAAGTTTTTAATCTGTTATCATTATATCTGTTTTTTAATTCTTGTTTTCCAGAATTCTTTACATGAAATATTTCTAGTTAATTCCTAACGATTATACCTCACTCTACCCTCTTTCTTTTTAACAATATTACAGCCATGAGTTCGTTTGATTTGTTCCCTCCTACCTAGACCTATCCTCCTGTAGGCAGCTACTAGCTTCCTCTCTGCCCCACACAACGTCCCCACTCCCATCACTTATCTCTTTGCCCTTTCTTTTCTTTCTTCCTCATTCTATCATTCTGTATTCTAGTGTACTTATCTTTTGTACCCGACCTCTGGTCGTATGTCAAAAATCGGAAGGGTTGTTGCCATGCTTATAATAAAAATGACACAGTGAGATTTTTTTAATTCATTTCCAGGCCCTGAAGAAATCGTTTACGGTTGAAATAATTATTGTCTGGTATATGTTGTCAAATTACCATATATATATATATATATATATATATATATATATATATATATATATATATATATCACCTTCATTTCTTCAAATCTTTTCTAAAACCATGACACTACCTACACACCAAAAACACAGAGCCTCCCACCTCCCCTCCTCTTTCCCCACCCCTCCACTTTTTTACTCACAGCCATCCACATTAAGTTCATTCACTCCCACCCCTCCACTTTTTCACTCACAGCCATCCACATTAATTTCATTCCCCGCTACCGACTTCTCTCAGCCCGGACCTCGGTCCTGCACTCCCAGTAGTGGCTACTACTTCTTCTCATTAACTCATCATGTCAACCTAATATTCTCATGTACTTGAATGACATTTTTCTTAAAATTATCATCCTGAGGAAGTCTTACAAATAAAGGCGAAACGTTGATGAACACATAAAAAAAAACATCTTTTGATTTTTCCTTTTTCATTTCCCATATATATATATATATATATATATATATATATATATATATATATATATATATATATATATATATATAAACAATGGTATTTTGGTATTTTAAATTCCAATGACCAAGTCTTTATTCATATTTTAATTGCTGGATTTCAAATAAAAATTCAATGTAACTCTTGACAATTGTTTTGCACATAAACGAACAACCAGGAATAAACATATAATTACCAGGATCTTTCGCTACTGCAGCTCATCAGAAGATCGCAATATCAATTCCGGAGAAAATCGTCAAGCAAAAAAAAAACAACAAAAAAGACTTTTTAATGCATTTCCAACAGAAAACCGTTCCCAAAAGTGACCATAAGATTCATTCATAGACCACCATCCATTTTGTATCTCTTGGTCATTGGAATTTAAAATACCATTGTTTATTTATATATGCTCCATTGTTAAATGTTAACAGTCATCAAGCTTTTACATTGAACAGTTTAGGTACATTTTCTTATAATACATATACACAAATATATATTTTCATGTGTATATATATATATGGGCCCTTGTTAATGGTGTATGCTCAGTGCTGTAAACTTGGACCCCACTACCTTGTAAGCTACGGTTTTTGCCAGAAAGGCTAAGAGTGAGGCAACCCTGACAGAAACATCCAGAGGAGCTTAGACCTTGTCAGCTGAGGCATGCATGATCCACCGGCATGTGGACCACGCTCTGATGCTCAGCATTTTGAGTCCCAGCCATGGGTATATGGCATCACTACTACGAGAGATTAACTCTTCAGCCTTTGTTAAGGCAGGTATCTAGGAGATGGAAAACTCTTATCTAGCACCTGCGGTTTAAATGACCACTGGTCATCGTGGTGTTTGTCTGTCATCGGGTTCATAGTCGCCAATACTCAGAGAGATGTCATCATATTGCACAAGCGTTGATCACTATAATCCTGTTGCTGTGCTGGTACTTTTTGAGTATGTGATCCCTATGTAGATACCAACTATGTATCTAGCTTAGCGTGATGAATGTAATGAGTAATACGAAATTTAATTTGAAAATGGGTTGTTGGAACGTCAGAACATTACTTGATCGTTATGGTTCTGACCATCCGGAGAGACGTACGGTACATGTTGGACAAGAACTGTTACGTTTCAACATTGATATAGCAGCCTTGTCCGAGACAAGATTGTTGAAGGAGGGTAGTCGTGTAAAGAGGGCTCTGAATATGTATTTTACTGGATCGGGAAACCAGAAAGCAAACGACACGACCATGGCATAAGATTTGCTCTGAAGAAATCGGTTGTTTCTTAAACTCGAGAATTTTCCTTGTGGTCTAAATGAGCGCATTATGACCTTACGTTTGTCTCTACCTGGTCAGCGATATGCAACTCTTATTTCTGTTTATGCTCCTACATTGGACAGCTGACCTGAGCTAGTAGGATCCTTTTATGAATATCTTAAATGAGTTATTCTTACTGCTCCGCGAGATGATAAAATTGTCTTGTTGGGGGATTTCAATGCGAGGGTGGGTAGGGAATATCAAACATGGCATCCACTCGGATGTTATGGAGTTGGAAATATCAATAAGAGTGGGTTGCGTTTACTGCAAATGTGTTCGGAGCTGGATTTAGTGATAACTAACATGTGTTTCCACCTGAAACCAAAGTATAAGAAGACATGGATGCATCCACGATCCAAGCAATGGCATTTGATCAATTACGTAATCACCCATAGATCCGATCTACAGGACGTCTGCAAGGTTCGAGTCAAAAAGAATGCCGAGTGCTGAACAGATCATTGTCTGGTGGTGCTGACATGAGGTTCGTAATTAGGCCAAAGAGGCGATTCGGCAACGTCAAGTGGACTCGTGAAGTATGAGAAAACTACTCTAGACCTACAGAATAGGCTTGAGCAGATATCGTTTGATGGTATGTGGGAGTGTTTTAAGAAGTTTGTTTATGAAAAAGCAGTAGATGTTCTTGGGCTAACGAAGAGAAAACATCAAGACTGGTATGATGACAATAATGTTCACATCGCATAACTGCTACAGAAGAAGAATGAACTTCATCAAAGGAAGATTGATAGCGGCTTGTTACCTACGGATCTGAAATCTGTGGAACAATCATACTTAGCTATTAAATCAGAGTTGCAGGAAGAACATAGAAGGATGAAGGATGAATGGTGGCGACAGAAGGCTTGTGATATTTAACATGCCGCTGATGTTAAGGACAGTAAAGCAATGTATGACCTGATGAAGACCGTCTATGGTCCTAGATATTCTGGTGTAACCCCATTAAAATTCAAAGATGGCACAGAGTCGATTAGAGATCAAAGCAAGCTACTTGATAGATGGACAGAACATTATACTGATCTGCTCACTAATCTGTCGATAGGCAGTACTGATGATAGATAGCTTGCCTCGGAAGGCTATCATTGCCAAAATGGATTTTGTTCCTGCCCTCAAAGAAGTGGAGGAGGCGATATGGCAGTTGATGTGGACCAGCTAGTGGAGATAGTATACATGTATTAATCCTTCACTGTGGTGGAAGACCAATGCCAGTGCAAATCAATGGGTTGATTGACAACATCTTGTTTGATGGGCATGTTTACCAAGAATGGTGTGACTCCATTATGGTCTCTTTGTACAAGGGCAAAGGGAAGAAAAATGAGTGCAGCAAATATCGAGGCATCTCTCTTTTAAATGAGACAGGAAAGGTATTTACCAGAATCATGTTGAATAGCCTGAATGCCTACATCAGACTTTTTGTGCTTTCTGAGAGTCAGTGTGACTTTAGAAAAAGTAGGGGTACCACTGATATGATCTTTATTGTGCGGCAAATGCAATAAAAGTGTATTGAACATCATCTAGACCTATATCAAGTCTTTGTTGATCTGACGATAGCATTGAATACAGTTAATTGAGATGCCCTGTGGAAGGTATTGAGTAAGTTGGACTGTCCTCCTAACTTTGTTAGACTTCTTCGTGAGCTACAAGACAATATGAAAGCATTATCTTTCTAAACTTTTTAGAGGAGGATTTATAATTTGTATTAGCATAAATACACAGAACATGAGAACAGTTTTGCACATCATGTCGGAGCGTTTTAAGACTTTGTCAAGGACATTATCCACTGTTGTTCGAGATTTGGTCAATGAAGATGACATGAATCTCGTAGCTCACTCACAGAATGATATGCAGGATATCACGGATCGTTTTGCATGGGTGTGTAAAATCATACATCTCACAATAAGCCTTGGCAAGACAAAGGCTATGTTTTCCCTTGCAATCCGTATCAGGAACCAGATATATTTGTTGAAGAACACAGACTGCCTGTAGTGGATCGTTTTATGTATCTGGGTAGTGTTATTTAGCATTCAACGACTTGCTGAATGCCGAGATAAGTAGGCATATTGAACAAGCTGGTATGTCTTTTGGTCATTTGGCAAAGCGGGTGTGGCCACCATGTAATATCAGGCTGGAAACTAAGATCTTTGTGTATGAGGCCTGTTTTGAATAAACTTTGTTATATGCTTGTGAGACATGGACCACTTACAGATCTTATATTCGCCTGCTAGAGCGTTTCCAGCAGAATTGGCTTAGGCTCTTGCTGGACATCCGTTGAGATAACTTTACTCCTGAAACTGAAGTGTTGGAACGAGCTGCTGCTCCAAGCATCGAGTCTCGTATAAGTAAACGCAGACGTTGTTGGGCTGGTCATCTTGTTCATTTTACTAATAACAGACTGCCAAAGCAGGCGATTTATCGAGAACTAACTGGAAATACTTGCCCACAGCACAAACCGCATAACCGATTTAATAATTATTTCAAAGACGATTTGAAATGCTTTGGAATTAATGTTGGAAAATGGGAGGGGATGACTGTAGATAGATCAAGGTGGAGGAAAACGATTTTTTAAGGCAGTAAGCTTTTTGAAAAGAATAGGGTGAAACACAAGCAGCTGAAGAGAGCTGTGAATTAGGTAACTATGTCATGTGCAGGTTTGTTGAATCACCAACGAGTGCATGTCCTGCAAAACCATGCACAGACGAGAGGTGGCTTCATTTATAGCATCCTCTTTAGATCATCACAACACCTGCCACTTCTGTGGTATGGTCTGTAAAAGTCTAGCAGACCTAAAGAGCCATATTCGCGCCTCTCACTGGGAAGTTTTACACTAATGTCACACCGATACGCTAAAAGTTGTTATATTCAAAATCGAGTAGACAGTCGCCATATATATATATATATATATATATATATATATATATATTGTCACGCCATATCACTATTCAAACTTAAGATTATCTATACGTTTTTATATTTTAAATCCGTATTTTAGTTTGTAACTTGAAGCCGATAAATAATTTCAAAGTGAGCAAAGATACATATTATTTCCTGTAGCCCCCTCCCCAATTTCCTGCCAATCCCATATTGTCGCCGACCACAAGTTTTCGATTTCGTTATCCTACCGAGTAAGGTCGACGCACCCAGCGACTTTGGTTCTAAGTACATCCGACTTTTTCACCAGAATATGGCCACACAAATCCACCTGCACACTTAGTCATATGACCGACAGCTATATAAGTCCCACAACTGTGAACTTAGACACGGTGTTCATAGTTTTTTCTATGAAAAAGGAGAAAAAGAAAATAACGAAGACGATAAGAAAGAAAGGAA
Source organism: Sepiola atlantica (assembly GCA_963556195.1). Lineage (NCBI taxonomy): Eukaryota > Metazoa > Mollusca > Cephalopoda > Sepiida > Sepiolidae > Sepiola > Sepiola atlantica. Next base: position 167,550,240 of record OY744517.1, on the reverse strand, counting down.
AAGGTCTTTATCGTCATACGTAAAAGATTGAGCAAAAAGTACCCCGAAGAAAATGGATTTTCAAGTTTATGAAAATTGCTATAAACAATTTGAATATTCTAACTCTTTCCAATTGTGAATGAGAAAAAAATTGAATTGAATTATTGAAATGATTTCTGGACCTGCCAACTGGACTCTTTGATAAAAATGCCATTGTTATTCTCATCCATTAAACTTGAGTGAACTTATCATACTCAAACTCGTTTCATACTGCCTCCGGTTATTAACCTGATATCCTGATTTGTGGCCTCGGAGGAAGATTGTGTAACGACGACCCTGTTATCAAGAACTCAATCAGTCTGGGCCCTATACTGATCAGATTCACGTTTACTTTTCTTCATTTTACCAGGGGAGAGAACTTTATTACATTTTAAACTACTAGCAAATATATGCTCACTCCGGTCGCATAGTTTTGCTAGGCTGGGAGAATTATATAATTGTGAAAGAACTGCATACAATACGTAGTTAAAGAGAAATAAATTGATTAGAGCTATTAAAATAATTTCCAATGCTATTTATAATATTTACCTATTCATTTTTTTTATTATTATTATATTATATTTTATTTCATTTTATTATGTTTGAATTTATGTTTTGAAATCTGCCGTAAATCATAAATCTATGACGTCACGCCGAGGCTATAATTATTTTATTAAAGTAATGATTTTAGCTCTATATAACGGACCCCACTCTCATCCTGGTGACGGCACCATTTGTAAAGGTACCCCACTCTCATCCTGGTCACGGCACCAGTTGTAACGGTACCCCACTCTCTTCCTTCTGACCCCGTGGGTATCGTTGTCGGACACTCACGCACAGGTGGTTGATATCCCGGTCGCGGTGCCGAGTAAAACAGATACCCCACTTCGATCCGGTGTCACTGAACCACTTGTAACATAGGTGGTCCACTCGTGTCTCTATCTCCGTGCTCACACGTCTGGTTCTCTGCGCAGAAATCTTTCCACACTGTGAACACCCTCTTTGGGCCGATGATCGTCAATAGTGGCAGTAAAAACCAAGATGTGTCGATCGAATCTCCTCTAGGTCGGGATGAAGGATGATAGCTTCGTTATTCTGTGAAGGAAAGGTTACACAAGCAGAACAAATCGACAATAGGAATAATTCAAGCAACTCAGCGGTTTCTTTTTGTATGAAGTGATGATTAACAAAGATAAAAGAATGGTTTTTAAATGTTGAACTTAAGTTTTTGTAAAATGTCTTTGTTTACTAAACTATTTCGCCGTTGTTCTCTCTAATCTGTGTGTGTGTGTGTGTGTGTGAATCTATTTACGACTGATGTACTTAATCGAGACATTAATCTCTGTTGGAAAACGATGGCTGAGAACGGGGGGGTCCGGCCAACACGAGCATAATTGCGACCTACACGGGTCGAATCCCAGCTCCGACTGCCTTCTCTGCCAGCCGCTGGGGAACTCTTTTTTTGTCTCGACTCTCTCTCTCTCTCTCTCTCTCTCTCTCTCTCTCTCTCTTTTATTGAGAATGCGCCGACCTCTACCTTGTCAGCATTCAATAAGATCACGCCACGAGAACAACCATATGAGAGCAACGTGTCATAAGCGAAGAATGATTATAATTTTACAAAAAAGTTTATATTTCACTCTGATCTAAAAAACGATATGACCTAAATTGAAATTGACATTCGAGGGCAGAAAGGTTAATACTAAAACAATTAAAACCAAAATACGATTTCGAATTGTTTGAAATTGAGATGGGGAGTTTATTTACCAGGGCGATCAACTATGCTTTTTAACCCTGTTCTTTGTTTGTACTGGAAACCTAATATGATGCTTGACTTTGAATAAGCTTGTGGCTAATTCATACTAGTGCTGTATTCTAGGCTCTGCCGCTTAATATTGTCGCATCCGCTTAATATTGTCACACTATTCATAAGTCCAAATAAGGCAGTTAGTAGAACCTCAGACTGAAGATCTCAAGATTTAGGTTTCAATTTCCGGTCATGGCATCCACTTTATTTATTGGGAATTTATTATTTACTATCAATGCAATATTCTCCATTTCTTTAAAGTAGTTAAGATCTCAGATATTTTGAAATGAGACAAATTATGCAATGTATTTATTACGTTTAAAAAATTATTACTGATGGACGGACGAACAAAATGTCTATTTATATAAGATTTTTCAAAAATGTTTTTTAGACCCTACAATATTATTGTTACAAATAAAATCAAAATAAAACTATTTCCTTTATATGTATGTCATGCGCGAACGGAGACCCCACAATTATATCGTTATAAATGAAGTAAAATGTATTTTCTTTTTATGGATGTAAAGCGCGAACGCAGACCCACAATATTTTTTTATAAATAAAATAAAATAAAACGTATTTCCTTTTTATGGATGTCAATTAATGCAATATTCTCCATTTTTAAAAGTAATTAAGATCTGATATTTAGAAATGAAATTGACGGTTAGACAAACAAACGGACAAAATCCCTATTTAAATAAGATTTAACCTTTATGTTCTGATTACATTTTGAATTGCCCACAGGTATACTGTAAGTTGAAACCTCACTTTCTCTCATAAACTGATATTGTACATTTAGGTGTGTTCTTTGATAGCTATATTCTTTAAACTCCTTTTTCCCATGTTATATTTTCATGTTGTGCTTTATATTTCTTTCCTGTATTTATGTAAATAAATATTTGGATTTGGATTTCTGACTAGGTTGTCTTATGTTATTTCGCACTTGTTTACTGGATGCTTTTCCTTTACTTTCACCGGTGTCTCAAATTGGAGAAGCCCACCCCCTGTGCTCTTTTTTTATTTTTGTTGTTGTTTTTGTTGTTGTTGTTTAAATAAGAACCCTGTGACCTCGACTTTTATTTTATCTTTTTTTATATTATTGTGTTGTGTAAAAGCTTCCATAGTCCTAACGAAAGTGAAGCGTAACAATATACATAGAGAGAGAGAGAAATTTTTATAGGGATTGCTACTCGCACATCGGTTTGCAGAGTCACATCAGAGCCTGCTCCGGGTCTGTGTCGACTCAAGGAGGCATACACCATGAGATTATGATACCAATGATGATTATGTATACAATATATATATATATATATATATATATATATATATATATATATATATATATATTGGCAGCAAATTGTTATTAAGAGAGGCTTCATTAAAATCCACGGAGTTCTGTTTTTTTTAGATTTTCTTGGTTAGTCGTTCGACTCTTCGAGCGATTTTACGATCGTGTGGTAGTAGCTGGTGCAGTATAGCACCCATCGTTATGGTTTGGGTCAAATCTCGAGCGCTTTCGGACGTCTAGTCCATCTTCAGGATGTTGATTTTAGCTAATATGGGTCTTTTTCCGCTTCTATTTTTATAGCTTTTTTTTCTTCATTCTTTAATTTATTTATATTTTATTGATTTACATATGTATAGATTTTTTTTTTAAGTGTTAATTGTTAAATACGGAAAGGGCATTAATGCCGGTCGTAAATGTGATTTTGTTTATCGTGGGTTGCATTTTTCTAATATATAGTGCTTCGAATATTTTAAGTCGGTTAGTGCAGTTATTTCTGTGTATAATTCGAGTGTTGTTGGTTAGTATTTTCCGAAGTTCGGCGGATTTTATATTTTTATTGTGTGTGATGATGTGTCTCTGTATGGCGCTGGTTTGATTCAGGTGGTACGTAAGACGTCGGGAGAGGGTTGATGTTGGTGTGAGCCGTGTGCGTGACGGAGGAGTGGTGGGTCGACTAACTGTTACTCCTATCTATTTCCTCAAAGCATACTCTATAGATTTTGCAGTTGTAATATTTGTAACCGACTGTCAACTATTTATAGCTCTATTCTCCGTTATATATTTTCCTTATTTCATTTAATCACTCTAATTAAGTTCAGTTTATTTAATTGTAAGCTAATCCTTTATTCTTAGGTGCTTACTTCTGATTATCATAACCCGGGCCTCCACCCCTGTATATCGATCTCCCTAGCATCGTGAGACTAATAACCTTCCCCTAAATATTAGTAATATTTTTAAATACTCTTATCTGTCCTCTTGTTTCTTACGGTTCCTTCTCAATTGAGATATTATTTCTTTTATTCGTCTTCATTTATTTAAAAACGTTCGACAATAATTTTATTTTTTCTATTTCTATTTTGAACTTTAATTTTTATACTTTAATTATTTTCTTATTTTTATCTGGCCTTTTAGCTTTAAGTTTCTTTTCCCTAGCCTCTGACCCCAGTCTTAACCATTTGCCCATCCTAACATTAATTCATTAATATTAGCCGTTTCCTTCCCTTTGATACAACTTCTGTTGCCTTCCAATCACTTATTAATAAATTTTGATATCCCCCACCCCCAGCTTTTTTTCGAATTGTTATGTAATTGAGGGTAAATAATACTGTAATTTTTGCTGCTCTGTTTGACTTCGAACTTTTAGTGTATATACCTTGTGCTGATGAAGGGACTTAGTATCAATAAAGGTATATTTCGTCTCAGAAATGATCGTACACATAAGACACGTTTCAAGACTCCAAGCATAGTTTTGGGATACAATTGCCATTTTAGGTCAATTTTCAAAACAGATAATGTATAAGTGTTATACCATTTTTCTAAACCAAAATTTCACGAGGAATCCAATAAAACAAAAACGAATACAAAATTTTGATGGGAAACCATGTTTTCAAGCAATTCTTTCATGACGGCCGGAATCGCACTTCCCGTTTTTTTGTCCCAAGGACCGTATCCTGCAGATTGCGAAACTATTTAAGAAAATTACTCAAAACCTATCAATCATAAGTGTTAGGCCATCTTTCTTAACCAGAATTTTGTGAGGAATCCAAAAATCCCTTCTTTCGCCCTCTCTTTTTTTCAAAAACCATAGTTGTTACTAGAGAGGGTCGCTGTGTGAATTATTCTGAAAAAAGAAAAAGTATTAATCAGAATGACATAGCCATCATGACTATTTACATATTTACATACAGTTAAAAGGACTACGTTTTTAGGTCAAAACTGTTTCTCCTCACTACTGATACGACACACATACAAGTGAAGATCTCACACAACTTCCTTCATGTTAAGGGGAGGATTTTTCACACCTGCTCCACGTGAAAACCTTCTTTTCAGTTCACCCATAACACTTGAATAATTCATGAGGGTATTCCTTGACTTCAAACAATACGATGGAGCTGTGAAGTGTTACTTCTATACATCCAACCTATACTGCCTACCATGACATATAAATCCTTCACAAGGGAAACCCTCAAAGCAAAAATGAAGGGTGAGTCACTTAGTTTTCAACCCTGTTGGAGGGAATAGTTGTGGAAACCTATCAGAAGTGATATGACCACTTTGTTAGCACATAATTTGGTATCAACTGTGAAAAATACTGCTGGGGGATAAATTTGGAGAAAAAAAATATTACTGTAAAAAAAAATGTACGTCTTCAATTTGGCCAAAATCAAAAATTCCTGATATACAAGTTGTTCAGATTGATATTTGTGACAAGTTGTATAGAAGGGATTTTAGATTTTTCGAAAATTGAAGGCAGGTTTTTTTTTTTACAGAAAAAATTATTTTCGGCTTCACTTTTCACCCGGTCAAACAAAACGTGCAATATTTTGGGAACCGCTAGCCGGTTGCTGCTGTTCTAAAGCTTAAATGAAAGCTAACTGATCAAGGTTACTGAGAAATGACCATAGGGACAGTGTTTGCTTCGTTTGTCATCATTTTAGAGGGATCTTTGCCAAAAAGACGCATTTTTTTACCAAAATCGGGAAAAAATTGTCACAGCCTGTAATTGAGGAGAATGGGTAAAATTCGAAGAGAGTTCTATGAGCAGCGTTTTTTTTTGCACAAATGCAATTTTATACTATTGTTGAACGAAAATGATTATTTACTTCCCTTAGTTTCATGTCTAAAAGTGATTTTTGGCTCTTCTTTGTGGTGAGGTAACAAAAATTGTCACTAAAATATTTCCATTTTAGGCCTTTTTTTCAGTTATATCGTTTTTTTCCGGTTGAAAACAGGTATATTAACCATATAAACCTATGATTTTCTGAAAGACAATTTAGTTTTGCCTCACATATCACAAGAATAGCTTTGTAGATCATTGTGTGACTGATCAGTGATTTTTTACTTCAATTGTCCCAAAACTATGCTTGGAGACTTAAAACGGGTCATAAACGATGTTGATGTTGAATTCTTGAAATGAATATGAATGAATGTCATGCATTTGTTTATCTCTGAACTATGGTGACTGTCTATTCGATTTCGAGTGTGATCACTTTTTGCGTATCGATGTGATATTAGTGTAAAACTTCCCAGTAAAAGGCGCAGATATGGCTCTTTAGGCCTGCTAGACATTTACAGACAATACCACAGAAGTGGTAGGTGTTGTGATGATCTAAAGGGATGCCACAAGAGTCCGTGCTTGGTTTTGCAGCACATGCACTCGTTGGTGATTCAACGAACCTGTACATGACAGTTGCCAAATTGAAAGCTTGGCATGTTAGCTGTTTCATATTTCCTCCATGTGCTGGAGGTGTCACGTCCCGTCTCTTCTTCACTGCTCTCTTCAACTGCTTGTGTTTCATCCTATTCTTTTCAAAAAGCTTGCTGCCTTCAAAAATCGCTTTCCTCCACCTTGACCTATCTACAGCCTTCCTCTCCCATCTTCCAACATCAATTCCAAAGCGTCTTGGAGACAATCTTTAAATCGGTTATGCGGTTTGTGCTGTGGGCGAGTATTCCCAGTTAGTTCTCTATAAATCATCTGCTTAGGCAGTCTGTTATTAGTAAAACGAACAAGATGACCAGCCCAACAGAGTCTGTGTTCACTTATATAGGACTTAATGCTTGAAACAGCAGCTTGTTCCAACACTTTAGTGTTAGGAGTAAAACTATCCCAATGGATGTTCAGCAAGTGCCTAGGCCAATCCTGCTGGAAATGCGCTAGCAGGCAAATATGAGCTCTGTAACTTGTCCATGTCTCACAAGCATATCACGAAGTTGATACAACACAGGCCTTATACACAGAGATCTTAGTTTCCAGCCTGATATCACATGATGCCCACACCCAAAACTGACCAAAAGACGCACCAGCCTGTTCAACATGTCTACTTATCTCAGCATCCAGTGACACTTTCCTCAAAATAACACTACCCAGATACATAACAGATCCACTACAGACAATCTATGTTCTTCAACAAATATATCTGGTTCCTGATGTAGGTTGCCAGGGATAACATAGCCTTTTTCTTGCCCAGGCTTATTGTGCGACGCATGATTCTACACGCTCATGCAAAACGATCCATGATATCCTGCATATCATTCTGCGAGTGAGCTACAAGATTCATGTCGTCTGCATGGACCAAATCTCGAACAACAGTGGATAATGTCCTTGACAAAGTCTTAAAACGCTGTAAGTTATACAGCCGACATGATGTGCAAAATCGAAGATACACACCTTTGTCACAGTTATTGAAAACCAATGACAGAGTTACAGCGAAATAGATGGAATCCAAAGTAGGTGCAGGTATATCAGCCTGTTTAACATCATTTTCAACTGCAGCGGTTCAGAGAGACAACCATTGCAGTGTACACGTACCTTCATATTTTGTATTATTTGGATTATTCGGACTAGTGTTCTCATGTTCTGTGTTATTCATGCTGATACAAATTATCAATCCTCCTCTAAAAAGTTTAGAAACATAATGCTTTCATATTGTCTTACAGCTCACGAAGAAGTCTAACAAAGTTAGGAGGACAGTCCAACTTACTCAATACCTTCCACAGCGCATCTCAATTAACTGTATCCAATGCTATCGTAAGATCAACAAAGACTTGATATAGATCTAGATGAAGTTCAATACACTTTTATTGCATTTGCCGCACAATAAAGATCATATCAGTGGTGTCCCTACTTTTTCTAAAGCCACACTGACTCTCAGGAAGCAAAAAAGGACAAATGTAGGCATTCAGGCTATTCAACATGATTCTGGTAAATACCTTTCCTGTCCCGTTTAAAAGAAAAATGGCCCGATAGTTACGGCACTCATTTTTCTTCCCTTTGCCCTTGTACAAAGAGACCATAATGAAGTCACACCATTCTTGGTAAACATGCCCGTCAAACAAGATGTTGTCAATCAACCCTTTAATTTGCACTTGATCGTGGATGCATCTGTATTCTTATACTTTGATTTCAGATGGAAACACGTGTTAGTTATCACTAAATCCAGCTCTGAACACATTTGCAGTAAAAACACCCACTCTTATTGATATTTCCAACTCCATAACATCCGAGTGGATGCCATGTTTGATATTTCCTACCTATCCTCACATTGAAACTCCCCAGCAAGACAATTTTATCATTTCGCGGAGCTGTCAGAATAACTCTTTTAAGATCTTCATGAAAAGATCCTACTAACTCAGGTGGGTTTTCCAATGTAGGAGTATAAACAGAAATAAATGTTGCCGGTCATAATGCGCTTATCTAGACCACAAGGAAGATTCTCGAGTTTAGAAAAAAAAACACTTCTCAAGAGCAAATCCTACACCATGGACGTGTCGTTTTCTTTCCAGTTTCCTGATCAAGTAAATAACATATTCAGAGTCCCCCTTTACGCGAATTTCCTCTTCCAACAATCTTGTCTCTGACAAAGCTGCTATATAAATATTTAAACTTAACAGTTCTTGTCCAACACGTGCTGTTTATCCCTCCGGTCGGTCAGAATCATAACAATCAAGTAAGTTTCTGACGTTCAAATTAAATTTTGTAGAACTCATTATATTTATCCTACTAAGCTAGACACGTAGTTGGTATCTACATATGGATTCCATATCCGAAAAGTACCAGCACAGCAACAGGATTATAGTGATCAACACTTGTGCGACACAACGACATCTCTCTGAGTATCGGCGACTATGAACTCGATGACAGACAAACAACACGATGACCAGTAGTCAGTTAAACCGCAGGTGTTAGATCAGAGTTTTCCTTCTCCTATATGCCTGCCAAAGGCTAAAGAAGACATCTCTCCTTGTGATACTGCCATATACCCATGGCTGAAACTCAGGTTGCTGGGCACTAGAGTGTAATCCACATGTCGGTGGATCATGCATTTTTAAACTAACAGGGTCTAAGCTCCTCTGGAGGTTTCTGTCAGGGTTGCCTCACTGTTATCCTTTGTGTCAAAAACCTTAGCCTACAAGGCAGTAGAGGTTTAGTTTTACAGCACTGAACACTTACTGTTAAAAAGGGCTCCACTCACGATGTGCACATAGGGTTGGTTTTTCTAGGAGAAGCTATGTATTTCGCTATGACATTTGTGCGCTTTTTACACACGTCCACACCAATACTTGAGTATATATATATATATATATATATATATATATATATATATATATATATATATATATGTATATATATATATATATATATATATATATATATATATATATATATATATATGTATATATATATATATGTATATATATATATATATATATATATATATATATATATATATATATTTCTGATGTTTTTAGTGATCAAATATTTTTTTTTTAAATTGAACGAATGATGAAGAAAAGAAAAAAAAATAAAGCCACGAGAGTCGGTGTGAAGAAAGTTAAATATGTACCTTACAGATGTTTTCAGTGATAGAAAGTTCAAAACAAATGTCTGTTGAAAATGCTAAGTTTCTTTGGTGATGATCCAGTCAATGAATGAGGAAAAAAAACAAAAATAAAGCCGATAGAGACGAGACGAACGTGAAGTAAGGAGCTTTCTGATGTTCTTAGTTATGGAAAGTTCAAAACAAGATTCAAAACCGTTTTAGGGGTAGATTTTTTGTCAGCCAGCTTAGTAACCCCTTCCCTCCCTCCCTCCCTCCTTATTGGGCTCTTAAAGGGCTTATTTTTTAGCTAGCCTGTTTGGAGTCTAGGGCATTGAATGCTAGTAGCTGGGTCTCTTTCAGGTTTGGTTGGTCTTGAAGTGATTCTACCTTTCTTTCCCTTTTTATTATTATGCCTTCTACAAATCCACACAACAAACACCTTATTATTTCCTATAGTAACTCAGGTCAAGCTTTCTTGATGTTCAGTCCTTTCTCATGGGCAAATCTCCTCACACCCTTGTTCTTTGTGAGACTAATCTGGATGCTCTATCGATAGCAACGATCTACATGGTTCTTTGGCTCTTGTCTGCTTAGACTTTTCCACGCATTTGCATAGTCTTGCTCTTTTTCTTCGCAAGGATCTCCCCATTGCACGTATGCCCAGCCTTGAATCTCATGGATGTCTTTTTATCTGTCTGAAGTTGTCTTTGTTACACTTCACTTCCTATTTTTTTTTTGTACCGTTCCCCTTCTGTTGTTGATGCTATATCCATGATGAGGCATTGCAAATTCATCCATCAAGCTCCATCTTTGTTTTGTTGACTCCAATCCTCACCATTTTGAATGGCTCCCTCACTCTAACTGCACAGATCTAGCTGATGAAATCTGTTTTAACTTTTCTCTGTCTCTTTTTTTGTCTCATGACTTGGCCCAAATTTTTACCTTCCCCACACGTTTTCCTAATAATGATATTCATCAACCATCCTTACTTGATCTTTTTCTCACTTCTGTTCCTGACTTATGCTCTATTTCCTCTTCTCCTCCATTGGGTTCTTCTGATCATGCTGTTGTTAATGTTGAGGTTGATTTTTCGGTGAAGTCTTCTATTGATCGTCCCTTCCATAGGAAGACGTTGAACTACAGGAAGACTGATTGGGATGGCTTTCACAGCTTCCTTTGTGATGTTCCATGGGGTCCTATCTGGTATGTCTCTGAATGATGCTGCTAAGAATGTTACTGACTGGCTTATTGTTGAAATTGACACCTTCATTCGTCATCGTAAATTTCAAACCAAACCTCATTCTCCTCCCTGGTTTTCATCTGTGCTTCTGCAATTGCCCATCATAACCATTACTTCAATCAGTATCGTCGGATGATTCTGAGGCCCGCAACAGAGCAATCTCAGAGGCTAAGTCTAGCTAATCTCAAAGGATTCATGACTATCTCATCTGAAAGGGTTGGCTCTCGTGATTTTTGGAGAATATGCAATAGTATTATTAATACAAGCAAGTCTGCTATTTCTCCTCTTTTTAATGGTCTTCAGGTTATTTCATCTTCTAAGGATAAGATTGATCTCTTTGCTCGTCTTCTTGCTGACAATTCTCTCACTCTCTCTCTCTCTCTCTCTCTCATATATATATATATATATATATATATATAATTATTTATAAATAAATATTATTTTCGAAATAAACCCATATACACATGTGTTTCATGCCAAACCTGTCATCATCAGTATGGGAGAAGACAATCCCTGCCGGTTACACGGTTTGAACCTCAATACGAAAGTCATATTTGGCTTAGTAGTCGGAGCACGTACCGATATGCTCACCACGCATTGTCTAGAAATGGGAGAGTGAATTTGTGGTGAACCAAAATGCGATCCAGGCAAACACTAAAAAGCAAATGGCGTAAATTTCTACTCCTTTTCTTTCTTTGCGTCGTTTGGATACACTGTCTTTGTCACTCACTAGAAACAAAGGAGTTCTCACAGAAACATGTTGGCAGTGTAGTCCAGTCAATGAGAAACCGACACATCGATAAGCAGCGCAAACTTCATGACCCCTATAAAAGGAACGAGGAGAGTTCACATCACTCTCTTTTTTCATCCAGACCATGAAGAGATAACACCAAAAGGCGCCGTCCACTCCACTCCACACCCACGGCCTCTCGTGGGGTAGACAAAAAAAAACGAACTCTTCAAAAGTATGTACAAGTTTTCCTTCCTCATGCACACAAACAAAGAACACTTATCTACCCTCCCCCCCCCCCCAACACACACACAGTCACACAAAAGTTTTCCATCACATACATAAACAGTAACAGAACAAAGGACATGAGTTAAATGAACAATTATAGCACGGACACAAAGTATAGACTTTACCAAAGGACATTTTCATTCATTAAAACGAACTCTTATATTCCAGGAAACCTATAGCTTTACAAATGCCTTATCTAGAATAAATTGTTTGTTAATTATATCTAAAATAAATAGTTTTGTTGCTATAATAATGTTTTCCTTCACTTGTTAATTCACTGTCTAAAATAATGTTTTCCTTCCTTTCCTTCGTTTATTCACAAAACGCCATACATGTGGAGCAGGCACTTGCTCGCTGGTGACCCAAACATTTTTTCTCTAGTATAATCTTTCCTTCCTTTCATTTCATTTTTATTTACTATACACATGTTAAGTTTAACCCTTCGCCATATTGGTACCCACGTGGTCGATTGACATGGACCACACTTTTACTTATATCATCTTTTAACGCAAATAGATCACAAATGAGTAAGTCAACCAAAATATTGTTTTGGGCTAATTTCTTAACTGTATTTCCTTGAAAAAAATTTGTGACGCTAATAGTAACGTTTATCTAAATAGCATAAGGATTAAAACCTTTAGTTTTTCACGGCCCTTCTATAATAAATAAACAAGCCACATGGGGGCCATACATTATCGTCTAAATGGCAGGCATAAACAGAACTCAATGGGCGTAGCCCAGAGTATCGCATTACGTTATAAATAACGAATTCTTGTTAACTTACTTAAAGTGCTCAATCTAGCAAGAGCTGATAGATAGATAGATAGATAGATAGATAGATAGATAGATAGATAGATAGATAGATAGATAGATAGATAGATAGATGTGTGTGTGTGAGAGAGAGGGGGGTAGCAAATATACCAAACGCTACAATCAAATCAACTCAGATGGTGAGATTTTCGTCTTTATTGTCAAAAGACTTCATCAAAAATGAGCGAAAGAAATTTTAATAACAAAAAACGTTTAAAGGAAAGGGGAAAGAAAAGAAAGACAAACACGGAGAGAGTACAAAACAGGGGAAAGAAACGGAGAAATACAATCTTGTGCATTTGCGAGATGGAAGGATTTGTGAAAGAAATGGATTTATTTTTGTTTTAGTTTGTTTTTTGTTGTTGTTGTTTTGTTTTTTTAGATTATAGTTATAAGTTATTACCTGTCGTAAACGGGTACATCGGCCTGTCGTAAATTAAAAAGCGAAGATATTTCAGTTGATAATCGATATCTCAAACGATTTTTTGACAGTCAAGAACTAAAAGATTTTGGGCGCTCTTGTATAAGCAGTGACCGATCTGGAGTCAACTTTGACACAAAGTTTACAAACCCTACAACAATTAATAAAAAAAAACACGCTACGATTCTGAAATGCGCCCAAAACAACTCCTAAATGCGCTCAAGACAACCTTCAAACAATTAATTTAAAACCTGTAACATTTTTTAAATTAATTGTTATAAAGTGTATACAATTTGTGGCATGTAAATAAAAGTGTTTAAAAGTTATTTTGAACGCATTTAAAACCGTAACATTTTTTTAAATTAATTGTGTCAAAGTTATTTTTAACGCATTTCAAAACCGTAACATTTTTTTTTATTAATTGCTATAAAGTGTATACAATTTGTGGCATGTAAATAAAAGTGCTTAAAAGTTATTTTGAACGCATTTAAACCCCGTAACATTTTTTTTATTAATTGTTATAAAGTGTATACAATTTGTGGCATGTAAATAATAAAAGTGATTAAAAGTGCATTTAAAACCCGTAACATTTTTTTTTATTAATTGTTTAAAAGTTACTCTGAACGCATTCAAAAGCTATTTCTAACGCATTAATTGTTATAAAGGGGTTGTAAAATGTGTATCAAAGTTGTCTCCCTTGCCGAAGTGTGGGCGAGTTCGGAATGGCGGCGGCTGGGTAAGGTAGAGTTGTCCCCCTCAGATTGGTCACTGCTTATACAAGAGCGCCTATTTCGATGGTGCTGGATCAATGGATAAACTTGTTGTCACTTGATCCCTATTGAAAGTCACAATCTATTTATGTGAAACCTAACAAACACAATATAAAAATAATATTTTTAAAAGTATTTTAATTTTCAAAATTGTAATATTATAAGTTACCTCCCTTAGATAATTATCTCCCTTAGATTTGTTGTATTCTACATTGTAGGTTGTCTCTGTTTATCAAAATTCGTAGAGGCTTTCAAAATTAAGCATTTTTCATTTTCCGAATGGCAAATCATTTAATAATGAGTGAATTAAATATATAAATAAATAAATACTCTAAGTAAAATAGTAATAAATTATTTCGAAATTGTATTTTTCAACGCCGAAAAGTATGAATTATTTTTTTTAATCAATATCTATTTTGGTAATCATAACTATTACCGACATAAATTATTTTAAAGGAAACACAGTTGGGAAATTAGTCAAAAACAATTTGTTTTGGTTTACCTACTCCTTTGTGACCTATTTGCGTTAACAAATATTTAATATAAATTATAAGCCTTTAAAGTTCCAGTAAAAATCGTTTCTGAGCAAAGTAGCCATCTTTGTTTAGTCAGTTAATAACGTAAACAAAGATGGCTACTTTGCTCAGAAGCGATATTTAGGGAACTTAAAATGCTAATAACTTCTATTAAATATTCATTTTTAACTCAAATAAGTCACAAATGAGTAGGTAAATTGTTTTTGACTGAACTCTATTTCCTTTAAAATAGTTTATGTCGGTTATACTAATGATTACCATTATTTTAATATAATTGAAAGATAATCTGTCGATTTAATTTAATAGACAATAATATCTTTAACAGTAAGTAAAACTTGAAAAAAAAAGAGAGAGATTTATAGAAATTCGTGCTTTGAATTTTAAGTTTTAAGTAAATTAAATATGAGATTTCTTTCCAGGATGATTACCTCAAATTTAAAAGTACTTGCTTCTGAACCATTTTCATTCCACTTAGAAGTGTAAATAATTATCGGATTCACATCCTAATATTTTATCATCGGCATAAACAGAAAAACAGAAACAAAGCAGAAATTCACTTCAACAACAAAAGCTCAAATTGGGGCCATAAAACCAGCTCCCAGAGAACAGTCTCACAAAAAGGCACAGAAAGCCAAAAATAGCTGTCACGTGACCTGTCGACAAAATCTGCCTCTTTCCTTTTTTTCTCTCTGCCTCTCGAACGCTTAATAGAGATGACAACATCAGGCCACTCCTCGCCTTTGGGCGAGGGACACCTTAGCTGCCTACTAAACACACACACAAACATACACAAAGGCTTACACTCCTATCATTCTTCAACGCACACTGCTGACACAAAGGTACATACAAATGCCTAAACGACATATCACACACACACATGTTGTCTACCACACACAATCACACACGCATACTTACACACACTGCTGACAAAGGCACATACATTTTCAACTACCACACGCACGCACACACATGCGTACAATCACATATTGCTGACAAAGGCAGGCACACACGCACACACCAATGCCTACCAGATAAATCTCAACTCACATGCACGCATACACATTCGTACAACTACACACGCACATCCGCACTCATAAATAACAGGCATAAATATTAATCGCTTCTCTATCTGTGTTTACTCTTTTAAACATCTCTTTAACTATTCTAATGTAAGCGTGGATGTTTGCATTTTCTCTAAGACACAATATCTTACTAAGCTAAGGTCCACGCCCCTATATAATGTAATTTCTAGAATTTTATGGAGATTAAATTTCATTGAAATAAGAGATAACCACTTTCTTAAGTACCTGTTTTGAAGAACAGAAAATTTAGCCAAACTTATGTTATCAACACCAATACATAACGTTCGTATTTCAATTTTCGTAAGAATTTACCGAATTCTCGAGTTATAGTAAGGAGATATATATATATATATATATATATAAGTCTGGTTGAATACAATGGAATTTTCGCGTTTTGTAATTTTCTTAGTAATGTTCTCGCCGTGCCAAGCAAGCTTTTGGGTCTCTGGTGGTAGTTGGTATTATATAACTCCGAGGGTTCTTATTTCGGGCATCTCTAGTGCTTTAGATCGTCGTGATCCCTCTTCTGCCAAATCACAAAAGAAAAAAACGACAAGTCGCTTAATAAAATCTTACTCCTGATGACGATCACGACAATCTAAAGTGCTAGAGATGGCCGAAATATGAACCCTCGAAGCTATATCATACCAACTACCACCAGAGACCCAAAAGCTTGCTCGCCGTGTCGAGAACATTACTAAAAAAATTACAACATGTGAATATTTCGTTATATTCAACCAGACTTGCATAAATAATGACTTGCTGCCAATATATATATATATATATATATGTATATATATATATATATATATATATATATATATATATAAAATTATTTTTTAATATTTTTTAATTATTATTTTACCTACGTACAATGTCGTTTCAAGCTTATGGCTCTTATCAGCGCAGGGAAGTAGCAATCTCAAACGGTCATAGGGTGCGAACTCGGTTCACAGAGACATCTGGAATCTGTAAGCGTTCACCCAGTCCCACTAGGCCACGTAATAATGGAGAAATTAAATGATATTATATATATATATATATATATATATATGTTTATAATTAAAAACAGTATCAACAAAAGCTGATGAAAGTTTAGAAGGTAAGACCTCTTCTAAACTCGAAACCGACGGTACTGATTTTCTGTATTATATATATATATATATATATATATATATATATATATATATAGGGCTTTACGCACTCCACTACTTTTGGAGCTGCTCCCGCTCCTGCTCCAACGCCCAAAATTGGAGCTGGCTCCTCTCACGCTCCCCATTTTCAAAAAGGAGCCGCTCCAGCTCAAACTCCTATAAAAAAGGAGCGGCTCTTTTTCAGCGTGCCATAATAAAATTGTACCTTCTTTCATAAACGTTCTATTCTGCCAATGAGTGGTCGAAGGGCGTTAAAGGATCGCATCAATATGGGTGGGGATGTCACTTTAAGTGTAAGACCATGAGATATTTGACAAAATCTCGCTAATATTTTGAGATGTGCTAAGGGTTATAGGAGAACATGTCGAACGAAGCATACATAAATTTTCGTTTCCTGGGATATAAAATAGAAATAGAAAAATCCCTGAAGTATTTTAAAACAATTTTAATTTTCATTACATTAACAACCTATTTTTTCAGGGGAGGATCTATCTAATCTAAAATTTTACCCAGTATTTATTCTATTTATTTTGGAAGGGAATCGAGATTTGTTTTAAGTAAATAAAGTTTTACTTTTAAACATTATTAGTGATTATTTTCTTTTTAACGAAAACATTTCTCTGTGAGATGAGAGACAACCAGGGCAACATTAATCGTTGTGGTGTTGTTTAATATTTGTTTGTTTTAAGAACGTAACTATATTCTATAATGTATATTATTATTTATCACAAAGAAACGCGCAAGTACTTTAAAACAAATCGATTTATTCTTTTTTTTTCAATAGTACAATTTGGGGCGAAAAAAACAATGAAGTTTATTTTTTAAAGATTGAATAAAAAAATATATTTCATAAGTTGGCCCCAAAATATCAATAAATTGTCAATAAACAATTCAGAGATCCATTTAATGTCTTTCAATTTCATACAAAATATCTGCCCTAGACCTTGGGAGTTGAAAAAATATCAGTTCAAATTTTCCTCTTCCGAAAAATTAACTGGAGCAAGTTTTCCTAGGTCGGGCAAAAACATTTATTAGAATTTAAATAAAAAAGTTGAAAACGTCTATATTTTAAATCTATAATAAAAACAAATTGTTTACAATTTTAATATTCGATAATAGATTTTTTAAGATAAAGAAAGATATCTAATCTACTTTCGGTTCTAAAAAAACAACAAATTAGTCAGAAAGTCTAATTATTTGCTTTTTTAAGTTAAAATTTAAGATATTTTCTTTAATTTAATTAAGTTTAAACATCGGTTTAATTGGAGAATAGGGACCGCTGTTTTTTTTTTCGCTCATTTCGCTTGGTATTTGCCCAAATTTTGGATGAAACTGATTGTTGGTCTTAATTGTATTTTTGGTTCTGAAATAAAATTCTCATTTAGTTTTAAAGTGTTGAGAATCTAACTTTAATTCCAGGTTTTAATCGCTACCGGCCATGTTGGTTTTTATTTCTTTGAACTAAATATATTTTTTCTTTGGACTAAAGATATTTTTACTGCTTTAACATTTTATTACACCCAAAAAACAAACTTTGAACATTCTATTTACAAAAGCAAGTTTTAACGGAATTAAACGAATTTAAAAGCAAACATGAAAAGGTTAAAACATACTAGTTGTGAATTTAAGAATAACAAAATGTTGCCAAAAAGACGACGGTAAAAATGTGGCATAAAAGTTCAATTAAAATGAAAAGAAAAATTGGCTTATTTATTCAATCAGCAATAAACATCCTTGTCATAAATTAAAAAAAAAATTATAATCTTTAAGAAAATAACTTCAAAGACATCTATAGACTCACTGGCACATTTGAAGACATTTGTTGCCTTAAGAAAACTGTCCTATTAAAAATGTAACATGTAGATGTGAAAAAATCTGAGAAGTTAAGTGTTCTGTTTCCATGTGTAACTCTCTCGTTCTTTCTCCCTCTCTCTCCTTTCCTCTCTCATATACATTTACCAGAGATATAATTTTAAAAATAGCTCAAAGAGTTTAGCTCATACTTTTTCTTTTTCTTTTTTATTGCTGAATAAAAAAAAAAATAATGTTTAAAAAAAAATCAAATAATTTTGGAGTGCGGAGCGATAAAACCACCGCTCTTTAGTCCCAAATGGAGTTGCTCCTGCTCCACTCCCGCTGAATATAAAATGAGCCCTCTTCTCCTTTGCTCCAGCAAAAAGGAGGGGTCTGTAAAGCCCTGTATATATACATATATATATAGTAGTGCGAAAATATACGTTTTAGCATATACCTTCTATTCATTATGTATACCAACTTTTTCCAATTGAAAGCTCGATGATTGTTAACTTGTAACAACAGAGCATATATATATATATATATATATATGTATATATAAACCAGGATACCTAATAGAACTGTCCTTTATTCTATGTTATTCAAGTGACACATCATTATGTTTGTCAATCTTAAACCTAACTCATTCTTTGACGGCAGTCCGTAAATTATAATACAAAATTGACTACAAATAAACTCAAATAGAAAAACATGGCGTTAAATCACAAAGCATAAAATAGAAAATGGTAGACGGCATTGTATGAAGTTGGTCGATATATAGAGTATGACGAAATGTCTATCAAAATGTAAGGGAAGAGTTACCTCCCTTAGAACACGGGATTAAATCTGTTAATTTGTGGCTTTGTCCCAGTTCTTTTGCCAGAAGTATCTTTATCTGGGAACCCTGCAGACAGACGTGACTGTTCGTTCCTTCATTTTTCAGTCAATTCTCGTTTTTTATTTATTTATATTAAAATTGAATAAATTGTTTGAAAAGTACCCGACTCAAAGTAAGCAGCAAACGTTGTTCGGTCAGATTTAGTTTCTGATAGTAAACTTCATCCGTAACAGTTTCACAAATTTATTTATTACATTATTGGGTGAAAGTACAGAATAGTTAACACACCCCTCTTCTCCATGTTAAGAATGGCTTTCTAAATAATAACGTTATCATTTCAGCACGGGCTGTAAACTGCAGATTATTTAGAAAGCCATTCTTAACATGAGAAGGGGGGGGAGCTTTGTTAACTATTCTGTACTTTCACCTAATAATTCAATAAATAAGTAAAAATTAGTACAAAACTTGGCAAACGAAAAGAGTATGCGACCTAAAGCAGGAAGTCTTTAATATCAGGAACTAAATCTGACCGAATACCATTTGCTGCTGACTTTGTCGGGTACTCTTCTTGTTTGCCGTTTGTTTCATGTCATGTTTACGTTCATATATAATTTAAAATATCTTCCTTTCTCATAATATTTTCCCATATTTTAGACCTTGTCTTAGCGGACTTACAATCAAAATTTGCCCGGGCATCACAAGATCTTTGCACACCACTGTTGGGATACAATATTAAAATTAAAAGGCCTACAAAGAAAATTGATTCTCATGAGGAATAAAAATCTACAATTCTAAAAGTAGGATATATTCTCATGGTTTAACTACTTTACTAGGGAGAAAAATAAAAGAAAGGAGATTTAATTGAGACCTTCAACATAATTAATGGAGGGAAATCTAAATATGGGACATATTTTTTTTAATATCTCTCTTTGCACTGGTAATTTATTAGCAAGAAAGATTTTAAAACCTAAAGCTACCAAACAATTGGGTTTTTTCAAATACGTAATATGAAAAATTAAAAATGAATCATAAAAAACAAATGAGAAAGTTTTAAATTATTTCTTTTAAAATAAATGAGAACATTTAATAATTTTTCGAATGATTAAATGTTCTCATTTATTTTTAAATCAATTATGTTAAGCTTTCTCATTTGTTTTTATGATTAATTTTTAATTTCCAAAAATTTAGCATTTTTCAAAGTAAATAATAACATGAAAAAGTGGCAGAAAAATAGGTTTACAGAGCACCTGAAAGTCCAAATAGTGCCCATAGTTTTGTGCGGTTAGAGTTTATACAAAGACATAGAGGACACCATAACCTTATCATGTAGAGTCAACCGAGGCTACTATGACAGGTTTTGGAGCATTTGTTCCTATTGTGTCATCTTGTGCAAAAAAAATAAAAGCCCAAAATTCTCTGAATGAATAACACTTAGGTTTAGATTTTCTTGAAAGAAAAAAATATTTATACATTTTTTTTAATGTTAAAAAATTATCATTATAACCCCGCTTTCTAACAAGGTAAGTAAACATCCTTCGAAACAGTAAAAGATGACTAGGTATAACTGCAATAATCAGTGGCACTTTCGCGTTTTCTCACACAAGACATAGATCAATGCAAATCAGAAACATCGCTTGATGAAACAACTGTTCTTGGAGTTATCTTTGGTCCACGTTTTTGTGATGTTGTCTCCTTTGGTGTAATATAGTTCTCATGCTGGCAACCGCATTTCCAAGAACTTCTTGCACTGACTTAGCATTGGTGGGAAACATAAAATGTTACAGTTGCATTATACATACGTTGTAGCCCAGTTTTAGGGTCAAACAAATCAAGGTTGATTAGTTAAATGCGAAAAATACGGGCTCACATAGGATTATCATAGTAGCCTCCAATGTCAAAGTAGCCCCGGTTTACAGTAGTAAATAAAAAGTCAAATACAATTAAAATTTCTTGTTTGTTATCGAAATTGGCCAAGATTCTATGACTATTATTGTACAAATGCCAAATATTAGATTACTTTTTAAATAATAAGGCTACTTGGATTATTTGGATTATTCGGACTATTGTTCTCATCTTGAATGTTATTCTTACAACACTTCAGCTGATGTAACCTCCAAAATTCTTCAGGTGCATCTCTTCAAACTTAGGAATCTGTACAGAATTTCGAATGGAACCCATTATTTAATCGACAGGGGTAGCTTGCTTACGTTCCATTAGGCATGATCAGATAGAAGGCTTAAGTAATTTGTAATTGTATTCTTGGTACTTCTGCAGTTCATGAACCGTGCTGAAACTGACGGAAGATGCCACAATGCTTAGCCAATCAGATTGCAGCAGACGACAATTGGCAATCGCGAATTATGAATTTCATCGAGTTAGTACAGATGCTTCAGTCTCCAGAAGGAATTATTATTTATGTGGAGACAGAAATTTACAACCAATCCTTTTGTCTCCATATTAACGCAGATTGCAGAATCGTACCCTGTCAACACCTTCCTTCCACTTCCTGTGCCCCTTCTTCTTCTTTGTTGTTGTCATCTGCGCTAACGACCACAGAAAATCTTCCGCATTTTGGAAAGTGAAAAAAAAATTTCGAACTCTAAAAAACAAAAAAACAATGCAAGAAACTGTTTTTCTTTTTCATTCTAACCTTACACAAAAAAACAGCCTATCATAAAAAACAAAAAACAAACCCTGACCTAATCCTTAACCCTACAAAAAAAAACTAACTCTAATCTAGTCGCTCAGTTCTTAGTAAAGTAAATTCGTATGAATCAGAATGGTACAACTTTGTTGACCGGTTTTATTCTGTTGTCGGCATTCTTGCAGGAGGGACCACGTAATGGTTGCCAACATCCCTCAGTGAAAGTGATATTATGAAACCGACTAGATTTGAACTTGGCACACCCAAGCTGTCAGGAGTACCATTATTAAAAAAAAATCATTGCAAAACAAAATTTTGCTAACAGTTGTTTCATTACAAAAAATAAATTTGTTTTCTTTAAAATTACCAAACGATAATTGTTTTTTATCCTTACTTTTTCCAGTTTGATAGCTTCTTCGTCAAAAAATACATATTTTATGAATTTGCTAGCATCGTTTCATTTTTATTTTGATACTACAAAGTTTTCATTTGCCTTTTCCTGGCTGTTTACATAAACTACCGGAAGATGCCGACTTCAGCACAGATTGTAAACTGCAGAAGTACCATATTCTTAGTATCGTCCGTGATGCAATGGATAAAAATGCTAAGTAATAATCAGTTCTGACAGTCTTCTGGAGGTTGAAGGTTCAATCCTCAGTAAAGGTGATACTAAGAATACAATTACAAATTAGTTAAGACTTCTACCTGGTCATGGCTGAACGAACGCGAGCAAGCTATTTCATCTAAATAGCAGTCTTAAAGTGCTTTCATATAATTATGTGAAGATATGTGAATAATGAGAAAATGTCTTTGAAGGTAGCCATTGTTCTTTTGCTACATCTGTGTGTGGCTTTCACACACGTGCTAAACTTGTAGATGTTGAGAGTGTTTCTAGGCTGTCTTGTTTCTATGAAAGCCAGAATAAAGATGAAGATTTCTTCAAACATATATGGGCTGTTGGCCAAGCTGGTTTTGCTAGGCGACCTACGATTGGTTCTTTCCCGACACACCACAGACATCCTTACAAATGGAGCCTGTTCAAAGGAATGTGACTCTGAATGTACAGTACTCTATAGTACACAGGGATCTTTCTTCATTCTCGGGCAATTGATATAAAAAGTTATTGTGTTTTCAGAGTTTGTCTGTACACAAATAAAAACGTGATTGGTTGACAAAAAAAGGACTAGACCGAGTACACATTACTAAGGCAATATTTGTATGATGTCAATACGAGAGTTCTAATCAGGATACACGGTTTATCAATTTAAAAGAAATTAACATAACATTAAAAAAATTATTAAATTTTATGACATTATGAACATTTTTAAAACGAAATGACCTTTTGTTTTGATAATCTGCCAAAAATGTACACATAAAGGGTATTCAGTATCAGTTCAAAGCAAATTATTTTTGCTTACAAAGATAATTTTTAATGTTTTTCAGCAATAAAAACAATACGTAAATACATTCATTGTAATTACTTACTTTCTAATGCAAATACTAAGCAACATATTTTTTTACCACAAAATTCCAACTATTTTTCTTTGTACTAGGTATCATGCAGTAGACGCTCGGTAAAGATGGAAATTAACATACCCAGGTACTGTACAAACACCGCTCACAGACCGGTTAAAAACTAGTATAAATAAAGAAAAGGTCTGCTAGTAAAATAGTAATTAAAATTTTAATTGTAAACCTTCAGATTATATTTAAGATAATATATCTGTAGATAATATCTCAATAGACAACAAAACGGTTAAACAAAAAGGAAGATTTTGTGTTCCTTGGCTCAGTGGTTCCAGGATCCTTACCTAACATTAGCAGAAGAATAGGAATAGCAACTTCTTCCTTGGACGTCTAAAAGAAAAGATATGGAGCAGGAAGGACATATCAACGTCTTTGAAGTTCAGACTTTACAATGCATTGATGGTTCCTATTGCTGCACGTGCAAGTGAAACGTGGACTACACTAGCAGAGCATGAGAGGAGGCTCAATGTCTTTGTAATGAACTATCCTTGAAGTAACTCTGCGAGATAGACAAAGAAATGCAGTTATCAGAAAGAGGCTTGATATTAACAGATCCATCAACAACGTTATTCGAAAAAAGAGAGTAACAGGGTTTGGACACGTTTCCTGGCTACCAAACTCCAGTTATGTAAAAAAAAAATCATATAAAGAAGATTTCATTAGAGAAATATCAAGAGGACGACCACCAAAGAAATGGTCCGACCAGATAAGGGTTGAGACTGGTATACCGCTCCTGAAAGCTGAAAGACTGGCCCAAGACCGTGATAAGTAGGGGAATTTTGTTTACAAGCATGTGGTGAAGCTATCTGGTGTATGCAAATAAGTCAAGGATTATATTTTTGAGAGGCTATTTAGAGGATAAGGACAGTTTTCGTCGTCTGGGCTGTTTCCACAGGTCGTTGTATTCTTCAGCCTTCTTGGGAATTCCAAACTAGAACTCTTATTTAATCTGCTGCATCGACATTCTCTCATTCGTTTTATGTATTTTTGTTTTTTCTTTTCAGATATTGTGTATCAGTTAATTGTTCTGAAATTCCGTCACAGAGATCACATGTGCCAAGTAGATGAAGGTATTTGTTAGACTGGTGTACACCAGGAGTTGTTTTGTGTGTGTGTGTGTGTGTGTGTGTGTGTGTGTGTGTGTGTGTGATGAAGAAGAGGCGAAGCAGGGGGAAGCTGTTGTGATTTCGTAGGAGAATGGGGGTGGGGTATTTTTGGAGGTGACAAATGGGGTAGGCCTTGGGGAGGAGACATTTTTCTTTTTTATGGACGAAAGGCGGGTAGGTTTTCGCTTGTTACTAATATAATGCTGGGTTTAATAAAGCTTATATTATTAGCTTTATTAAATCCAGTACTATTAACTCGCAAGATGTGTATTCTATGGAAGTACATATTTGATTGCTTGTAAATATCTATAACAAGATTTCTTTTTCTTTCATTTTTTATGCCTTTCTCATAAATGTTCCCGTTTCTTATATGTATGAAAATAAAAGCGTGAAATGGGAAATCCACATATCAGGTAATTGCTTATTAAAATCTGTTGTAAAATCATTATTTAAGTTACGCCTCTGATGTTAATTGTTATGCTCTGTCAGCAAGAGCTGTAGAATATGCTGATTGCATCTCAGTAGACTCCTCCAACAGTGACATCTGTTGGCAATGGGTGGCGACCTGTGATGGGATCCTGGTGACTGAGCAATCTGTGACCTGGTTGCCGAAATGGGCACCTGATTGGCAACACTCTACTTTTGTCCTTACTTGGGCTAAACGGGAGGTTGGAGAGGCCCGATCCGACCAAGCGGCTAAAATAAAAATAAAAAAAGCTAATCTCGATCGTACTACTAAACCTGATCTTTTTAGATTAGACACTCCCTCACCTCCTGTAACTTGTAGACACTAGAAGGTGGTGGCTGAGGATCAATCGCACCAAGGAAATAAAAGACTTGATCACTGCTTTATAAATAGATTATCTGCTGGTTATGAAAAAGGGCAGAAAGCTTTTAAGTGATGTGAAAGTAATCAATGGTGAAGAAATTGCGACACAGCACAAACCGGTTATTTGCCATTTCACACTGAAGAAAGCTCATGAGACAAAGAGAAAGTTTAGTCCCAGGAGAAAGTTGTGGAGGTTAAATGAAGAACATGTGAAATGTGAGTTTAGAGATCAAGTGATGGAGCGTTCAGGTACCAAATCCACTACAGGAAGTGTGGAAGAACAGTGGAAAACACTGAAGGATACACTGTTGGAGGCATCGAGTGACAGTGGTGGAATGATAAAATTGAGAAGTGTATCAAAGGAAGTGTAGGGGTCAGTGGATAAAAGGTTTAGTGCATAAGTGTGTGTATTTGGAGGCAAAGGGAGAAGCAAGAAGAGCAATAAACAAAGCCAAGAAGGAGGCTAAGAAAGCCAGGTTTCCAGATATACTATGGAGGGATGACCAAAAGAATGAAGTATACAAGATAGCTAAACAGATGGCAAAGACAAATATGGATATTCTTTGGAGAGAAATGATTTCGAAATGACAATGAAGTCTTAGCAACAAATGAACAGGACAAAGGGGATGCTTGGAAATATCACTATGAGAAATTGTTAAATACTGAGTTTTCATGGAACCGTTTAAAATCTAGAAGTTTCTGAAACAGTACCTTGTCCAGCTATAAGAATTGAGAAAGAAATAGTACAGGAAGCTGTGAGTAAGATGAAGAAAAGTAAGGCTAGAGGACACTCAGGCATTGTTGCAGAAATGTTGAAGCATTAAGATGATCACAGACTTCACAAATCAGATCATAGAAGAAGAGGTTATTCCAAAAGACTGGGAACTTAGTACAATTATGAATTGTTACATGGGTAAAGGGGAAGCACTAGATAGAGGTAATTACAGGGGCTTAAAATTGATGGATCAGGTCCTGAGAACAATTATATAAGAAGTAACATAAGTATAGATGAAATGCAGTTTGGTTTTATGCGTGGGCAAAGTACTACTTGTGCTATATTTATCCTAGGACAAATGCAAGAGAAGTACCTTAGTAAGAAGAAGAACCTGTATCTTGCCTTTATGGATCTAGAGAAAGCTTTTGGTAGAGTGCCAAGAGAGGTCATCTGATGAGCTTTGTGTAAATTAGGAGCAAACAAGTGGTTGGTGAAGGTTTGCACAGAAATGCTCAAAGTTGTGTTAGAATTAACAGCGCATTTAGTGGCAGCTTTAATGTTAAAGTAAGAGTACATCAGGGTTCAGTATTGGGTTTGTTGCTTTTCATGTGTGTCTTAGAAGCATTGTCCAGAGAGTTTCATACAGGTTGTCCAGGAAAGATGCTGTATGGTGATGATTTAGAACTTGCCTATGAGACAATGGATGACCTACTTGTTAAGTTAAAAAAGAAGCTCTCAAAAAGGGATCAGTTCTCCTGCTCAGTTTGTGGAAAGAGAGTTGGGTGTAATCTAATTTTTTGTAGTACCTGTAAGCATTGGATATACAAAAAGTACAGTGGAATTACTGGTAGGTTGAGGGAGGATAACCAGTTTTTGTGCAAGACAATGGAGATAAGTGAGAACTCAGATGTGGAGAAAGTATATTTGGATGGTGAAGCGATTGAAGTTGTCCAGAAATTTTGTTACCTTAGTGATACAATTGGAACCACGAGCAGAGCAGGTACTAGTGTGATTGAAAGAATTAGGAGTGGATGGAGTAAGTTCAGGGAACTTCTGCCATTATTAACCAGCAGTGTTACCACTGTCGACTAAAGGAAGAGTCTATCAAGCCTGTGTACGCCGTGTGATGATGTGTAGAAGTGAAACCTGGCTAGTGTAAGTTGAGGACTTGCGGAGCATGGAGAGAAATGATGAGAATGATATGATGGATGTGTAATGCAAGTTTTAAAGACAGGCCTAGTTCTGATGACCTCAGAGGAAGATTAAATCTGGACAGTTTCGGGAGATGTCTGCAGAAGGAGAGACTTCGATGGTATTGCCACATTGAAAGAATGGATGAAAGTTCTTCGGTTATTAGATTTAGAACAGTTGAGGTAACAGGTTCAGTTCACAGGGGAAGGCCAAGAAAACATGGGAGGAAGTGATAAAAAAGAAGACCTGACCAGAGATAGATTACTATGGAAATCAATTTCTTGAAGCCATCCAACACATGCCAACATGTACAACGAACTTAAACTGGAGATGATAATGATGACATCCTCCGTCAAAAATGAAAAATAAAAAAATTATGCTTCACCAGTGTGTGTACTAATATTCATATAAAATTATAGAATTATGCCAGTAATATAATTTTTCATAAATAAATTATCATTTCTAAAGAAAAAAACAACACCCACCATTAATTTTTGATTTCGAGTGGAGGATTTCTTTCCAAATTCATTTCAGGCGGCAGTGTGGTCTGACTTGCTATTTGCTTTCTCACTGCCCCTCACCACTTAAAATGGTTTCGTCTGGTGGGCTAGAAAAAGACAATGTTGTATTTTGACTCACTAACTTTTGCGTGACGGGACAAATTTATATTTATTTATATACACATAAATATACATTAGTCTTTATTATAAAGTGGAGAATTGAATTTTACCTCTACATTCGGAGTTCAAAGTAAGGATCTTAAGAAAAAAATTAACCGATTCCAGACATCTAAACCCTGTGTATCGCTTTATTGCAGGTCAATATTTTTTAAATTTTGAAATTGCTATGAAACGCAGAGAAGTGAAATTTGGTACACTGGAAGAGCATAACAAGGTGCCTTATTTCCCTGATTTTTGTGGAATTTGAACAAATATTTTGAAAATTATGCTAATTTTTCTATTTTCTGTTAATTTAAAGTGTGTATCACTTTATTGCAGGTCTCCCAAAATGCCTAGAAAGGGTCGATTGACAGCTAGTGAAAAGGAACGTGTTGTTGCAGGCCTTGCAGAAGGTTTATCTCTCGTAGATCTAGCCAAGGAGCTTGGAAGAGATCGAAGAACATTGTCTTCATTCGTTGAAAATCCAAACATCAAACCAAGGAAGGACAAAAACACAAGAAAGTCAGTTTCTGCTCGTGATGTTAGAAAGATTCGCCGTCAACTTATCAAGCAGCCGGGCAGCAACAGTGCTGCTATATTTGACAAGGCTGGAATATCTTCCTTGTCCAGAAAGACACGCTGCAATGTCTTAAACGAAATTGCAAGAAGCATTAAGCCCATAGCAAGACCGGTTTTAAACCAAACTCATAAGGAAAAACGTTTGGCTTGGGCTCAGAAATACATGAAAACCAGCTTTGAAAATGTTCTTTTCACCGATGAGGCCAGAGCAACCCTTGATGGACCAGATGGGTGGGCCAAAGTTTGGAGTCCTCTTGGATTCCCTACCCCTCATCGATTCCGTCGTCAACAGGGAGGTGGAGGTGTCATGTTTTGGGCTGGAATAATCTGCGATGAACTAATTGGACCATTTCGAGTGCCAGAAGGTGTCAAACTGACAAGCCAGTCTTATATTTTATTTTTAAATGAGCATTTGTCACCATGGCTTGATGACCTTCCATTGGCGCGTCACCGCAAATTGATTTTTATGCACGACAATGCGCCATCCCACTCAGCCAAGGCTACGGCATCCTACCTTAAGTCATTAGTCATTAGTGGAGAAAATTTGATGACATGGCCACCTTGTTCTCCAGATATAAATCCAATTGAGCAGCTCTGGTCAATAATAAAGATTAAAGTTTATGAAGGAGGTGTTCAATTTTCGTCGAAGGATGAACTTTGGAGGAAGATTTTGGAAGTTTCCTATAGCATCACATCATCTCAAATCCGCCGATTGACATCATCAGTTGACAAGAGGCTATTCAAAGTGATTTTGAAGCATGGGAGTTATGTTGATAAATAAATATTTCCTTAAACAAAATAATGTGAAATTCGTTCTTGTTTTTGGTTAATATTGTTACTGGATATGTTCTTTATTTCATATAAATAGAAATATGAAGTTAGAATATTGTTTTATTACCGAAAATATACATTTTTAGACACTTGCAATAAAGTGATACACACTTAAAATTACCAGAAAATAGAAAAATTAGCATAACTTTCAAAATATTTGTTCAAATTCCACAAAAATCAGGGAAATAAGGCACTTTGTTATGCTCTTCCATTGTACCAAATTTCACTTCTCTGCGTTTCATAGCAATTTCAAAATTTAAAAAATATTGACCTGCAATAAAGCGATACACAGGGTTTATTTCACAGCAGATTAAATAAACGGTCAAATTCGGAATTCACAGAAGTTTTACAGACTACAAAAAAAATGCACTAAAAGAAGGCTGGAGAGTAAAATGGCTGAAACGTAAAAATGACAACAAAGATGAGAAAATCAATCTAAACACAATCTTTTTTTGGGGGGGAGGGGGGATAGTTTAGGGGCTACACTCCCTAAATGTTAAAGTTTACAAAAATAATAATGTGCCCACGTTACTCACCGTTGCTTAAAATGTATATCCTATAATTCATAATGACCGGTTCATTAGTTTAAGAGTGAATCTTATACATAGAAATATATATATAAACATATCTCTCTCTCATTATATATATATATATATATATATGTATATATTATACATGCATCGTTGAAGACCACAGAGTTTTCTCTTTTCGCTATCTTTCTTGTTAATTTCTCGACGCGGCAAGTGATTCGTCGGTTTTCTGGTGTTAATTGGTGAAGTATGGCACCTAACGTTGTATCGCGGGCCATTCCTCGAGCGCTTTCGAAAACTCTGTGGTCTTCAATGACGCGTGTATAATAAATGACTTGCTGCCGAAATATACATTATATATATAAAGTTACGTAACACATATTTACACCGGGAGGGTGTATATATTTATTAGTTAAATTGAACTTTGTTGGTTTTATTTTGTTCATAATTAAATTTCTCAAGTGATTATTTGAAACATTCAGACAATTATTTTCATTAGCTGTTTTGATCTCAATATTTGAGCGTACATTCTTTCAGTCTTCCTATACTGTATTTCACATCTAATAATAATAACCCTTCATTCTACATTAAGGCCAATGTGTATTTATTTGTGTAATATATATATATATATATATATATACACACACACACACACACACACAGGACCCATGTCCAGGCATTGCTTGGGGGAAATAAAAAAATAATTATTTAACTTGAAAAAAATAAATATTAGAGTATCAAGCTAACTTATTTTCATTTATATTTTGACTTCTTCAATCCAATATATAATAATACATTTTGTTATTTAAACATGTTTTATCAGTCTAGAAGGATTACTACTTCACTGACCTCGGACAGAAAAGATAAAGTATCTTTTCGATTTATTTTCATTTTACTTTTCAAAATAGAATTAATGTTCTTCTTCACTTCACTCAAACCGAGTAGAAAAAAGATTAAGTATAGTATCAGAACAGATAGAATTAATGTTAAAGTGAACTATTTTGCAAAGTAAAATAAAAAATAAACTGGAAAGAAAAAAATCAGCTAATATTCAGAGGTGACATAAAGTTTTTAAATTTTCATGGCAGACGATTTTATTTAATTTTAAATGGTTGCCATTGATTGGTTAATTTGAGACATGCGAGACAAATCCTTGATTATGATTTGGGCAGACAGTAGCGGATAGAGGCGGACAATAGCGGTCATAAAAAGTGCCACCATCACATGGCCGACTTGTAGATAGAAAATCTGAAAAAAAAACAACAAAAAACAACAAATGCATTTTAAAAAGTTCCGAAACAGAAAACCTATGTAGATCGAGTCGCCAGTTGCTACTGTTGGATTTTTGTAAAAAATAATTCTTGTGTTTTCGCAACAAGTTTATTTTAGATAGCAGGACAAGGAAAGTAGCAATTCTGAAAAAAAAAAAAAAAAAGTAAATTAGGTGACTGAAATAGGATTTCGCTGTTTTGGTGAACATAAACCGTTGTAGACAGGCATTTTAGGGGGTAATAATCCAGTGTCTGTTTTGGGGGAAGATGTGTTCTCCCTTCATTTGTATTTATTTATATTTAAAACATGCCTATCCCTAAATAATTTCTTGTACAGGAAAATCTGAATTGTTGTTTGCACGTTATTTTATTAACCCCGTCTCCAAAAATAAAAATAAAGTATTCAATACAGAATAAGCCCGACGAATGTGTTTGTTATTGCACTAAGAAATCCATTCTAGAATGAAGCAATGTTTATTTTGTTTGGAGTGTGGTATTTTCCACAAATATCATAAGTTTACTGCTGAAATTAACGTAGAACGTATAAGCCTGATTAAAATGTAAACTTTTAGAAAGCGAAGAAAGCAAATTAAAATGACTTCCGATGAACTTATAAACGAAGAGAAAAAGGGCGTCAGGCTAAGACGCTATTGTAACTTACTATGCGAGGTGTTCGTTAATGTATTCCGGAATTCTGGAATGTGACTAAATGTAATCTTAATAGTCGGACAGAATGGCAGACAGAATTTATTGTGAAAATCTGCATGAACAATGAATGTTATTTATTTCACATTAAGAATAGAAGGAAAAAGTTTTGGAAGAAGGTAATAAGACATGAATAGTGTATGTGAAAGGTCATGCAGACTATGTGTAACGATCAGTGTATTTGAAATTCAATTAGATATTCCTGTATTCCTCGAATGCCTGGTAGAATATAATTGAAATTGAGGGAGCGTTTATCTGAGTGAAATGTAGTATAGTATGTAGGCAATACTAAAAATATGAAAATGAAATAATTATTGTGCGTATCCCATTAAGAAAATTCCCCGGTGGATTTGAGTGATGTGGGAGTAAATAATTGTTAGAGCGATAATTGTGGAAGACATTTAGGAGAAGCAGCTAGTTTGGAATAAATGTAATAATATTTGTAAGTGTACGAAATGTACACATATTTTCTGAAAATTTGCATTAGGAAGTTTTGTAGGTGGTTAGTGGAAAAGATTAGCATATGAATCTTTTGGTTTGAAGTCTATAATAGCCAAAGTGGCAGGGGAAAAAACGAATTTACTTTATAATAGAGAAGATAAATATAATTCCATCCCAAAAGTTAGCGAGTAAAACATACCCTTTTCGGCGCTTATGGAGACGTTGTTGCAATATTAGAGGGAAATAACTTTTTCAAAAACCAAGAGAAATAACTACGTTTGACTTAAAAAAATAAAATGCATGTACAGATGGACAGAGGGGTAAAAATGAACATTATTTTTTTTAGAGGGCGAGGGATTCTACTTTTTCAGGTAATTACGTGTGCTTTTACAACCTGGAACCACTACATAT
This sequence comes from Sepiola atlantica, assembly GCA_963556195.1. Classification (NCBI taxonomy): domain Eukaryota; kingdom Metazoa; phylum Mollusca; class Cephalopoda; order Sepiida; family Sepiolidae; genus Sepiola; species Sepiola atlantica. The sequence continues at coordinate 167,517,483 of OY744517.1, read as the reverse complement.
TTTTAGACGTATATGTAGCTTTAATTAGTAAAAACATAATAAATAAAACTAAATTAACGAACTAAAAATGAAACAATGTTAAGTAAAAATAACGTTAATTATAAACTGGAAAAATAAAATTTGTTAATTAACGACATTATTTTCTTTCCGGGAGTTCTAAATAAATTTTTTAAATAGTGTAAGTTTTTTTTTAAGTATGTAAACATTTTTTATTGGCTAATCGGAAAACAACTTCATCAGTGGATCTTCAAAAGATATACAAGTTTTCCATTGGCTATTGGAATTTAATATTTTGACCCTTTAGCTACATAATTATTCATTAGTACGATTTCTTAAAGCCAAACAGCATGTATAGTTTAGGACATCCTCGATTAAATACCGACTGGTTCCAGGTTGTAAAAACACACATAATTACCTGAAAAAGTAGAATCCCCCCCCCCCTCTAAAAAAAATAATGTTCATTTTTACCCCTCTGTCCATCCGTACATGCATTTGATTTTTTAAGTCAAACGTAGATTGGATTTTGAAAAAGGTATTTCCCTCTAATATTGCAACGTCTCCATAAGCGCTCCATTTTCTATCCCCCCCCCCCCAGACGAAACAAATTTCAAGTTATGAGGGGAAGTGAAAAAAAGCAAATAGCATTTTTTTGAGGGGGGGTGGGGAATTACAGTTTAAAGGTTTATCAATAATAGGGTATTCAGGATAAATCTGACACTTTTTAGAAAGGAAAGAAAATGTCATATCTTGGTCAATAATTGATGTATTCTAAAAATTCAAGGTGCATCTCTTAGAGGATCTTTTGCTAAATGCAACTCACATGAAAAAGTCACCCTGAGCCTCCACCACGACCTCTAAGCAGGATCTGAACCTGGAACACACAACCTTCACAGTATCCTTCGAGAAACACCTGAAAATCAATTTGATCCTGACAATAAATTAGTGTTGCACACATAATAGTCCATGGGGTTGCAATCAGACGAGTTGGAGGACCAGACATGGAGACTGATGAAGTCGTTCAAGTTCTCAGACAGCCACTTCTGGGATTTCCTGGAGGTGTGACAGAGCTGAGTCCTGCTGCCACACATATGGCCTTCCTACAGTCACTCTCTCAAACGAATGCTTGATAACAGTAGACAGCAACTCAAAAATAGCCATCTGAATTAAGTCTGAGTTCTTTTTCAAAGATATGGCCTGGACTGGAAACACACCCAAAGACCATTACATTTTGAGGGAACTTGGGTCTTCATGCAGATTGTAGGTAGCCACCTGTTGTTGTGCGCATTGTGCAGCTGGTCCTGATAGATGTTCTTCTCATCTGAGAAGAAGCAGAACATCTCTAGCTCAACTAGGTGTTTTACCTTGTTGAGGGGTTTCTAGGCTTTTGTATGGTCATTTTCTTGGGCCTTGGCAGTGAGTAATGTCTGTATAGCCAAGATCCTTGTTCGGCAGTTCATCCATAGTCGTCACTGATGGTCATCTCTCTCGCCAAGGTTCGCATTGTCATGCATGGATCTTATCACACATGTTTTTTTTCTTTTGCAGCTTTGATGAATTTTGTTGTGCGGACAGTCAGAATACCCGCTATTATTCTTCCTGCTAGCCACTGCTTCCACTGTTGCAATTCTCAAACTCACGGCCTTCAAGGCGCATTGAGCTGCAACTAAAATTTCCTAATTTTTTTAATCCAGCGCGGATCATCATGATGTAGGTCACTCTCTTACAATATTCCGGTGCTTTCCAACCAGTCCTGAAACCCACCAAAAGCACACAGAAACAGCTATCAGTTGCACATTACTGTTATTAAATACTTCAAATGGTTCTGAAATTAAAGAATATAAAAATAAAAAATTATCAAATTTATTCCAAAAATCCTGTAAATGTATATATAAACCAGGTTTGGTTAGTAATAAACAGATAACCTTTATTCTTTTTTAAAATACTGATAAGATTCCACGAGTTTTGAACTGGTGAATACATGTAAAGAAGTTCCCAAAAACGGTTCTTAAATTCCCTTGTCTGCTCGCATTGTGGCAACTGCCATGCCTCGTAAGACACTCAAAGGAAAGCTAGCAGGTAGTTCTGCCTTCAGCAGCCGAATTTATTAAAGAATGTTTATTTTTTATTATTTTTTAGATGTGTCCAAGCATCGCTATAAGTTGCTCGGTCAGTCGGTCTGTCACAGTCCAGTTTGAAATAGAATTCTCATCACAAAACGTGCAGATTGAATAGACGCACCTTAATAGCTTTTCAGGTTGACTGCCGTTCAGCTGATAACCTTTAAAATTCGTGTTTTGAAAACTTCAGATTCACAAACCTTTCTTCACATGAGAAACACAAAAATAAAGGTGAGAATAAACTGAAAAGTAAAAGGAAGAATAAAAAAAAAACTCTTAAGCACAAATTTATGGCAAATAAATAAGTAATCATTAAATTCTGTCATTTTTTGATAAAAACTGGAACATATTTTAAATAAAATATTATCTATTACTAACGGAGACTTAGTATCTGTCTGAAGACGAACTATACTATTACTTCTATTTATTGTACTATCTTTTAATTCTCAATTCAGTGTGTGTGTGTGGGGGGGGGGAGGTAGTGTAATATTTATTCTGTTGTCATGAGACCATTCTCCCAGGCATTACTTCTTCCTTATAGGAGGGAGTAAAATATAGTGGCACCAGCAGGGAGGGAGCACATCATTCAGACCTCTATTGGAAGGGCACAGAGAGTAGTGGAATCCTGCTGAGGCTTATCGCCACTCAACTTTCAGAGAAAACCAACGTCTGTTATTAGTGAATAATCAATGGTAAATAGCTGTTGCCCGAACACAAAATGATTTGCAATGGATATCAAAAGAAGTGGAGAATACATAAAATCTGGGAAGCGTGTTGTCACTCAGACACCAGGGAACACCACCTGTTGTTGCCAATAAGCAATTACAGATAATGACTCGTGTGAGAACTCCTAGTGAGTAAATAATAATCTATATAATATGCTACGGCATTTCATGTTCATACGTACATTGTCACCTTTCACATACAGTTTTACAGAATGAGATTGTGTGTTCAGCAAAGATAGTCACTCAGAGTCAGGATCACCCGCATCCTGTGACGCATGAGGCAGTCAAAGTAAACCATTGTTTTCAGTCTGAAGCCAGATCCACAGCGTCCCTCCAGCTTATTCTCATTGCAATCACATCTCTCTCAATTGTTTATTTCCAGTTCATTTTTGGTCTTTTTCCATCAGGGGTCCACTGAAGCACTTGGTTTGCGAATCTCTATGGGATTAATCTTAGGGTATTTCCAAGCCAGCCTAGACATCGTTTGCAGATCATTAACGTTGCCACCTGTTGGTTAACGCGGTCTCTGATTTCTGTGTTGGTAATCTGATCGCTCCATTTGATCCCTAGAATCTTTCTAAGACATTTGGAATTAAACATGTCTAATTTCTTCTCTTAACTTTAAGATGCCAAGTTTCACTTCCATATAGCAGTGTGGACAAAAAGTTGCTGTTATAAAATCTTAATTTAGATCTGAGAGTGAATATTTTGTTTTTCTAGATCTTGCAAAGCTGATTAAAGGCTGCTGAGGCTTTTCCTATCTTGCACTGCAACTCGTGGTCAATATTGCTTTCCTTGTTTAAGCAGCTTCCTAAGAAAGTGAAGTTGTCAACTATAACTTTTTGGTCGATAAAGACGTTTGTAGATGGCTGATGTGCCACAGAGAGCATGTTTTATGTTTTCTTAGCACTGATATAGAGACCAATGCTCCTTGCTTTAGCTTTGACCTTGTTGACAATGCCTTGTAGGTCAGTGGTATTCATTGCTCGTGCAGCAATATTATATGCAAAGTTTAGATCAGAAAGTTTATAATCTTTGACCCGCGTTATACCCTGATGCTTGATTGCCTTTTTTAATACCCAATCAATGGCTATGGCAAAGAATAATGGAGAAAGCAAACATCCTTGGCAGATTCCAGTGATCACCACAAATCAGTCACTAAACCCATCAGTTTTTATGTATGCAACATTTGGAGTTTGCATAAATTTGCTTTATTGCAGTGATGATTTTTTTCTGGCAGGCCATACTCGTGCAAAATCTTCCAGAGCGATGGCCGGTGAATGCTGTCGGATGCCTTGGAAAAATCTATAAAACTGATGACAAAAGCCTTTTGAAATTCGCCATGTTTCTCAATTATACAGCATAGGGTAAAAATTTGTTCTGCACAAGAACGTTTTGGCCAGAATCTGGCTTGTTGCTCACGTAGCTCTTGGTCAACCATACTATGCATACAGTTCAGGATAATTTGATAGTGGTTGGTGATTAATCTTATGTCGCTAAGGTAAAATATTCTGACTTTATTCATTTTAAAATGAATTGTTCCAAAAATCAAATTATGTCACCACATCGACTAAAACAGTACAATTTTAAATAAATACATTTCAAAAAGCGTCATAGCTAAATATTCTTCAAATTAATAAAATCTAACAATTATTTTTACGGTAAGAAAATAGAGAATATTTGTGTTAAAAAGAAACTTAAATTGCAAAAGTTTTAAATAAAAAAGAGACATATTCCTTTTATTTAAAGAATATTTAGCTGACAATGACAATTATTTTTAAGAAGAATATAAAAAGTAATTTTTTTCTTAATAGTCTTGACCCAGACAGAAATTTATTATTTCAAAAGGAATATTATTATTAACAGTAAATTATAGATATTGATGTAGGAAGCAACCATTAGTAATAATAATAATAATGCAACAAAACTGGGAAACGTATATCGTGTTTTATTTGTTCCTCTTCTAATAAAACCACTGAGAATTTAACATTGGTGTCATTCCTAAGAAAAGGGCGGCAACAGCTGTTGCTGATATGTAAATGAAATTAACATGTGAAAACGAGTTTTAGGCGCAATCCTGCATCTCCAAGAGGAGCTTTTCTTTTCGTCAGTCTGTCTTTAGTTTGAAACAGCAATTTTATCAGTTTCTCATACATCTTAAGAATATACATTTGTGTTTTTGTTTTGTTTTTTTTATTGCTGAAAAAGATAGGATTTATTTTTTCAAGGTAAAAAAAAAAAATAAAACATTGTTACCATAACAACAATGAATGCATTTGTGCAAAATATCAAACAATGAAAGGTTCTTCGTCTTTTTGGGGGGTTCTGATTTTATTTCAAACACATACAAAGTAACCAACTTATACAAAGAAGAGCAGTTTTGGTGGGTCCTGTTTAAAAAGCAAACAAAAAAAAACCCAGTTTATCAGTGGGTAAACTTTACAGTTTTTTCGTTTTCTGCAATAAAAAGAACTCCACTCGGAACAGATTTCTTTTTAATACAGAACTATATATATATATATTTATATAAATATATATAGATAAAAGTTCTAGTGTTATTATTGAGGTGGACATTTTTCTGTGGATTTTATGGCTTCATTTTTTTTTTTTTTTCATTAACATTATAAAAAGAAAAAAAAAAAAAAAAAATCAAAAGTCTAGTTACAACTTTTTTTTTTCAGTAACTAAAATCTTGATTTTTTTTTCTCATATATAAGAAACTGGGGTGCAATGCATCTGTGTCTTCTTTTTTAAGTGAACAGTTAAAGATGTAGAAAAAATAAAAACCCAAAAAACAAGACATTTATAAAGAAATGCATGCATGAAGAGGATTGAGGTTGATGGGTCGGGCTTCGTTCTGAAAGAGTCTTCATGCAGATATCATCATCAGCGAATGGTTTACGTGTTGATTTGGAGAGACATGATAGAAAGACTTGTCCAAGACAAATGCAGATTTGGATATTTTGGTAAGGAAAAAAGGGAGCACGCAATATGCAGAGAGATGCGCGTACACACCACAAGTGTGTATCCCTTTGCCACCTCCCCGTCCTCAATCCGTTTTTCAGTGGAATGCTAAATTCTAACAATAGAATTGATGCCGTTATAAATATGATTCTGAATTGTATTATCTTTGACTACTGAAAAGGGGCAAAATTGGGCCTCGCCCCGCATTTAGCTCATCGGTTACAAGAACAGCTCTGTACTCGGCAAAACAAAGTGGAATGCTAGATTTCTATTTGAAGAAAAAAATGACACAGGTGCTGCCATCAAGCCCAAAGACATACCTACGCAGGAGGTAATAGAGATATGTGCCGCCCAACCACCACTCGCCCTGTGTCCACCGCAGACAATCATCCAGGTTAGTGGGTGGCCATTACGACAACATTTTTAAGGAACACACACTGTTGTGACACCAATGCATTTGATCTGCTTTAAACTGACGATCAAAAACAACAACAAAAGAGAGAGAGAGAGAGACTGCCTTATTTGAAAACACTTTGTACGAGGGCAGTTGTGGAATTTTACGGGAATATATTAAGAATATTAGTCATAGGGTGGGAGGGAGCCAGACTCTTCAAGAACATATATATATATATATATATATATATACATACATACATACACACTCCCACAGGCGGGCGAATATCATTTGGTATAATTGTGTTTTGAACATGCAAGATGTTCAATTTGAATCTCAAGACTAATAAAATGAGTGGTAGTGAGAGATGGGGCGGTATTCCTTTTCTAAACAATATTATTGGACATATATATATATATATATGTATCGACATACCACTCGACAAAGTGTAAGGAACAAAAGCTTTGTAGGTCAGTAATTAGAAAAATCTCCAGGCCTGGAACCAAAGGTTAGATTTTGAAACCCGTTAAGATTGGACTTGGCCCGTTTCTTTCTTCCTTTTTTTTTTTTACACTCTTTTTTTGTTGTTTTGTTCTTGCAAGGTTGAATAAGAGGAAGCAAGGATTTACATGAAGGTGGTTATGCGTCAGTCAGAACAGGAATAGAAAAAGAAGAATCCCCCGCCTCCTCTAAACGTGAAAAAAAAGTGCTTTTTTATCCCCCCCTCCAACTCAACATCAGATTTCATTTGTAGTCTTTTTTTTTCTTTTTAAATTGGTCCAAAATCAGGTGTTCATTAAAAGAGACACTGCAACATTGCAGACATGTGTGTTCATTTGACAATGATTAAATAGAGTTAAGCAATACAAAGGTTTCTTTTTTTTGTTTTTTTTGGTTTTCTTTCTCAGTTCGGCAAAAGAGTGACCCCTTTAGTTTTCTTTTAATCCAGGGGCTTGGGGAACACACTTATAAGCCGCACATGTGTGTGTGTGTGTTATTTTACACAGTGACATTTACAGAGACTGAACTACTCAGTGCAGAAACTATATTGATCAAATTCAACAGACATCAACACAAATAAAAAAAAAAATTTAAATGAGAAGGGGGAGGGGGGTGTACCCCGATAGAAAAAGAAACAAAGGATGAAATTGTTAGCATTAGTAGTAGTAGTAATAATCCCTTGGTATCGGTTCACTAGTATTTTGTGATGAAGAGGTACAAACATAACTTACCACGCAACAGACACTCTTTATCTCTTAAAGAATTGCATGGATACACGTGTAAATAACTATATTTACACGATGTCCCAGCAGAAGTCTGGACTCAGAAAAGCTCTAGAATTTAAATGTATTAACATTTTGATGACATTATCGGAACATCTTTTTAGAATATACTTAAAATGACAGCCTTTTAACTTAGATACTAAAACTGATGACATTGTTACCATGTCACCGTGCATACTTTCATCTGTACATGAATATTTTAGATTGTAGAGGGAAGGGTGAAAAAAAAAATAAATGATGAATAACAAGCAAAGTGGTAAGAGGAATGGAATGATGTAAATAATTTTAAAAGAGATAAAAGAGAGAAGGTAAAGAAAAGAGAGAGATAGCAGGGAGAAGTTCTATTATGACATCACAATGTAAACTTATACTTCAACACAGCCAGTTTTATATATTTCAAAATATTCATGAAAACATGTTGGAAATCCCAATGTTTTCATAAATATTTCATAATATATATATATATAACAAATACTGACCCAATGGGTCACAGGTTGTCTAATTGGTCTAGAAAAATATTAATAAATGCTCATTCTAAAGATATTTATGATTCCTTACTTCTAGGATTCTCTGTATATTAAGTATATATCTGTGCTTTAGTAAGTTCTCATTTGGTGATCTGCTACATACACATTATTATACCATACAAGGATCATACACACTTTTACAGAACAGTATGGATAGACATGTAAGTATATAAATCAAATGTCAACAGATAACCTGTAGATTTAGAGAAAAAGATTTCACAAAGTTTCAAGAAACCTTCCAGATAGCCATCTTGGAAGGAGAGGTGGTCATACCATTGATCTTGGGGCTTCTTTTATTTATATTAATATGTTTCTCGCATATACGCATTATAAATACATATTGAATTATTTTTAATTTACTATTAATCGAATATTTATTGAAATCAAAAATAAAATAAAGGAAAACTAAGGCGAATTTTAAAAAAATCCTATTTAGAAATAAATTGTAAACATGATTACATTTTGAACTATTTTTCTATCCAGGCAACACAAAATAAATACGACTAGTTTTATATTAGTTTATTACTTTAGACTTTTAAATAATTGGAAGATTGTTTGGCATTATAAATATTCAATCAGAAAGTTCTAAGAATTGTTATTTTTTGTCTCTTTATTTAGAAATGGATTTTTTCCCACTTCTTGGACACATGAATTTGGATTTGTTTTTGATGATTTACTAATTTTGATATTATTTTTAGTGTGACTAAAAAAATATTCAAGTCATTTCATCACTAAAAAATTGCAAGGATTTTTGTTCTATTTGACCAATTCATAATTTTGTTTCATCAAAGCCACAAAATCTGGCTTTTAGATCACAAAGCGGAAAAGAAAAAAAGTATTTTGAATCTATGTTATAAAAAGCATCAAATCAAGTTATCTACTTAATAAAGTTCATTCTGTCTGAAAACTATGGACACCCAAATCACTGGACAGAGAAAGCCGACATTTGGTAGGAATTATATCTTTTTTACCTATATAGTTTTTAATGGAGTTTATGGGTTAATCACAACACCAAAATGCATTAATAAAAATAGGCAAGGCTTTTTATTTTAGCAATTACTTTATAAATAATGCACTGGAAACTTCTTTTTCTGGAATTTTTCGAACCGCTGAAACCAATTTAATTTGCATAGGTTTTTCTGGTAATAATCCAAATTGTTCAGTGCCACCAATGATATGTAAAAATTGTTAAATGTATTTTTTGCGTTCTAAAAATATTTTATTCAGATTTGCAGATAACACATCTTGCAAAACAATTGTTCGTTATTTAAACTTTGTGCACTATTTTAATCATTTTAAAAAGTTTTTTTTTTTTTTTTAATTTCTAATCCTAAATCTAACATTAATTTTAACTTTATTTACTAAAATATTTATTCCTTAGAATAAAAGTTTTTTTTACAGGTATGTTGAAAACAATGTTTTGAATACTAATTTTATTTTATCCCTCCACCCAGGCAACTCTGGGTAGATTGGCTAGTTTTATAAACAGTGAAATGAGAGGTGGCAGGAGTACTGTGGATACAAGAGCGGACTGTGTGCTCAGCAAAATGTGTTTCAATTTTGTGGAGGATACTGCTCTACTTTTATTGGAGATGTTGATAACCTTCACATAGCCTCTTCTGTGAGTACCTGATTCTAAGCAAAAATCTGAGAAACTAATGCCAACATTTGAATGAAGTAAGTCAAAAAATCGTATATTGTTGTTTTATACGGATATTTATTTATCAAGTGAAATAGCAAAATCAGACTTATTTAAAGAATGAACATAAAGATAAAAGATAGAAAAACGTGACAAAAGTGAAATCTATTACCACTAGCCTCGCTCCCACTAAATAAAAGACAAGAAATTTAGTTTCTTGTTTACCGCCGATTACACAAAGAAAAAAATAAAAATAAAATAAAACTTCCAATTCTTAGCTATTAATAAAACATATGTCATAAAAAATATCGATTTAGATTGAGATCGAATTACTGAACTTCCAGCGAATTCTTATTTACAATTCTTAGACTGGTTTCCTCATCTTGCTTGTTGTTATCAACATTTCAGTCATTTTGCATTTTGATCTTCTTCAGATCCATCAGCGACGTTATTCGAAAAAAGAGTTTAATGTGGTTTGGACATATTTCCTGACTACCAGACTCCAGCTATGTAAAGAAATCATATAAAGAAGATTTCATTAAAGAAAGATCAAGAGGACGATCACCAAAGAAATGGTTCAACCAGATAACTGTTGATATTGGTATACCGCTCTTGACAGCTGAAAGACTGGCCCAAGACCTTGATAAGTGACGGAACTCTGTTCTCAAGCATGTATCAAAGTTCTCTCGAGTATGCACATAAGTGAAGTAAGTAATGTCAAGTCTTCTTCAGGTACTCTGTGTCAAACTCTAGAATCACCATGGAATTTTGAACCCAACCCTTTACTCGAGTCATAGGGAGTTACATTGTTCATACTCCATTCTCCAGACCATGCAACATTGTTTCAGTTAATTATGATTTAAGTTAAGGTTATTTAACAAGTTAACTGAAAGAATATTACAAGACCCTGAGAAGGGAATGTGCACAATGTACCCCCTGGCTCAGGTAAAGGATTGGTTTCAAAATTCCATGACAATTCCAGAGTTTGACAAAGGATACCTGAACGTCCGAAACATTATGATAACAATGACTAAGATGGGGAGGAAATCAGTCTGAAAATGATGAATAAGAATGAAAATTCCTCACCCTGGAAAGACGGATATTTCCACAAAACAATATAAAAGCACTTAGAAGAAGAAAAGAAAATTTTTCTTTTTTTTTTAAGTTTATTTAATGTCAAAAGAATATTTATTGTGAATGATTCATTGAATAAAAATTGCTATTTCACCAATAGTTGGGAGGAAATATTGGCTTCACATAGTTCCCTAAAGGTAGGAGTGCATAATTTAATAATATATGCAACAAGGTTTGAATTCCGCATTGCTAATTCTATAGTCCGCAAGAGTATCCATTCCACCAATCACACATCTCAAGAAAAACTATCAGACCAAAAGAGAAAAGGACAAAAGACTAAAAACTTAACATTGGACACAAAATAAAACGAAGAACAATTCCAGGTTTACGTCTAATTATTAATTTAATCAAGTCGTCTCGGAAAGATCAAATTGTACCTGTTGCCCTTAGCCGATTCCTGTCTATAAAATTTGTGGATGACGAGACATTTCACACACAGAATTGTGCCAACATTAAGAGTTTTACATAAAGAAAAAAAGATTTGGGCTTGAATTGTATTTGTTATTTGTGTGTAATGTTGTCAAACACGGATTCTAACTAAATTGAACAATTCCATTTCTGCATCTCAAACACAATTTAAAATTAAAACAATCAATCTCAAAATATAGATCAATTGTGTTTGCTAAAAAAAATGTTTCAATGACGAGGAGAGAAATTTGGTAATTTTCTTTTAAATGGAAAATTGGATTTGCTAACATCGATCAATGGTGGACAGTGCAGACAGACACACTTGTGTTACTTGCAAATGAAAGTTAACATATGCTAAGAAGAGTTTCTTTGCATTCTGAAATACAAGATAAATATGTAAGGGATATACTCCGGTCCCCCTATGCCTTGTTTAAATAGAGCTAATCTATTATGAAGGAAAAAAAATGAAAATAGAAGTGAATATATGACAGCATCAGTTGTAAATGTACACCCACACATGCATTGATAGGCAACTTTCTTTCATTATTTAAACAATTTTTTTGCTTTTCTTTTTTGCTGTCTTTATATATATATAATATATATATATATATATATATATAAATGGGTGAGTGGAGGGGGGCGGTGTCCTTTTAATAACAACAAAGTATCTTTGAAATAACATTACTTCAACCTCAGCAGGGTTTTGTTTGTTTGTTTTGAGTATTTTTGTTTGTTTGTTTGTTTGTTTTTTTTTCGATAATAATCTTCATCCAGGTTGGAGAGAGAATTGCAGTTTGCAAGTTTCAAAGAAGGAAAAGGGAGAAAGAAGAAAGAAAAGAAAAGAAAAAAGGAGAAATGCGTCAAATTGATTGCAAGTTGTCAAATCCAGGGGGAGGTTGAACAGGAGGCTTGCGACCCTGGGAATTGAACCCAGGGGGAGTCCTTGGAACCTTGTCCCTCTGCCCTCCATATGAACGGTTGTAATTGTTGCCACCACCGCTGTTTTGGCGTTGTCTTGCATAACCACCACCGCCGCCGCCTCTGCCACGGCTTGGTGGCCCCCTTTCTGCATCATGATAGTGGTTGGGCTCAGTCTTTTTGCGATCCCGATTACGATGAGAGAAATGATCCTGCTGATGGGGTTTGCGACCAGAAGAGTTCATTCGGTTCTCACTATTTTGATAGTAGCCATTGTTTTCATTGGACCCGCTCGCTACGTGCTGACCCGAGGAGTTGTTAGCGCCATGATGGAACGGTTTGCCAGATTTGCCAAAGTGATCCGTATTATCAGAATATTCTCGTCTTCGATGGAATGTCTTAGATCGGTTATTCTTGCCAGAGTTATCCTTGTTGCCATGGTAATGATCCATTGACTTTTGGTAGTAGTTCTCGTTATTATAAGAATTGTTGCGCTGGTATCGCATATTATTGTTGCTGTGGTTGTTATTATATCGGTTATTTTGGTAGCCAGTGCTGTCTTCGGCATCGGCATACTCGTAGGCATCACCTTGCTGCACAGGTAAAGCAGAAGATCCCTTCTTTGCAGAAAGTTGTCGTTGGTATTGTTGCTCTTTGAATGGGGTTTCCTGAGAGTTGCTGTACTTGCTGTGACTGCCATGCGAAGATCCGTAGTCGGCGGTGGCAGACACTTCATTCCGAGTTGCACCGTCTCTTTTGTCGGAGTTTCGCCTCACAACCTTTTCCTGAGCCTCTCCCTGATAATAATCTTTGTCTTCTCCCATGCCGCCGTTACGATATCCATTATGGTTTCCTCTGTTACCACCTCCACGACCACGACCACCTCGACCACGCCCTCGACCGCCACCGTCGTTTTTCCGTGGGTGATCATCATGGCCTCCATACTTATCGTACCTGTCATTTCGATTATTCTTCGGACGATTGTTGTAGTGATTTTGATTGGATTCATATCCATGATCGTCATGGTAGTATCGTCCGCCTCCTCCTCCACCACCACCACCTCCTCCTCCCCTGAACCTGGAAGATCGACCCTGGCCCCTGCCTCCACCGTTACGAGAGCCATGGTGCTGGTAGGATGACTGTTGTCGTGGTCTGGAATCATAGTCCCTGGGGTTGTTATCGCGTGGCATATGACCAGTCATTTTGTCCCCACCCTTCTTCATAGCAGGGTCGCGTTTCGAGTGGACATGTGATGGGTCCTGGTGATAGTTGCCCTGCTCATTGCGTTTACCACCATTCCGGTGATGGTTCCCTTGCATATTCTCTTTGTTGCGGGAATTTTTACCCCTATTTTCACCGGCACCACCTCTTCCCCCTCTTTTGCCCATGTTACGGCGCTGTCCTGGTCCAGACCCCATTCCAGGACGACCACGTTCACGCTCATCTCGGTATGTATCAACCTTGTCCTCTTCATAATCTTCATCGTCCTCATCATCATGATGATGAGGTTCAAGATTTTCCACTTCCTCCTCCTCTTCCTCTTCTTCTTCTTCTTCCTCCTGTGGCAATGGAGAAGAGGCTGATTCTTCCTCGTCAGAGTTAGGGTTAGATTTCTTATCCTTTTGGTTATCAGAATGGACGTTGTCGGAGACGGGGGTGGTCCGTTCTGAAGACTTCTCTTTGGTAGGCCCAGTAGTTACGCATTCACCCTGAAAGAAGAGCAAGAATATAACCAAAAAATTGACGACAATAAATCAGAAAAAAAAATGTTTTAATAGAAAATAAAAAGCAGCAAAAAGAATGTTGATAAAGAAAGGAAGAAAAGCTAACCAATTACGAAAAACTCTACAATAAAAATAAAGAATGTTCTAGCTTTCAATATGGGTAAAAGTAAAGTTCCTTTCTAAGCCGATGTTTTATAGTATTAATCAGAACGAATAACTTTAAACACAACCGTGACAGAACAGTAGTCTGTCGCTGGTTCTACATTGCTTTGGTGATTTAATGAGAACCAGTGTGTCAATATCATTTAGCTGTAAATTTCTTTCAATATAAGTGAATATGTGTGTGTGTAGGGTGTCTTGAAGTCATTTTTTTTTGTTTTAAACATTTTATATCAGGATTATTCGAGGTGGGGGGGGGGGGAGACGTGTATGTATGGGAGGGACCAATCTTCAATGCTCATAAAATTGCACATAAAAAAAAAATTATTCAATCCTTCACTCTATAATAAAGATTAATGTGTATTTAGAGGGCTAAGGATGAAATAATCAGCAATGTTCTTTTGTGGATGCCAAAACATGGATGTGATTCATTGGGAAGACCACACAGAACCTACATCAAGCAACTAGCAGAAGATTCACAGTGCACAGATGAAGATCTACCAGGTGTGACGGAGGATAGAGCGAGGTGACGTGAGAGAGTCAGGAGGATCAGTTACACTACAACGACTAGATATATATATATAATATATATATATATATTAAGACAAATCCTCAGTGACTCACAGACTGAAGACAGTCTTCATTCTGTGAGTCGTCAAAGATTTGAAATGGGTTTTAAGGGCCTTTTCTAAATAGTAAAAGTCTACCTATGTCAATGAAACCATGGTACGTCTCTGGAATATGTAATGTATAGTTTTAAATAAATAATTTGTATTTTAGCTCTCACATTCTTATGATTAAGCACTTTATTAATTTCTTTTAAAACATACCCCCCGACGAACTGTGTGTGTGTGTATGTATATATATATATATATATATATATATATATATATGAAGCAATCCAACAAAATGAGCTAAGGACTTAAGGATACTTTGCTTGAACTTTGAATTCTAATAAAATTTGATTGACACCTTATTTTATTACTTCATTTTATATTATAATATATATATATATATATATATATATATATATATATCTTGGCTTTTGGAATATAAATGAACTTTGCTTACTTTATATATATATATACATAACGTAAGCAAAGTTAATTTATATTCCAAAAGCCAAGATTTTATTTTTCTTACAAAACATTTTCAAAACAGATACACTTTAGTGCAAATTATTTTACGAATCATTTCGCTTAAAGTAAACTAACCAACATTATTATGTCCATATTGGATCCGTCTACCTCAAGCTCATCAGAAAGTACATAAAAAGTTCTTAATTTGAAAAATTATACAACGTAGTGTGACATGATAGATAAACGTTCAAAAGGAAACTTTGAACTCACATTCGACCTTCGGAAGTCGGCCATCTTGAAACCACAATTCAGAGTTAGCAACATAAATCACGTAACCTCTTCCAGCAATTTTAATTTAGTTTTAGTTCTCTATTTTAGCAAGTAATGATTATTGTTTGTTTATAAAATACTTTAATTAACTCAAAGATGATTTTCATTGCATAATTTACTTCATTAATATTGTGAGTATCTATTTACTTCATCTGAATAGGAAACTAAGTGTGAAATTAATACAAATTATGTATTCCATTTGAATGGGTTTTTTCCTTATTCCCTAACATTTAAGTTTGTCAAAATACCATAATGGTTCCTATTTAAAATCTATTTTAGATATTTCCCTGTTGGATGCCATTACTAACATTTTGGCTCCCAAAATTATTCTGAACATCTAAGCTTCCCTTTTAAAGTATACTATAATAAATATTACATGTAGATAAATTTTTATTTTCTGTATTCATAATTATCGCCTCACATTCATTTTTCTTTATATTGTAGTTTTATTTTCTAATTTTATGGTAGATGATCAAAGCAAAAAACTTACACATGCCCATCAATGTGAGGTCAACAATTGTTGCATGTATCACTATTAGGGTAATGATTTGGGCTATTTTTGTGAGAATATCTAGGTGATTCATAAGTTAGAAAAAATAGTTTGGATTAGATATCCAACTCCCATCCCTACCTACACTATCGGACCTCGACCACTCTATTATTATGTATTTATAGATACTATTAAATTTGTCAGTGTTTTATCCCGTTATATGTTTCAGGCCTAGAATTCAAAAACTGATAGAGAATACTCGCCTCCCTACTATTAGACCAGTGACCCCCAGAAATATATTTGTGGGAGGGGTTGTATTTTTCTTGGTTTAAAATTTACAAAATTAGTTTTATTCCATTGATGTTTACATTCGTGATTAGGAGATACCTCGAGCAATCAGCAAAAAAAAAAATAATCATAATAAGGCAAGTGCATGTATATATCTATATTAGAGTGTATTCAATTTATAGCCTTATGCCTCGCTATCTACATTCAACATTTAAGTAGCGTTCTTATTAGACACTAGCTGTGGCTTGGTTTCTAAAAACCATCCCTTATTTATCTTAATTACCGACTATACCCTATTTCACTTCTACTAGAGGCCAACCTTGGGTGTTCCCCTCCTATCTTACTTATGATTTACCCTTCCATCTATTGCTTATACATAAGATTAATTTAACCTATGCTACTGTCCCTGTTTATGGTCACATCCATATTTAGTATCTCATAATCACCGATATTCTTGTTCCTTATCTACTCTTAGGTTTTCAGTTTATTTTACCTACCTTATCTTAAAAGTTCCTTATACTGTTAATAATTCTCTAATTTACGTTGACGGGGAATTTATACCTCAAGTATCTATACAGGTCTGTGACGAGAGAGAATATATGCGGTTCTATGCAAACAATCTTCTTATTCAATAATTTGTCCTTAGACATAACTATATGGTAAGATTCCAGAGTGCAGAGTTACACATCTTAAATGTGTTAGGTTTGTACTTCGCTGCTTTACCTAATATAGACCATTTCAGGCTGAACTGAGTGTTTTTATTATGTAGTTTACCAACATATTTAGCTAAAGTTGTAGGTGTCTTCACTGATTTAGGACTAGGTTCCTTAAATGAGTGTACATGGTTTCTAAATCTGTCCTTGAAACTACATTCTGTCGACCCAATATATGTTCTAATTTTATTTCTTTCTATGACATTGCATTTATATACTACATCTGAGATTAAGCATCTCCCTTCTAAAGGGCACTCATTTTCATAGTTACATTGGGGGTTATTATCCTGGACCTGGACTGCAATTCTACATATATTTCTATTTATTTTGGCATTATTTAAACCTACAATAGTTGAGGCTAAGTTTATCGATGTTGAAAAAGATAGTTTGACAGTATTTTTATTTATAATCTTACCGAATCTGCTATCCCTAGGAAAATTCTTCTTCATAATTCAGTGTATATATATATATATATATAATATAGAGAAGTCGCTAGAAAAGCACAAAATTTGTCAAATGGTAATTTATTTTTACAAAGAAGAACTGTTTATAGTGTTTTTCAAAGACTAATATTATAATACACTCACAGATGCTCAAAATGTTGTCTGTGCAAATCGAAGAAGTGAATAAGCTAGACGCAATAATAATTAAACAATACAATTTATAACCTCAAATTTCTCCCTTTTCTAGTGATCACACTGTATATATATATATATATATATATATATATATATAGTAAGTTATGAAAATATATTTATGGCAATTAAGCTAGAGAGACTTCCTGTAGAGAGACTTCATCAGGCTAAAATGCATGGAATTCGTGTTACCGGGAGTTTATATATATATACACGTGGTGTTTAGTCTAGCTAGCTTGCCAATCAGATTCTTTGTTATTCCCTCTCATGGGTTAATGTTTCCATTAGCCAATGGTAGGGCTCACATTTGATAACAAAAAAAAAAAAAAAAAAAAAAAAAAAAAAAAAAAATCGACGAATAAAAACAGCTCTAGTGACCCATTACTGAGAGCTCAAAGAAAGTGGATGCTTGCCAATAATCGAATGGAAAATAGTACAACAGGCCAGTACATCTAGAAACATAGACGAACTATGTAGATTATGTCTGAATGAGGAATTTGAAATTCTAAACTTTAAAAGACCCCCAAAACCTATTAAACTGTAGAAGTGAAATAGCAAACAACTGTTGACACAGAATAAAATTTACTTTAGGATAACAACATGTAAATAAAATAATTAAATAAAAAAACTAAACTAACACTTAAAAATAAAAATAAAAGTACTCCAAGCACGCACGTGTTAAAATAAGGTCACCTATTAATTCAACACATTCACAAAAAAAGGGTGAGTCACAAAACAGACCAAAAGAATAGGAAGTAAAAGCCAGCCATACCTTTGTTAGACAAAGTCCAAAAAACGTCGCTAATCTAATAGGTCCCTCACTATTTACCAAGCTCTAGCCCCTGTCCCATCACCACAATGTTGCATCCTTGTGCTTGTTTTACAATTACTTCAATTGAATGTGCTCTGATAAACTTGCTGCTCTGGTGCCCCCTTGACGTAAATACACTCGACCAACCCGACAATCAGCTAGATCTCATCCATTCACTGTGGAGATATCTAGCTGCCGGAGAGTCTTCTACTCCAATAATTTATTTCCTCGAGCTGCCAGCCTTTCAAACTCACTCCCTGCTCCCTGTTTCCCCGACATGCAGAAATTTAAAACTCTAGAGGACAAGCATCTTGCTGTACAGCTCCCAATATAGGATGAGTCCCTAAACGTTCACACTAATTTTCAGTAGCCCTTACATCTACAGTGGCAACTTGCTTTGTTTGGGGTGAACTAAGTTAAAAAACAAAATAAATAAATAAACAAAGAACATAATATAGTCATTTTCTTCAAATTTAAAAGCTTTTCATTTCCTGGAAGGAAAAATAAGGATAAATATTTGTGAAAACAAATTTGAAAAAAACTAAGTAGATTGTTGTTTGTATCGATTTTTAAGAAATATTTTCACTCATCTATTAAAAATATTTTTTTCATTTTTAAAAAACAAAAACTAGAGCAAACAAGTTCTCGTGATCGCAGGTTAAATGTACATTTGAGGATAAACAAATAATGTTGATGTAGACATTGGGAAATAGCGAAAGTAGAGACAAAGATAAAAGCAATAAGTTTGGTACATAAAAAACTTGTGTTTAGAATCTTGTAGATTTTGTAAGGAAAAGTAAAAATGCAAGAAAATAGAATGTACTAAAAGGAAGATTTGAAAAACTTATACATGTAGACATGTGTGTGTGTGTGTGTGTGTGTGTGAATCGCTACGGCTACCAATGTCTTGTGCTTTTAAATAAACAGACAAATTTTCATGTGACTCAAAAAATGGCACCCATGAAATCGTTAATAAAATTCACAATCCTATCTGCAATCCAACCATATTTGGTGAAAATAACCTTCAGTCTATTCCAGACTTGTCCATTAAGTTTCAGTCAGGAATGTCCAACAAGACTCTTAGAATCTCAGTAAATCTAAATGTCTTTATTGTATTTCATTTTACATATAATAACATAATGGGTTTCAGTTATGTTTTTTGTGTTTGCAATAATCTGTGTAGATTTTGTTTAAATTTAATTATATCTACAAAGTTACATAATTTATTAAAATATAAATAAATTTCAAAGAATTTATTTTAACTTTTCTTATTAATTGTATAAAATTTTTTCTCATTTTCGCAACAGTAGGTAATTTTAAAAATTAGATCAGCCCTGAGAATTTGATCCATGAAAAAGTAGCCAAGCGTCAAGATGATGGCCACGGTTTTGTGCTGCTGTGGTCTAATACAAATGCAGAGGCCATGTTGTCTTTCATGTAAGTAGGAAAATTTAAAATTAAAATAAACACATCTTGTTTGTTAGCAGGATTCTCGGAGTTCATGACTATTACCCAAGCCCAAAATTGGACTATTTCAAAGGATTGAGTCTGTTTTTGATGAGCGAGTGAGTGATTGCAAAAAAGTACTATAAAGTTGCAAGGTAAACAATGAGATGAAGAAGCTTCGAAGAAACCGAACAATGAAAACGATAAAAGACTTACAGCAGATATGAGGTATTTATTTCTCTCAGCTTCAACATCAATCAATCCACCTTTGACTCGTTGCTTCTCTAGTAAGGCTGCCATTTCTTTTTGTTGAACAACCAGATCGTCTGACAACTCAAATGTGCTGGTGTCTTTGGAGGGTTCTGGAGCTCCAAGCCAGGAGTCTAAGTCATAGGAGATCGTTTCTCGACACACGGGGCACACAATCTAAAAGAGAAAAACAAAACCGTAAAGAGAAGGAAGGACTTAAAAAAACAGGAACAGATCATTTCTATCAAAGAGTTTCAAACTGAATAGTAACAGATAAAAGAAAGTCGCACCTTTTAAAAATAAATTTGAACCTCTCGAGTTAATCCAACTAATATGTTAGACATGTACTAAACAACCTGTGATCCGTTGGCCAACATTGGTATATTGTACATTAGATAAAAAAGAAAAGTAAGAGATTAGACAGGTTCGACAGTATCATTGTTTTAAACAAATATAACAGATTCAATAGCCAAAACACCCATTTTTCGACATGTCCAATTTTCACGAAGTCGAAGGATTTCAGAATACATTGTGATATCATAATAAATCCTCTCTTTCTCCCCCACTTTTCTTAATTATTTAGATCATCCAATTTCTCTCACAACTTCTCTTGTCATTTGCCCTTTATTTAGATTATTCGCCCTTTCTCCCACCATCTAAAACATTCATGTAGAGATGAAGTGTCCACAGTGACAAGATGGCATCACAAACATTCTCAAAATTTTAGTAGTATATAGATTCTGAGATAATGTCATATTCAACACACCAATTTCCATAAAGATCAAGTATGCAGTTTTAAAAATGTTCAGATTTATTGCGAAAACCTCTCAGAGATACAAGGCTCCATCTAAACATCATTGGCATCAATTGTGGAAAAGATTTCATTCTTGAACATCGTTTTTCAAGAATATTTTGTTAGCAACATCTTTGGGTTTCTTAACTCCTTTAAAATACAAAATCTCTGCATATGAGGATTGAAATATTGCATATTCATTGACAATAATTATTTGTCATTTACAGTTGCTTATACAGGATTATTAACGTGGATGAAACTTAAAGTCAATATAGGAAAAGTGAGTAGCTGATTGGTCAGTCTAATTGTGTAATGTTTGGAAAGTTCTCAAGTTGCTGTCATAATTTTAGCCTAATTAGAACATGATGTAAGATCTGGATTAATAGAGGTGTTAGGATCATTCTCCTTGTGGGAATGGTTCAACTAGAAAAAAACTCTTAGTTAAGGAAATGGAGTTCGATTAAATAAAATCTAGTAACATTAAAATTGCCATTGTATTTTTCAAGAACGTCTTCAAATATACCATCTGAACAGAAAGAGAATTCTCTCAACCAAGTCTTCTGACAAGAGAATTACTTGCATCAAAAGATTAATATGCATTTCTTCTAAAACATCAATTC
Organism: Sepiola atlantica; assembly: GCA_963556195.1. Classification (NCBI taxonomy): domain Eukaryota; kingdom Metazoa; phylum Mollusca; class Cephalopoda; order Sepiida; family Sepiolidae; genus Sepiola; species Sepiola atlantica. Next base: position 167,496,037 of record OY744517.1, on the reverse strand, counting down.
ACATTTATGTTTGGAATCTTGGTCTAAGGAGAGCATGACGAATCACTCAGCTCCCAATTTGAGAAACCACGGTACAGTCTGTTGTGACTGTGCAGGTCAGTACGCAAGTGACAGTCTTTAATGCAACTGACACAGATGAAGTATGAGGTTGGAGCTGCAAGGAGCACTGCAGCGCACATTGTCCAATTGCCTGTCACCACCACAAACTAACCCTCTTCCTGTCTGCGATCAATCTAATGTGCGTATTACATCAAAGTAATTGTCTTCAGTTATATGTATTTTATAAAAAGGAATGTTTAATCAGGATGAAAATTCGAAACAAGGTAGATAACTTTCTGTATTTTATACAAAAAGCAATCGTCTCCCATGACAAAATTACTTTTAAAAGTTCAACAATCGTTATTCATTTTAAATGTTGTATTGTAAATAACTAGTAACCTTACTAGGCATAGCATCGATGTCAAATATGTTAAATAAAAATTAAATTAAATTATATATATATAAATAAGAAAAATAACGTCTCAAAATCTGAACAAAACCAAATTAAGACAGCAGATCTTGGACAAAGGGCTCAATATCCTATTGGATAGAACTATATAAATAACAAATGATATATTGTACTTAATTGAACACTTTACTGCAGTTTTACAGCATTACCAATTAACAGAAGTGTATCTGACAAGTTTCTAACATCTGACATTAATCGAAAAACAAATCTGAAGAATTAACAGTATGTATACACGCGATGTCGAATTCAACATTTTAAAAAATCCTTATGTAAGTATAAGTGCAAGTAGTCCCTCTTTGTTGTTTTTTATATTGTATTCCCCAGAAACTTAGCAACAATTTAGATTGAGCAGATAATTATTTTTATTTAGTCTGAGCTTAAAGAGCAAAAGCAAATATTTATTTCTGTCTGACACTGTTTGCAATAATACATACAATACGAAATGCAATGTTACATGTATAAATACTGTTAATTCTTCAGGTTTGCTTTTCAATTAATGCTGCATGTGAGAGACCAATCAGGTACACTTCTGATGATCGATAATGCAGTAAAAGTGCTGTTAAGTGTTACACTAAATACAATTTATTATCATATATATAAGGCCTTCCTTCAGTCTTGAGAGACAATGGATACCTCTTGTAATGGTGCCTGTGAAAGGAGTCTATAGCGAAGTAAGTGTTGTGCAATCAACTGCACATCTCCTGAACTGGCATTGCTAGAGTCCAATTCGGTTTAACATTCGTTTTACATGCTGGCATGTGTTTGACGGCTTTAAGAAATTGACTTCCAAAGTAACCTATCTCTGGCCAGGTCTTTATTTATGCATCAGGTCCATTTTTATCACTTCCTCCAATGTTTTCCTTGGCCTTCCTCTATGAATTGAACCTGCTAGCTCAATTGTTCAACATCAAGTAAACCAAGAACTCTTATCCATTCTTTCAACATGGCCATACCATCAAGGTCTACTCTTCTGCACACATCTCCTTATACTGTCCAGATTAAATCTTTCTTTGAGGTCATCAGAACTAAGCCTGTCTTTAAGACTCACATTTCACATCCATCATACCATTTTTATATAATTTCTTTCCATGTAATGCATATCCTCAACCCTCACTGGTTAAGTTTCACTTCCATACATCACACTGCATACATATGCCTGATAAACTCTTCCCTTGGTCGACAGTGGCAACGCTCTGCTGATTAGTAATGGCAGAAGTTCCCTGAACTTCCTCCATCTACTCCTAATTCTTTTAATCACACAAGTACCTGCCCCACACTTTTCTCCAATTGTATCAACAAGGTAAAAAAACTTCTCAACAACTTCAATAACTTCGCCATCCAGATATACTTTCACCAAATCTGAGTTCTCATCCATCTCCATTGTCTTAGACTTCTTACACACAAATAGGTTATTATCTCTCAACCTACCAGTAATTCCACTGCATTTCTTGTGTACCTAGTGCTTACAAGTACCACAAAAAAATTTAATTGCACCGACTCCCTTTCCACAAACTGCGCAGGGGAAATTTCCTCTTTTTGGGAGCTTTACAACACTACAACAACTGATCATCATTTTAGTCTTAGTAACATTCACTTTCAGACTTTTACTTTCCATAGCATTCCTCCAAGTGTTTACCTTAACAAGTAGGTCAGCTATTGTTTCAGAAGCAAATACTAAATCATTAGCATACAGCATCTCTTCCAGACAACTCGTACAGAATTCTTTGAACAATGCTTCTAAGACACAAATAAAAAGCAACGGACTCAGTGTACTTCTTCTTTAACATTAAAGCTTACACTAAATGCACTGTTAATTCTAACAGGACTTTAAGCATTTCTGTACATTGCTTGAACAACCTTCACCAGTGGCAATGATAAATCCAGGATGACTGAAAACAGTGTCACGGCAAGCAGAGAAAGACTAGTGTTGTTTCAGAGTTTTCCTTCTCTTAAACTAGTTGCACAACAAAGGCTTGAGAATCTAGTTTACCCTATTATTTAATCCTTAGCTGAAAGGAGGATATATGGATGTATACCTTTCCTAAATGTATTAGCGAAAGTGATGCAGTAGCCCCAACAGAACCCGAATTCAGCACACTGAATGCATGCTTGTAACGATTACACCACTTCACTTCTACATATATATGTGTATGCATATTTTATATATATAATTTATATGTATAATAATGTATTTATAGATATACATCTATATAAACACATCTGGCATTGCCCTCATATCAAATAGAAATATGATTTGAGGAAATTTTATGCTCACCCTGTGAAGAAAAGCAAAAATGTTAACACGTCATTATAAGCATTAAAAGGGAAAAGAATGTTGCATTTACGTCTTTATTTGATTGCTCATCACAGCCGTTCTGTTGAGATGCAGCAACGGCTGCAGGGGAATCTGTGGTCTCTTCTTGGGTCAGTTTTTCCAAACAGTGTTGTACATATCTTCCCAAGCAGTGGCAATGAAAGTAATGGTAACACTCAGTGCGGGTAAAGCTCTCACCCTCGTCAAAATGTTGTTGACAAATTACGCACGGTTGCCGAGGGATGTTACCTTCAGTCAAACTTTCTTTGGCAAGCTGACAAAAAAATAAAAAATAAAATTTTTAATTAAAAAACAAAAAAAACAAGTATGAAATAAATCAAATATTCAGCAGATTCAGAATTACGAGTGAAAAGTGAAACAAGTTCATTTTACAAAATTACAATTATTATTTTGCATCGATATGAGGTGAAGTTCTCTTAAAGTGTACAAAAGCAAAAATGATATCCATCTATTTTTATTCCAAATTGATAATTACATATAATTTTATGTTTCGGAATTTTTGAGATGAGGATTGATAATTTGTATTATTTTGATTATTCAGATTACTATTCTCATCTTGGTTGTTATATTTATAACGTTCTGTCCGATGTAACATCCAACTTTCTTCAGGTGCATCTTTTCAAACTTGGGCATCTTTATATTGAACTTAGGAACATGTACAGAACTTCGAACTGAACCCTTTGTTTAGTCCATGGCAGTAGATTGTGCTTATTCTATCAACCATGACCAGACAGAAGTGTTATTCTTTTGTAATCACCTGTACTAAGGATTGAACCTTCAACACCAGAAGACTATCACTTAGAACTGATTGCTAACCAATACATTTTACCCATTGGGTCATATTTTCAATCTAAACAGTTACTTTTGGATCAGTTTTAATATTTTTCTTTCAAACAGAATTGTTTTCGATTAAACTATTTAGAAATGAATGTGAAAAAGATGAAGACTTAATGTCACTGCAATAAGTAACAATAAGTAAATATTTCCTGTGTCCTTTAAACATATGTTTAAAATGTTTTTATTAGGGTTTGATCCGGATGAAACGTTACAATTTTAATGGCAGTTCTGTTGATTTAACAGAACACAATCTATTTATTTATAGAAGAATAATGTTAATTACTCATTAATGATTTTTTTCACATATATATAATACATGATTAACTGTGGGTCATCAAAATATCAATTATGAAATTAAAAGATAAGAAAAAAGTTGGTATTTTTATCAAATATGCATTATTAGAATTATTGGGTTGCTATTAAAAAAGAAAATACAAAACAATTCCAAAATACAAACCTTTAATTTATTAATATAGAAAATCTCATAAATATGAGAAAATAAGATGAGAAGATAAGCATAAAAAAATTAGTATTAAATGTTATGTTATGTTATATATATATATATATATATATATAGTCTCGGAAGTTTCTCAACCATTAAAACTATATAAAAAAAAAATATATATATATAAAAAAAATTTAAAAAATTTTTTTTTTTAAACTTATAGTCCCAAGTCTTCCAGTGGAAAATCACTCATGTAAGTCAATTTATTTTTTACAGTTATTATATTAGTTAGTTTCTAACACTATTTTAAGGGATCATCAGTTGTTTACCATGAAAAACTGTTTCGGGAATTTATAGATATATAGATAAAATAAAATATTGTAACACAGAATTACATAATCATCGATGCAATAATTTATTAATTTTGTGTTACTATATTTTATTTTATTCTTGCTCTGTTTATTACAATGAGCTCTCATACCCGGATTTCCTCCTGGAATTTATTTCATTATAACACACTATATATAAATATATATATATATATATTATATATATATATATAAAATATTTGTTATTGTTTATTATCTATGTACGTATACGTTTCGTCCCTTTTCAATCGAGACTCATCAGCATAGAGATATGACTATTCACTACCGGTCGTACGATTCGAAACCCTGGATTACAAGTATTTTTCAACATAAATCCAACGTCGCTAACCGCACGGCCAATATTTGAATAGCCGATAAACAATGATAATTTAACACATTTATTGTATTTTATGTAATTGTTTTTATTAGTGATGGTAGTATTTGTAGCTCTCTATTTTATGTTTTTCACTTCCTAAGTGATAAAGAGTAATGCATTTTTTAGTCGCTCTTAATTTTATAGGACGTATTTTTCATTGATATTTCTATTTTTATTAATTTTATTATTATTAATTTTTGTAAACTTTTATGTATAAAATCAATAAAAATTTATATATATAAATGTATATTGCAAGTTGTAGTTCACTTCTGTTTGTTTATTTATTCACAAACTTCTAGAGTTTTGAAGATAATCATATTCTGAAAAAGTATATTTTCATTTCATTCAATGAGGGTACAACTTTAGCATGGGGTCTGTGTTTGCGCTTGACATCAATAACATGAAATAAAATTAAATTTATTTTATTTGTAACATGGAAATTAAGGACATTAAAAAATAACAATAGAAACGTAAATAAGGAGTTCAGTTGTTGCAGCAGAAGTGCATACAAACCTTTGATTCTTGGGAAACACCTGATGAGCCTAAAGTTAAAGATGATAAATTTAGCTTATTGTAACCTATTTGAATTAATATCAATTTACTTACACCCCCTCCCACCTAATCAATGCTGAATAGATATTTGAACCCTACCTTAAACGCTGATCTCTATGTGCTAGTATATATACAGGGTGGGCAAAAATAAGGGTCCTATTTTTAAAAATTCATAACTTTTTTATTTATTGATTTTTTTCTTTTTTTTTTTTTAGAATAAGTAAAGGACCCCTTCCGAAGCAAGCATGAGCCGTATTAGCCCTAAGGAACGTACCCTCATTTAGAAAACATTATTTTTGCTTAAAAAACTCAAAACAGTGTAAAAAACAATACTTTAGTTTTTGTAAGTTTTAAGAAGTGTTTTTCGGCTAAAATTTGTTTTGTTTATTTCAAAAAATCTCGGAAGGGTCAGTCTACACACACATAAAGTTTGGTGAGTTTAACTTTTATTTTGTGGAAGTTATTCAAATTCAAGTTATTCAAATTTAAAGATAGGACCCTTATTTTGGCCCACCCTGTATATATATATATATATATATATATACATACATATATGGAAAATGAAAAAGGAAAGCCAAAGACTATATTATTTATGTATTCATCAACGTTTCGTCTTTATTGTGAGATTTCCCCAGGATGAAGAAAAATGCAGAAAATAAATCATACAGTCATTAATTTTGATTTGCCTAAAAACGTTTCGACATGGCTGTAAATGAAAAAGGAAAAAAGGAAAAAAGACAATTTTGGTTAACCCATTATCAGCAGCAGTTTCCACAGTTCAAGGGAAAAAGGAAATGGGGTGATAGTTGGGAGTTATTAATCTTTATTTCTATTTTTAGCTTAGGGAAAGAAATAGTGTCTGGGTCATTTGTGTCAAAACCGAGCATAGCCGATAGTAGATGGAGGGGGGGGGGGAGGGTCTGAACTTAAGTAATTAAACAAATACAAATAAATAATACATTCACACTTAAATAAACTAATATGTATTATTTCTTCCTTTCTCTCTTTTTGCCACAATTTTCGTTTTTAATTAAAATTAAATGAAGACAACATTCAGTAATTGGAGGAAAGAGACATGAGGTAAAGTCTGAGCTGCCCAATGGGAGAAGGGAGTGGTTAGGTGGAACGTTTAAATGGAACTTACGTCAAGCAACTCGTAGAGCATAGGTCCTCCTCTTCTTTCTTCAGCAACATCCCTCAATGTGATTTTTAGGCTGGAAATGAAGAAAAAAAATTAGCCAAAAGAAAAATTGTAGAACCACAAAAAAAAAAGGATTGTTTTAAAACTACAATTACATATAACAATTATAATTATTTATTATGAGATGAATACATTCAAAAAGACGAACCTGTTTAGTTCCTCTTCACCAAGGCCACGTGGGTTTTTGATGGTAATATCAGGCACATCTTGAGGGTACTGTAAAAGAATGGAACATTCTGTTAGAAATCTTAGAAACATCTACAATTCTACGGCAAGCCCCACTCTCCATAATGGTCCACCTCGAAATGTGCAGCTGCTATTGCTCAGAGGCAGCAAGTATTCCGACAATATGGCCGCCATAAGTCTACTACGAATAGACAGAAGTTTTTAGAATCAAGAAATAATTGCAAGACTGTAATAGCTGAAGAAAAGAGAAATTATACAGAGATAACCAGGAAACGCATTCAGTCGCAGAAACTAAAACTAGGTTCTCGGGATTTCTGGAAAATCTACAATAGTGTGGTGAATTTTGTGTCTGTAACCAAAACAGCATCACTTTAGCAAACATTCTTTTATTTCTGAAAGTTATCGTCATATTTTAACATTAATATATATTAGTATATTTTCACATTAATATTGCTATTATTATCTATGCTCTCCTTCCTTCTGTACACCTCTCTAAAAATTGGACAGTGTACAAACAACTTAACTCATTTCATATCATATGCTGGAAAGAAAAATAGTAGGAACTAAATAGCAAAATATGATTCCAGACACTAAAGTGTTCCAGATAACAAAGAAGGAGAACATTTATGCCATTTGATAATGCAATCAGCTGAAATTGTTTTACCATGTATAGCACACATCAAATGTTAACATTCTAAAGAGATTGCTTTTAGAGAACTGTGGCAGGCTAAACGATCACTGGGTGACCAGCATAAACGTTACAGAACCCCATGAAGAACCTTTGGTATAGATCTAGTGTATTGGGAGTGTGTAGCAGCCAGATCAATCACGATTCTATTTATCTTCCTCCCACAAGGTAAGATGTGACACAAGGTCGGGAAAGTGGGAAAGAACCAGCGCTCGAGAATTTTAGCATTCTGGCTGTTTAAAAATTGCCTGGGCAGCCCTGTCGGCATTCCCCGGTAGGGGTGCCTCAGGCAGTAAGCAATAAACTTACTCCTCCCCAAAGAGGGGAGGCAAAGCCTGGGAGGGTGCACCTCCTAGAACTGCACAGGACCGACAACCAATAGACCGGCGTAAATCCAGACCGAAGGCCCGGACAATACCGGTCTATTAGGCGGGGTAAAAACCCCTGGTTGCTTCTCACGATGGCGAAAAGCAGTTCAGAAAAGAATCTGAGCTCCAGAAGTGTCATATCTCTGAAGCCAAGGATAACTCTCAGTTTCAAGAAAAGAATCCATCTGATCCGTCTAATCCACATCCGTGCAAACATTTTGCACACAAATTGGAATCATCAGTTATCTCCGGAACTGCAAATGTTAACTCGTCAAGGTCGTTTTTGTACACAAAGAACAAACATCATCATCATCACGCTAAGATAGGTTTCATTTAAAACAGACACTAATACATAATATATAACATTGAATGTTTATGTAATATAGGAACAGCACTTACAAAAATAAATGAAATGTTGAATCAACTTAAAAAGGGTTTCCATATATAATTTCTCAGCATTATGAATTTCTATTTTATTTTATATACATGTAAGCAATAGTTTTTTATGAAACAAGTATTTTAAAAATAAATAATGTTTTTGTTGTTGAGATGCCTTTCACACAATATTTGCACCCAAAAGAGGAGACACAGGTGGGTGTGTCTGTGTTGGTATTTCCTTGTGAACGTCGAGTGGCTTTTCATTTTGATCCACACATGGACTGCGTGACCATCTTGGAATTCATTCCTTGTAGCTTGACACATGACTTGAAGATGATAGAAGAACACAGACATGTCGACTATTCACAAGGTCATTTTATTTATTCTCTAACCAATTTTCCTAAATTTATATAACATATGTTTGCAAGTCTAAATATTTTGTCCAAGCTAAAATAAAGAAATTGTTTAAAGTTGTTTTCATTGAGAATGTGTGTGTGTGTCTTTATATATTTTAGATTTAAATAATATCTTTTTATCATGTTGCAAAAAGGCCCACCCCTTTTTGCAACATAAGATTGAATAAATTAATAGCAAAAGCAAAGTGCTTCGGCAGTTAACTGCAGATACTCAAGTACCAATGTAAATTCAATTTTTATTATCTGGATTTGTTCACATCTTCATAAGAGGATGTATCTTTCAGTCTGTCACGCCTCAGTTTGAAACAAATCTTAAAAATATTGGTTCTTGTTTTGTTTTTATTTATCGAAATTGATGGGATTTCATACCAAAAAGGTGGAAATCCAACATTTGAACATTTTGAAAGAAGAACCGCACAAAGGTAGAGAGTTACTGGTTTGAAGTGGTTTTCAGTGGCTGCATCCAATGAGAGGCAACTTTAAAGTATTCATCAGAAAGATCATCCTTGCACGTATTGCCATCATAGGGAACAAATTTCACGCCATCATAGAATCATAAATCTGAAACGCAATCAGGATTGTTTTATTTTGTTATTTTGCCAATAACAGATTAATCATTTGGTTTGTGTCTTTCACAATTTTTTATTTTTTTTATTTCTTTCCTAACTCTGAAATTTTGTTGCTAAAAACATTAATAAATAAACATATAAAACATAACAGTTGTTTATGTTTCAGAATTTTTGAGATGCGGATTGATAATTTGGATTATTCTGACTACTGCTCTCATTTTGGATGTTATTCTTACAACGGCCGATGTAACCTTCGATCTTCTTCGGGTGCATCTTGTCAAACTCTGGAATATGTACATTTCGAATAGAACCTTTTATTCAATAGGGGTAGCTTGCTTTTGTTCCGTCAACCATGACCACATAAAAGTCTTAAGTAATCTGTAATTGTATGCTGATACTTAAAATACAATTACAAATTACTTAAGGCTTTTATCCAGTCATGGCCGATGGAACAAGAGCAAGCTACTCCCGTGGATTAAATAAAGGGTTCCGCTCAAAATTCCAAACATATTGCTTGATATATTGATTGATACACCTATGAGACAAACATATTCCAAAGTTTGACAAGACGCACCTGAAGAAGGTGAGAGGTTACATTGATCAAAATGTTGTGAAAATAACATCCAAGATGAGAACATTAATTCTGAAAATCGTTTTACAAATAGGTGTCCTTATTTTTACATTTAAGAAATGAAAAAAAATTAAAACAAAAGATTTCACAAAAAAAAGTGTCAATTTTCTGAGGAAAACGTTGGCTATTTTTTTTTTTTAAGAAACAAAAGCAAACCAAGTGTAGTTGACACTGAAAGACCATGTTTAAAATAAAGTGGAAATGGGAGGAAAAACAAATGGTGCTTATTTGTGTTATGCCACTTTGGGTATCACCATTTTTAACTATCATCAGTTCAAGCTTTAAATTAAAAAAGAAAATCATTGCGCTGAACATTCACATTATTAATACAATATTAATATACAGATGAAATTCTATTTAATATTTCATGTGATACTTCCCCAAAACGCACTCTTCATTCTTTTTTAACATTATTTCTGAATTCATTTAATTCCATCTTAAAATATTCTACGCTGTTGCCGTTTTTAATCTGATCTGGCAAATTGTTCCAAAAATATATTATTTTATAAGCAAAATAATTCGGAATTAGAATTATTATCATTTTTACATTACTCATATCACAATAGTTACATATAATACATTAGAACACATGTAAGAAAACTGCAATATGAAAAACAAATAATATAATTAAAAATATTTTTAAAATAGCAAAAATATAGTAATTCTATAGTATAGTAATATTACACATCTAGACAAGATTAAATGTGGACTCATGACTTAATGGTTAAAAGAGAGTCTTCTGGATGTTCAAGGTTAAATCTACAGGTGATAATAACTAATAACATAAGTTAATAATTCTACCAGGTCATGGCTGATGGAGTGAAAACAAGCTACAAATTTTTTATTATGAATTAAATAAAGAGTTCAGTTCGAAATTCCATAGGTTCCCAAATTTGACTAAAAGGTTGGCAAGTTCGAAAAAAAATGCACCCGAAAAAGGTAGAGTAGATTATATCGACCGAATGTCGTGAATATAACAACCAAGATAGTCTGAATAATCAAAAAAAAATATACAACTTATCAATCCTCATTTAAATAATTCCGAAGCATGCACAGTTTTTAAAAGTTTTATGATTCATCTTGTATTCCTTTCAATCTCAATATAACATTCCAAATTTCATGTTTATTTATTTGTTTGTATACTCGTAAACTAATTAACCAATAACTGTGAATTTTGGAACATAGCTGCTAGGCATAATGGTGCGTAATGTGGGTTATAGTTATTAAATTTAGTTTTATGCAAAGGGGACAAAGAGCCCTTTGTGAAAATTCAGATAGCTCAGTTTTGGGGAAATTTTAACAATAGATACTAGACAGCAATTAATAAATATCCACCAAATTTCAGTTTCTTTAGAGTATCTTAAAGGGATTTTAGAGGGTATAATATGGGTACAACCTCACATTTGAAAATTCAGATTTGCATTAAATTTGATCCATAGTCATTAGACACCAATTAAGCAAACTTCATTGAATTTCAATTTTTTCTTAAGACTCCTTAAGCTTAAGCCTTAAATTTTAAATCAGTTTCTAGAATCAAAACCACGTAATGGATTTTGAGCAAAATTTGAATAAAGATTCTAAACATAAGGTTTAGTAGCATTATATCTTCGTAAGGGGACAGAAAAGTGGTGTGAAACTGTTCTGTTCAAGGAATTAATTTTGCCTGTCCTGAAACTGATATTCTTCTAGTGCTCTATATGAGGTCTTATTAAAGCCAAAATGCTAAGGATATAGTCCTTTACATTTTTCTGTTAAATTTTACTGTTCAAGTATTTTCCCAATATGACAACTTATTTAGAACCATCCGTATTATTTCTTTTGATAATGGTCTAACAAGTATAAAATTGAATGTGGTTTCTAATTATTTAAAACAAAAAATACAATAAAAAATTAAAAAAGAAAACTTCCATAAAATACATGAGAAACTGGTTTGCAATTACTTTTTAATGTAACAACACTTTCTTATGTTGTGCTATTACAATTGCTGTTTTCCAAATATATGAAATCTTTCATATTCTATAAATTTCTTTAACAATTATTGCATTAATAAAGCCTTCATTCGATTAGTATTTCAACATTTTAGGATGTATTACATCAGGTCCCATACTTTTATTAGAATTAAACTTGTTGAGGTCCAAATTTTAGTTCATCCATAATCTGTGCTTTCTCCTCCTCATAACAACTTTCCTGTAGTGAATCAAATTCTTCCAAAGAATCAATAGATTAAAACAAACTTGCTCATAACCGTTTCAACTGATATCTCATTTAATTCACTTGTTTTAGATTTGTTGACTCAAGTAACGTTTCATGAATTTTATTTTTTCATTTTATATATTTGAATAATTATTTACAATTGCGTTTACTTTTTCTAACAATCCAATTTTCAGGTTTCAATTTTTCATTTACTGCCACTGTTTTATATTCATTTTGTTTACTTAAAGCATTTTCATAGTTTTCATTACTTGGGATAATTAAAAAAAATGTCCAAGCTTTTTCTTTTCTTTCATGAAATAGTTGATTACTGTCCCCAAGACATTTTTTCTAATAGTTACCTCCACTGAGGAGGTTGTTTTCGGCTGGGTTTGTTTATTGTGTTGTCATCGTGTTTGTTTGTATACACCCTAGCATTCACATCACTTTACCAATCGTCACCAAACTTGGCCAAAATATCATGATATATCAGTCACGATATTAAAACCGATTAATTTTGGGATATCTAGGTCAAGGTCACAGAAAATATGAAAGTCACTTTTCATGATAATTTCGGTTCTGTTCATTGTAGATACTCACTACTTGGCCTATATTGTAGCCAATGAAGTCCCACATTTTATATGACCTTGGCACTTGGCCATGAAAAGTTCAGTCACGGTCGAAATTTTGACAAAATTTCAACTTTTGATTTTTCCAAATCTGATGTATGGATCTGATGGTCTTTGATAAAAAAGTAACCACCAAAATTTAAGCCCGATCAGATAAATAGTTTTTGCGTTGGAAATTCCATGGAATAACTTCGGGAATACTTCATACAATGTGAAGAAGTTAAGACCCAGATAAGACTTTGGCCCATTCTTACATTGTCAGGCAGAGGTATACAGTCTCATGATTGACTTATTTTCTTGTTCTGTCTGCTTGGAGAATTTTATATGAACTTGAGGAATATTTTTTATTATAGATTTTATCTTTCTATTTAATTCTTCCACATAAAATGTATTCAGACTGCAATTCCGATCAATATTTTCTTTTTTTTTTTTTATGTGAGACCAGTTTCTGTTTTGTTTTATATAGTCAAAATCTATTTTAACTTCTATTTAAATACATGTATGACCAGATTTAGTACTATCAAATTTACATCTAAGCATTCATTATTAAAAAAACACAAAAAAAACTGATCTAATATACTTTTTTTCTAATCGCCCCCTCACACATTATATATAGTATCTTCTATATAATACAATCCTTTTGTAGTTAATGAATTTAAATATTCGTTTTGTATTTTAAAGTGTTGAGCAATTAAATTTGCAGAAGACAACAAAACAATTAAAATTCTAAACCATTATGATATTTTCAGATTTATCTGATGTAAATGGTATCTCATTCAATTGTTTGTCTTTCATAGTTAAATTAAGAGATCTGTATCATTTTACAAATGGGGAGCAGTTGAATCAAAATTAGAGAAATAAAATGTATTTTATAGACATTTTACTAAAGCGAGCAGAATCTATTTTATCCCGTCTTTATATTTGCCCTTGGGCCCGAGCAAGTCATGAACGGAAGAAATGTTATATTTGAGATGTTGAACCAACATGGCGACCCATCCCCTACACTTGCACTCACAAGAAACGAATCTTGCATCTGACCAGCAATACCCTGCCCCGCCCGAAACTAACTGAACGTAAATGATGCCACATCAAAGGGCCAAGTGTCATAGTCTTTAACCCTTTATCTCCGGCTAGTGACACACTTGGACAAAGATAAAATAAAGACAGCCAACACATGGTGCCATGACTTTAAATCGGCGTAAAGTGTCATCACCCAGCAACTCAGTGAACCCACTAGCACCAAAATACGTGCAGTGAAAATGAAAAGACGAAGAAGGAAAAGAATAATAAGAATCTGATTGCACAACCAGGAAGTAATCTCGAGATTCTTCCTAAGCTAATTTGATGAAACAAAAGCTTTTGAGATTATTTTACCAAAATCTACCGTCGACCATGAACATCGTGAAGAAACGAATACACTCCCCTGCAAGAAGATTGCATAGCGTCAAGTGGTACTTCCACGATCACATTCGCTCTTACAACTTCCGAACACTTGCTCCTTGAATTCTGCTAATGACTTTTCCATCCAAAGATCAGAGTGGATCTTGGATGAGTGTGATCTTATGACATTCTCTGATCATTGAACTTTTCAGCTCCCATTGGGGAGATTTGTAGCTACATTCTACACTTGTGAGTGAATAACCCTTTTTTTCTCTTCCGTGAGTTGTTTGGGACATTAATTTGTTCATGGGTTTTGCTCGCCATTAGTTATGTTAAACAGTATCTCTTTCCCTTAAAAGAGTGCTTTGTTTTTCTTGTTATTTGTTTTATACATGTTTATCCCTTCTCCTGTTTTTTTATGAATAGATATTGTTTATATCTCAACTTGGTGTTTGAGTCATCTTTTACCTGCTCGTTATTCTTCCTTGTTTTCTATGTGATGTCTTGAATTGGAGAATCTCCTTCCCCCTGTATTCTGTTGATCACATTGGAACCTTTGGACCTACGAGCCACCTCCAGACTTTTTTACTTTTTTTTTTTATATATTTATCATTGTCACGCGCTCGCCGTTGTGGTCCCGATGAAGGCTGTGTGTACATACTACATCAAAAACTTTCATATTGATATCAATTACTTTTAAAGTCAAAGATATGGTGAGGGAGTGAGGGGGGTGGTCGAACCAATTCAATTTAGAAGCCCTTAAAGTTTTATGTACATAAATAGTATCCCTCCCCAATCTTTTTTATTTAATTTTTTCCCTATCTTCCCATATTGATTGAAATTTTAGTATTGCTATTCCTGCTTCTTTTACACTTTTTGCAGACAAATCTGTTTCTGTAATACAATTTATTTTTTTCATGTCTGTAAAGTTCAGAATTTTTTATTAAAAAATTTTTTTTTTTGACAAATCGACATTTCCAATCTTTTATTTTCTTGCATTAACTTTGCAGACGACACATTAAAGGTGCCACCATTTATCACTTTATATATAATTTATTACATCTTTTCAGACTTCTGTCAGGCTCTATAACTTTTTTTTTCAGTTGACAATCTTTTTCAGAGAAATTATCTTTATATTTGAATGCATGTTTTGTTGTAGTTGTTTCTGTTTTACTTTGTTTCAGGTCAGAATTTTAACACAAGGAAAATTTTTCTGTGCTGAGAAAATAGGAAAGGCAAGCAATTTATATTATATGAGTGCTTATGTGTTTACTAGTGTGAGTGAGTGGAGGAAAATGTAGGCTGATATAGTGTTGGTGTAGAAAGAGGGGAAATACAAAGAAGGCCAAAGCAATCATTTTTTTTATTAAAGATATCTGCGATTTCTTTAGATGTAATAAAACATTGAACTTTGATTTAATAATTAAAGCTGATTTTATTGCAACTTTTTAATGAAATACTATAAAAAAAAAATTTAAAAAATGGAGAAAAACAGAATTTACCAAAAGTGGAAGGAAACATTTGAAACAGAAAATTTCTTACAGAAATCATTAACTTCTTAAAAGAAAATAAAACATAGCTTGTCTTTGTTCAACATCAGATCAATGAGAACAATTTAAAATGGACAATTAACTGATTTCACAGTAGTTAAATAAATTATATAATATATATATATATATATATATATATATACATATATATATATTCACATACACACGACCATTTGTAACCAACTGAGTTAGTATTGTTATATATCATTAAATATTGACAAAAAGCTTTGGAATTTGCAAATATATGGATGATGTCACAAAATGAGTTTTATTTTTTTTAAGTTGCCAAAAGCTATTATTCATCCTTTATGACATCATCCATTTTCAAGTAAATATACATATTTATTTTTTTGATAATAATCATTACTTTTTTTATCTGACTCTCTTTTAATTATTTACATTATTCATCTCCTCCCACAACTTCACTTATCATCCGCCCTTTATTTATGTTATCCGCCTTTTGTGATGTCATCTAATTGTAACTAATACTCTTAGAGTATTGATTTACTCCTCTCCAGGAGTTAGGCACAAGGCCAGTTTTTATCTTACTCCCACAAGTAAGATGTGACCCAAGGTCGGGTCGGGAAAGTAGGGTTTAAAAATTGCCTGGGCAGCCCCGTCGGCATTCCCCGGTAGGGGCGCCTCAGGCAGTAAGCAATAAACTTACTCCTCCCCAAAGAGGGGAGGCGAAGCCTGGGAGGGTGGACCTCCTAGAACTGCACAGGACAGACCCATAGACCGGCGTAAATCAAGCCCCGAAGACCAAGACAATACCAGTCTATGGGGTGCAGTATCCATCGGAACAGATACTACACTTTGATCTTAGCTAAAAGGCCAAGAATAATGACAGTGATAGAAGGAATAACGATATTAATGTGATAATTAGTAATGGACATGACGACGATGATGATAGTTGTTCTTTGTTACAAAAGTGGTTTACACGGAACAAAATTGTAGAATAGTCTGGAAATAAATTGTTCGAAGTTCTGTTAACAGGTGTGTAGTGGCTAATGTTTAACAGCTTGGATTAAATCTTAATTATGAAACTTTTGAAGAAATTGTAAACAGTAAATTAATGCCATTATTAACAATGTGATAAAATACGAAGGAAATAGTAGCATAAAATATTAAAATATACATCTACTGTTGTGTATCCCTATTTACTTGCCTCACTATGAGGGAAAGGTTAGACATAAGGTTGGTTATTAATGTGGAGGATATCCAGCTCCCCAAAGAGGAGCACTCTGGATGGGGAAAATAATTGCCTCAGTCGAGAAGGATTTTCCTCCTTTGACAGAGGACAGAATAAATACTGCACTTTGATCCCAGCATGAAAGCTGGGAAATAATGACATGCTTGCAAATAAACATGCATATAAGCTAGGTTAGCTACAAGAGCCATTCAAGTACTTCATCTGCATCATCGGTGGGAGTGTGTTTTTTATCTTTTTAAGTTCAAAATTTATCAAAATTCAATTGACTGCTTGAAAACATTAGGAGATGGAGACAGAACTAATTATGGAGCAGCAATATTGGACAACTGATTGAACTGCAAAAGGAAAGCATCCCACTCCAAAACAAGACTTAGAAAATTGAAACAACCTACAATCGGAGGCAGCAACTGGGTGATGTTTGTTAACACATGGATCTGTTATAAAGAGATGTGCCAATTAATGGATCCGGTAGTTATCCAGAATGAGCTGAGAACAGCAGATGTCGCAGAGATGAACAAGAAAAACTTTCACATTGTTTTTCAGCCATGTTAAAAACCTTGGTTAAATTTTGTGGGTTTGTAATCACTTGCCGAAATGAAAAAACTGCAGTTAGCAAGTGAATTATTCCAGCGACATAGTGGCAGGGTTTACTAATGTTGAATACCAGAGCAAAATATTGCCAGAAGCGGCAACTACCCTCATCACTCTATAGCAGGTGTTTTGATAGGTTAGCCTAAAAATGACGGACAAGTCAACCATTCATCTCCATAAGACTATACACCCCGTTATGTTATCTAAAATGCAAAGGTCAGATCACAAGTGACTGTCTTAGAAAGTCAAGACCTCCCAGATCCTATAATATGCCAAACCCTACAGAAAGTGCGAAAGGACTTCACATCCCAGTAGATCAATGGATCGGAAGGGCTGCAGGTGGCAAATTGGCATGTATTTATTGTGAATTAATGAGACACATGAAGAGAGAATGTGAGATTCCTCTGCGATCATCACAACATAAAACAAATTAATGGATTTTTAGATATGTGCTAAAAATTTCATTTTTTGCCAATGGGAGACATTTTTAGTCCTCCTATAAGGCAGAGTTTTCCTGGGGGTCACCAGTACTGGATTCATGTAAATAACCATTAATTCTAACTTTCAGTGGATTGTGAACAAGAACTAACTTAAGGAATTTTAAATAAAATTTGCAATTTTAGCTTACAGAACAAACCAAGAGTTTTCCTTAAAAATCAGGCACAGTCAGCTTTCTGCACTCATCGTCATATTTTCATGCAAAATTTTGCGAAAAATTAATAAACGAATTTTGCGAAAATCAGAAGATGAATGACTAATATGATGAAAACACAGAAAGAATTGTTTGCAAAAAACTACAATATCCTTCCTAAAAGCAGAAAAATGTAAAGTTCTCACAAATAAAAAATATAAACAATATGAAAATATATAAATACAAGTTAATATTTGAAAATTACTGCATTAAAAAAATTGCATTGAAATTTACACCATGAATAATTATTTGAATATATTAAGAACGAAGTATAAAAAAGAACTTATATCAAAATGATCAGATTCAGCATTAAATAAAACAAAAAAAAAAACGGTTAATATACCGCCAAACAAAACCACCAGCTGACAAAAACAGTTTCTTTCCTATTGACATCGGAGACCAAAAAACGAACAGAAATGTCAACCAATCCATGAGAGTGGAGTTTGAAAAATGAACAGACCTCATAGAAAAAGCATTATCTTCTTCTAAATTGAAGGAGTTGTCGTCAGTCGGTGTAAGCAAGAGGTATTATTAGTAAGCATAACAAAGCAACAAGAAAGAGGGGGTGTGACTTACAGTGTCTGGTAATGAGAGGACCAAAGTGAGGCAAACATATTGTTTATGGACGTCATCACCAGTGGAAGGATGAAGCTTGCAGGTTATGCATTTCACAGCATCTCTAAAGGAAAGGGAACAAAAGACAAAATGAAACCAAAACACAAACATTAACAAAAGCAGTGGAAAAAGATTCACTCCAATAAAGAGAGAAAATGATTAAGATGATGAAAACAATATAAATTTTTTAAATGGTCTGGAGGAGGATGATGATGAGGATGAGGATGATCATGATGATGATGATGATGAGAATGAGGATGAGGATCATGATGATGATGATGATGATGAACCCTTGTAGCAGCAATGATTTGAAATAAGACAGATTCTTTGACGTGACAAACAAATCCAGAAAGAAACCAGAAAAAGACTTTCTGACAAATATCGAAGGATTTGAAACTAATTAACCTTAGTAATTACCTAAAATGCAGTCTTTATCAAATTGAAGATCCATTCCATGCTTCACAATCTACAAAACCCAAAACTGCCTTTCCAATTTGTCCACATGTAAATCATGTTTACCACAAGTAACTTTACAATCTTTTAAATCCTCTAAATGACATAGTTTAAAACAAAACAATCTTGCCCCCCCCCCCTACAAAATCCCGAAAAAGAGTATACGGGTCTCTTTCCTTTTTAGTATTATATTTACTGACAATATAAAGGGTGAAGAGGCTATTAATGTCATTGCCACTGGATGCAGACCTTTCTCAACCATTTTTGTTTTTTGTCTTCTTACAAATGAAAAGTGTTTAACAAAGATAGGTGTCACCAAATTCTTCAATGCAGGAAAACTTTTTTTGTTTGAATTGTACCCAATAACATTTCGAACCCCCAGTGCCAAAAGTTTCTTGCAAACAAGAATTGATTGTAATCAAGGGTTCAAGTAGAAGGATAAAACATCTCCATTGTTGGATGATGACATCAAAGTGAGAATATCAAACATTTAACATAAGCTGAAAAAAAAAAAAAAAAAAAAAAAAAAATCACCAGAAATCAGTAAATTATTATTGCAAACCTGGATAGAATGTAGGTCATGTTCAAAACGGTTTGAGAAAAGATAATATTGGAAAAGTGCGACATAAATGGGCTGTGTGGATTCTTATAAAACAAAAGAAAGAAAGAAAAAAATCAGTTCTGTTCATTGATCTTCATCTGACCTCTGAACATACTGATCAATAATTACTTGACAGAAAGTTAGTTACTATTAACATGAGACTTTGGACAAAAAGAAAGAAAAATAATTTATTTTTCAAAGATTAAAATGTGTTTCGAATACTTGTAAAGAAATGAATACTATTGATATTATCCTCCACACTATAATAAAGAGAAATGTATATTTTTGTATATATATATATATATATATATATATATATATATATATATAAAAAATAGTTATCCACGGACAGATGTTTCGCTGTTACTGACGCTCATCAGTGTGGCTGACTATGAAAGGATTTGAACCCTCGATATAACAAAATAACGACATATATATATATAAGTTAGGTATGTGTATTTATTTATACATATATATATATATATATATATATATATATATATATATGTACAGGGTAATCTTCTAAATAAATGAATGGATCATTATGAATTTTGCAATATCTATTCTAAGAAATACGGTGAGTAACATGGGCACATTTTTTTTTGTAAATGTTAATATTTAGGAAGTGCATATTGTTTATTTTTTTTTTTTTATCAACTGACAATTATGAATTTTGGAATATATATTCTCAGCAACTCGGTGAGTAACATGGGCACATTATCTTTTTATGTAAACTTTACCATTTAGGGGGTGCGCCTACCCAAATTTGCACCCGCCCTCAAAAAAAAAAAAAAAGCTTTAAATAAGTTAGATACAAAAAATTTAATAGAGAAAAGAATTACTCTACATCAAAACTGAGTTATATTAATACATTTTAAAAGGATCAGTGTGCGCGTGAATGTTAATATGTATGTGCTTGATAAGATCGTAAACTATTGAACGTATCATTATGAATTGTGGAATATGTATTCTAGGCAGATTTTTTTTTTAACTGTACCATTTGGGGGTGGGGGACAGTGAAACCATACCATACACATCAAAGAAAGAAAAAAAAACATTAAAAATTATAATTAATGTTATATTTATTGTTTATACACATACCTACTAGTCTATATGTATATATATATATATATATATATATATACACACATACATACATACACATATATATGAGCTTGAAACCGACAGTACTAATGTTGTACTAATTTTTCTGTACCAAAAAATAAATAAATATTAGCTCTTAAATTTGATTCTCTATTAATCGAGCACTCTGCTGGGATTTTTCCCACTATATTACATATATATATATATATATATTACGATGGTAACAAATTTATCCTTGGCCAGTGTTTGCACTAATATTCATATTCATATAAAATAACATCTGAATCAGTTAAAAAAAGTTTTAAAAAAGAAATAAAAGAAAACTGGAAAGTTAAAAGAAAAAAGGAAAGGAAAAAAATATGAATTTGTATAGAAAGCAGAAGGAAAAAAATATGAATTTGTATAGAAAGCAGAAGGAAAAAAATATGAATTTGTATAGAAAGCAGAAGGAAAAAAATATGAATTTGTATAGAAAGCAGAAGGAAAAAAATATGAATTTGTATAGAAAGCAGAAGGAAAAAAATATGAATTTGTATAGAAAGCAGAAGGAAAAAAATATGAATTTGTATAGAAAGCAGAAGGAAAAAAATATGAATTTGTATAGAAAGCAGAAGGAAAAAAATATGAATTTGTATAGAAAGCAGAAGGAAAAAAATATGAATTTGTATAGAAAGCAGAAGGAAAAAAATATGAATTTGTATAGAAAGCAGAAGGAAAAAAAAGATATCGTTTTATTATGGAAATAGATTTGCTTTCTCATTTCCCCTAAATACTTGAAATAGATTCGAAAGTTGCGCATTGGTTTGTTTGTAGGTTTTTCTGATAAATGATACATTTACTTGGTAATTTTGTTGCAGTAGTTTTTTAAAATAATATCCTTTAAATGGCCACCATTTTCGGCCTCACAAAGACGGGCTCTAGTTAGGGTTTTCCATTACACTCCTTAGAATAACTGGCTCTAGTTCTTGGATTTCATGTCTGATATTGTTTTTAAGCTCTTGAATCATTGTAGGCTTGTTCACATATACCCTTTCCTTAAGATAACCCCAAAGGAAAAAGTCAGGGGTTGTTAAATCCGGTGAACGTGAAGGCCAGTTAAAATCAGAAAATCTGCTAATTAAGCGCTCACCAAACAATCCCGCAAAAGTCACGCATTAGTTTGAATCAGTTGTTACCGATTCAAACTAATGCGTGACTTTTGCGCTACCCTGTATATATATATATATATTGTACTGGCAGATCTACCTGGTGTTGCCCAGGTTAGAGTGTGGGATAGCATCATATGCAACATCATGGTAGGGAGGGTTTACTTTAACAGTAACCGTGATGCTGTCAGCTAGATATCTTACTCACCGAGCTATTCAGATATATGTTAATACTCTTAAACTAACGCTAATAAATAGATTAATTTCATTGTGTAACATGTTTGAAAATTGTCATTAGCTTCTTTAAGGGGCAGCCAGAGACGCAAAAATACTTCCATTATGTTCAGATGCAAATTATGCATGTGAATAAAATTATATTGAAAGTACACTTCCTAGTATGTCTTCGTTTTTAGGGAAAGACATGTACAGACAAAGAGGTGTTCTCCTTGATTATAATATATATATATATATATATATATATATTAGATATTTCATTTGAATCAAAGGTAAAACAGTTTTCAGTGGAGGGATTGTTCCCCCAGGGACCATCTTAATATCAAAATTTGCTGAAATTTTGGGAATAGACATAATTTTTGGTCATTTACTTATGGTTTAAATTTCATTTGAATCTAAGAGAAAACATTTTTATATTTCTTTTGAAGAGAACACTAAAAAAATCTAATAAGAGTAGACATAGTAATAGTGCTAATGAGTGTATATTATAAAATAGTAAATATAAAAATAAATAACAGTAGTAATAGTGATAAGTGTTTATTATAAAACACACACATTATATCTAAAGTTAGATATGTATATATGTTTATATATTTTTTATGTATAAGATCCACTCCAAAACTAATTAACCAATCATTATGAATTTTGGAACACAGTTGCTTGGCTTAAGAATGGATAATGTGGGTTATATTGAGTGTTATGCAAAGGGGATGGAAGCTATTCGTAAAAATGTAGATACCTCAGATTTTTGTGAAATTTTAACAATAGGTATTTAGACATCAATAATAAATATTCACAAAATTTCAGTTTCTTTGGGACATTTTAAAAAGGTCATAATATGGGCACATCCTCCCAGTTGAAAATTCAAATATTTCAGATTTGCATTAAATTTGATTCATAGTCATTAGACTCCAATTAAGTAAGATTCTGTGAATGTTAGTTATTTCTCAAGACCCATTAAGCTTAAGCCTTAAATTTTAGACATTTTCTAGAATCAAAATCATGTAATGAATTTTGATCAAAATTGGAATAAAGGTTCTAGACATAAGGTTTAGTATCATTATATGTTGATTTTAATATTTGTAAAGTGGTGCAAAACTGTTTTGTTCGGGGAATTCATTTTACTCATCCTGGAACGAGTATTCTTCTAGTTATATATAAGACTAGCAAAAACTACCCGCCCTTTAGGCAGCAATTACTGAGGCTATAGTCTTCTTTACAGAAAGGAAAGAAATAATTTCCAATTAACATTTCAGTAATTTGGTGGAAAATAACAAAATGATGATTGTCATAGTGTCATTTGAAATATTCCAATGTGGAGAAAATGTACTGTGCATGAACATAGTCAAATTTTATTTTTTAAGAAAAAAACAACAAAAAGGTTTAATGATATGGTCTTTAAAATATTCAAAGTCGAGGGATTTTGTTTTGTTTCAGGATAAAAATGAAAATGAATCCCCCATTAAAAACTTGTTATATAATGAAATGAATAAACATAAGGGTGGAAGGTTGATTGGTCAAATGAACCAATTTTATATTACTGAGTAATTCGAAATGGGTACTTTGTACTTTTCGCCTTCATTATACAAGACAGAAAAAAGTTTTAATGAACATTAAAGAAAAAGAATCTTTTGTTTTTGTAATTTAGAAAGATTGGAGGAGGTTTTTTTTTTCTTTTCTATGATAAATGTTAAAGTTATTATCATCATCATCATCACTACCTTGGCCTTTTGGCCAGGAGCAAAATGTAGTATCTGTTCTGAACTTAGTTTTTATTTCCTCGGTCAGTGAAGGAGAAATCCTTCTAGACCGTGGTAATCGAAATTTTTGTTCCAATCCAGAGTGCCCCTTTTGGGGAAGCCGGATTGTCACCACGTTAAATATTGATATTGTGCCTAACTCTGCTCGCGTGGGAGGAAGTAAATAGCAACAACCATGAATTTATTTTTTAAAAATAAATGCATGTGTTTAATTATTAAAATTAATTAACAAAAACCCTTTGGTAATTATTGCGTTTAATGCAAACTTTAGTTTTAAAAAGTAATCACTCGAAAGTTATTGAGGTTGTTGCTATGTGTAAATATACACATGCGAAAACGTAACGGGGGGGGGGGAGAGAACAACAAATAATGAAATGGAAGTTATGATTTTGAATTTTTACTTAATCCATCAAATCACTTAAAATAATATTAATACTGTTAATAATTAAGAAATTAATATCAGGAAAAGTTTTTTGTATATATAATAAAATAGCAGAATCAAATTATAAGTGAATAGTATTGAATATGAATTTATTAGACAATGTTTAAAAAATAAATATGCAAATAATTTATAAGGTTGAGAGTGTTTAGTCAGGTTTTCTGTGAGTATATATACGATATGTGAAACTATTTAAGTGTATAATTGAATTAGGTAGAGCTAAGATGTTTTGATATGACTATAGGTAGGATAAATGAAAAAAACCTTTGCATTTATTCATTTAGATGAGAATAAATACTAAATAAGAATATTACATCACATCCTTACATGTGCAGCATCCTGAATTGCTGCGTTGAAATAATTCAAATAAGAACTGAATTAAAGCAGAAGCAACATCTGACGATTGCCTCTTGAGGGCATGAAACCCAGTGTAATGTTGGATCTGCGGGGTGAGTTCTAACTTTAAGAATTTGTATTTATAGTCATTTCAAAACTCATTACAAACGGTGATTCCTTTCTCTTTCTCTACATTTTATTTTATGGTTAATAAGATCACTTCTGACTGAGAACTTGTCAGTGGAAGAAGTGGTTGTGTTGCCTATGTTCTCTTGTTTTATGTTTTATTTTATTAGGCATCCATCGTTCAATCTTTCAAATCAAGCAAATCTTGTGGAAACAATACATCATGTTCTCACATTAATGTTGGTTGGTTACAAAGTGTTTCTCAGTTGGTCCCGATACACCTATGAGACAATTGCCAGATTTTAAAGAGTTTTAAAGGTTTGTTCTTGTCAAATTTATTAATTTATACTTTGTCTTTTTGTAGAAATAAGTTTATGGTAATACATTTCAAATAAATTTAAATATTATTTATTGTATAATTAAATACAATAAATCATATTTAAATGTATTTGAAATGTATTACCATAAACTTATATAAAACAGGAGAGTCTGTTAAATATCTTTAAGTGAAATGCTTAGCTACCAATTAACTTTTAAAATGTAACTAATTTAGCTAAATAACATAATAATTAAAAACTTTTTTTTATGCAATTATGTTGAATATATATAAATGATATAGTCAGGAATTCATTATTAAAATCAGCTTTCAAGATCAATATATACCGAATTATTACCCGATAAGTAAAAGATGAGAAAAATTGGTTAATTGTATTGAAATCTCTTACAAATAAAGGTTTTAGTTTCATCTGAGAAACTATAAACACTGGATAAATACTATTGTTGCAAATCAGACTAAAATGTATTTCATGAGAACTTTAAAGAATTATATATTTCAAAATTAGTACAAAAATATGTGCATTAAAAAATGCTCATGAAAAAAAAAGTTAATATTGTTAAGTAGCAAAAATTTTAAAATATGAACTGGATTCCAATTTCATCTCTTAAGAGAGCAGCAATATAAAAAGGGTTGTTGCTGTCCGAAAAGAATGTGGACATTTGCAATACCAAACAAATATATTGTTATGCTTTTGAAACTTAATGAACTATAAACACAGTGTTTGATTCCTTAGGTACATTTTCATTATGATTTTGAAAATGATAAAATGTAATCATGCTACAATGATAACAAAAAAACAAACAATTTAAGATGATCTTTGATTTTCAAGGTTTTTCGAATTATTTTCAAAATGTTACGATAATGTTATTCCAGATGATTTTTTTTTACCTTCAGTTACAGTCATAACTAGTCAAAGATCAAAAATAAGGTACGATCAAATTAAGGACTAGCATCGTCAAAACAGATTCTCTAGATGTATCATTAGCAGATGACGTAAAGAAAATAAAGAACGTTATTAATAAGAGTTGGAATAATTTATTTTTCAATGCTATAAAAACGCAATTTTATTCAACAAGAGCACACAACAAATTTAACAAAAATAAAAAGTTTTCGACATTTAAACAATAAATATAAGTAAAAGAAAACAAAAATAAAACAATTTCAAAAACTAATTTTTAACAATTATTTTTTAGCATTTGTGTTGCCCAATCCAATTGTACTTTATATTGAGAAAATGCCTTATTTTCAATTTTTGTGCGAATAACACAACTTCTCTTTATCCATTTTTTCCTTGTTATATTGAAAAATTAGACATGTACTTTGTATTATTTGGATTATTCAGACTACTATCCTCATCTTGGTTGTTATTTTCCCAACATTTTGCCCAAGATAACCTCCGACCTTCAGATGCATTTTTTCAAACTTCTCGTTCTGTTAGTCATGACCAGATAGAAAATAATAATTAACACTTCTACCAGATCACGACTGATATAACGAAAACAATGTACCTCCGTGAATTAAATAAAGGGTTCAGTTCGAAATTCCCTATAGATTCCGGACTTTGATAGAAAAAGTTCCCCAAGTTCGAACAGATGCACTTGAAGAAGGTCGGAGGTTACATCGTCTGAAATGTTGTAAGAATAACAACTAAGATGAGAACAGTAGTTTGAATCATCCAAATAATACAAATTATCACTCCTCATCTAAAAAATTCCAAAATATAAAAGTACTGTTCTATTAAGTCGTTTTGTTTTTTTTAGATGATTTTAATTAAAAATATGAATTGTAGCATTCTTTATTGTAATTACGTTATCTGCTTACATTTCGCTGTTTTGAAAATGCTAATCAACAGTATGAAAAATAATTCTAAAAAAAAAAAAATCATAACCATTCCATATTAAATAAATAAGTACCATGAGTGGCACAGTTGATATATTTATATATCTTCTTGAGAAAAATTGAACGGTGTCTATTTTACATGTCTAGGTCAAAGGGTTCAACAGATATAACCTGATATTTGCAAAAAATTTGAATTTTCAAAGTTTACAATATCTCAATTGTTTTTTTGCACCCACAAAACTTGTTCATATACCATTTTAATTAGGTAGATATAAAAAAAATGTTTTTTTTTGTTTAAAGGTTTAATAAAAAGAGTTGACCTTAACTTTTGAGCTTTCATATCTCAAAAAGTGTACAAAATTCTTTTTTAAAATCCGTGTTGGTCATGGTTTGACTCTTGTTCACTTTACACGGAATGACTCATAACAACAACAAATGCAGTCATCTTTTTATTTCTGAAACAATCCTCAGGATTCCTTGACACATTCTGTTGTAGAATTGTATATTCTTTCCAATTCTGGACCCAGATTTTAAAGACTTCTTGTGTCAAAAGAAGAGAAATCGCCATGGTAGATTTTTTTGAGAATTTTAATTAAAAATATGAATTGTAGCATTCTTTATTGTAATTACGTTATCTGCTTACATTTCGCTGTTTTGAAAATGCTAATTCCTTCTCACCATTCAACTCTCACTGAATTCTTTCTGTTATTACTTTGACCTCAGTCAAAATCACACTCACAAATCTGTAGCCTTATATATATTAACAATGTTCATTTTTGGAGATATAAAGGTTAAGCAGCCTGTACATTCGTCTTTTCCAGATTTAAAATGTTGGACAAAGCATGTGAGGCAGTGTGGCCTTTAAGCTTCATGTGATTACAGATAAGGTAGCTCAGGGGCGATGGCATTCGTCAAGTGCTTTTTCAGAACTGACTTAACATCTCCAGCAGCAGACTAACTACAGGTCCTTACATAGTGCCTCATAGACATGTACTTTAGAGGTACACTCTCCTAACTGCCAATATCAATCAGTGTCAATGAGAGCCTAATACAGTGTCCGAGTAACATAGATGCTCTCCTCCTCAGAAAAAAACAAAACAAAAAAAACATGTACGTATGTGCTCTTTGGGTTTGCTTATATCGCAAAAATAATTTTATTAAATTTTTTAATTATGGTAACATCCCCATAATAAACTACACATAAGAAACAAGACAATATCAATAAATTTAAACTTTTGCGCTTGTGGAATATAATTTTCTTTAAATGTTTAAATATTTAAATTTTAAAATTAAAAGCAAAAAATTCAAAATTTAAAACATTATTTTACACTTATAACTGTAAAACTATACTAATAATTTTTACTTTTAGCATTGCTATAAAAAAAAAAAAATTTGAATAGCTTTAAGGAAATTGACAACATTGGAGGCACGCATGAAAATGTATTTAAGTGAAATATTTTTGAAAATCAACACATCATGCAATTTAAATGAAACATTCATTTATTTAATTTTTTTTTTGCAAGCTTTCGTTGTAGAACAACTTTGTCAGGTGAGACTGTCATAGCTTTTTCTTTCTTAAAAGACAGTTTTATAGTTTTTTTTCTTCTTAAAAACTATAAGACAGTCTTATAGTTTGTTTTTTTTTCTTAAAAACTATAAGACAGTCTTATAGTTTGTTTTTTTTTCTTAAAAACTATAAGACAGTCTCGCCTGACAAAGTTGTTCTACAACGAAAGCTTGAAAAAAAAAAAAATTAAATAAATGAATTTTTCATTTAAATTGCACGATGTGTTGATTTTCAAAAATATTTCACTTAAATAGTTTTATTTTTTTTAAATCTTACGGCTTTTTAATGTCCCTATTTACTTACCTCCCCATGAGGACAAAGTTAGACACAATGTCGGTTTTTAATGTGGGGAAAATCCAAGGACAGAAAATATGAAGTATAGCATCAAAACATATACTACACTTTGCTCCTAGCGAAAATGCCAAGGATACTTCTATTGTCATTTTAAAGTAAATTGTACCATAATTTAAAAAAAAAAACGTATCATAAAAGTTGTTGATTTACTTCAAAGTTGCAATCTCTTGCACAGATTGCTTCTGTTGTTGCCTATTGTTTAGGTATGACCCCCCCCCCTCACACAAAAAGCATGGCAAAATAAAGAGGTTAAAAAATTAGAACAGAACACCTCTTGAAAGTTTTATTCTTCATAAACCTTTCATAAAATCTGTCATCATCCTCACTGTTTTAAAGAGTTAACTAAACTATCGAAAATGAAATAAATGAATCATAGGTTATATTTCAACAGTTAACTCCTTAAATAAAAGGATCATAGAGTCACAAATCGACCAACTCCTTATTGCAATAGTGACATAATTCAACAAGACATAGAATAATAACTAATAATCATCATACAAGAGAATGAATGGCTTTCTTAAAAAGAAAAAAATAGTAAAGAAAAAAAAAATGAAACAACCAAAAACCGAGATATGAAAGAAGGAAAAAAAAAATTGATATCAAAACTAAAACTCTTATACTGGATAGTTTCATCAGACACTTTCAATAATCTTGTATGTGAGTTTCGCCTATATGTAACTTTGATAAATAGACACTGAATTTAATATTTATTGAAATAATAAAATATGGGAAACTAAAACAATTTTTTTTTAATTCTATTTTACAAAAATATATAAACCTCACTATATTTTTAATTATTTTTCTCTAGACCCTCTACCCAGCAATATGGTCCCACCTGGACAACGCAGTGTAAATATAGCTTGTTCCCAATAAAACATATGCAATATTGAGACCAAAAGAATGAGACTGAAAGAAATCTCATCTTCGGCACTAAAAATACATCAAAGAGTCTATGTGTATGGGAAGACAGAAGATTGAATTCTTGCAAAGTATATAGAATCCGTTTTGGTACCTCATAATTGAATCCAGAAACTTGTGAATGACATTCACCTGCAAAGGCAGCAGACTTATCACCAGGTGAACATGGCTTCATTTAAATGCTTCTCTTTCATCTCACTCATCTTTGTAAAGTACAAATGAGAGAAAAAATGGGTTGCACTTTCAGCTCCAGTTTTTATTGGGAGGGGGGGGGGGGTCACACAGGGAGGAGCTGGTGTTGGTATTATTGCAAGAGTTAGAAGTGGATAGAATAAGTTCAAGGAATTTGTGCTATTAATAACCAGTAAAGTGTTATGGCTGACGACCGCAGGCGCGTGTACGCACTATGGTGATGTATAGAAGTGAAACCTGGCCAGTGAGGGTTGATATGTGTTGCATGGAGAGAATGGATGTGTAATCTGAGTCTTAAAGACACGCTTAGATCTGATGACCTGAGAGGAAGATAAAATCTGGATAGTATAGGGAGATGCATGCAAAATAGGACGCTTCGATGGTATGGCCACATTGAAAGAATAGAAGAGAGTTCTTGGTTTAGTAGATATAGAACAGTTGAGGTAGTAGGATCAGTCCACAGGAGAATGTGAAGGAAAACATAGGAAGAAGTGATAAGAATAATCTTGAGAGAAAGAGGGATAAATAAAGACCTGGCAGAGATAGGTTAGTTTGGAAGTCAATTTCTAAAAGCCGTCCAACACATACCAGTATGTTAAACCGACGTTAAACCGAATATAATGATGATGATGATGCTTCAAAGGAATTCCATACAAAAGTGTTCATACATAAGTTTTTACTCTGCATACACTTTAAACTTCTTTAAAAGTTTAATTTGAAACTCTTATGAAGGTTTTGTAATGTTAGACTTCAAAGAAACAAAAAAATAAAATCAGAAATTGATGATTAAAAAATAATTTTAAAATACCGTAAAAAGAAAAATTTGCAATCCAATTTCAAAGATTAATTTTTTATTTAAATTGTTTTATTTTCTTTCTTTAACACCGATCAGTTTAACTTCTAGTAAATTCAAATTACTTTTTAAATCTCATCTGAAAGCTCCCAACATTGTTCATGAAGTGCATTCTTTAAATTACAATCATACAATCAGTTAATACTATTTTTTTTATTTACACTAGTTACATAATCGTTATGCTCCATCAAATAATTAATTACTCACTTGGTAAAGAAATTCCAATTTTTATTGGGGTGAGCGATCAAATTGATTGCTTTATGAAAAAAAAGGGGGAGGGGGGTATCATTTAAAATTTTAAAGGATCCAAGTAGATCATCCTGCATGCTACGTTCAAGAAGTGTTGTGATAGAACATTTTTCCAATCTCTCTCCAATATTTATGCTCGGTTAAGTTTAGAAAATTTGATAAGCATAAAATATTGGTGCATTTTTCAAAACTAATGATTTAACCCTTAAATGCCTGTTGTTTTACTGATTCTTAGTAAGTAAATTCTGAATATATTTCTTTATACAATTTATAAGACAACTAAAGAAAATTAAGATGTGTCCATTCAATCTGTCTGTTTAGAGATGGAAATACTATTTCAAACTGAAACCTGACAGACCAATGAACAAAGTTTCTCTGAGGTGTGGTCACATCTAAATATATTTTTTTAACAACTTTATTTCACCCCAAACAAGGCATATTGCCAGTGAGACATAAGTGCCATTGTGATAAGAGGGCATCCTAAATGGGGAGTTGTGCAGCAAGATGTTGGTTCACATTGCACTTAAATTTCTGCATGTTGGTACAGTCATGGAAACAGGGAGGGAATTCCAAAGACAACCCGTCCGAGAAAAGAAGCCATTAGAGTAGAAATAAGTTTTCCGGCATCTGGGGACCTCTACAGTCTGCTGCTAGTCGAATTTGTCGGGGGTATTTATCTTGAGGAGATACAAGTGCAGTAAGTTCATCAATGCACATTTTGTGAAAGTACTTGTAAAATAAACACAGGGATGCAATATTGCGGTGATGAGACAGGGGCTGAAGCTTGATAGACAGTGGGGAGCTATTAGGCTAGAGACTCTTTTGAACCCTGTCCAAAAGGGAGAGACTAGTGGTTGGTGCACCAGCCATAATGTGGCAATAATACTTCATACATAGGTGAATGTTGGCATTCTCAAGATATAGAATACTGGCAGGTGTGAGAAGTTTTCTAGTCCGGTAGAGGGAGCCCATCTTCTTTGCAAACTTCGCAGTATCTTCTATGTATTTATTCCAATTCATATTGTCTGTGAATGTTAAACTGAGGAGGTTGAATGTTTGACTCTCGGGAAGGATGCTATCAGCCATGGCAATCGGGTGGTTGGAAATGTTTCTTATAATTGTTAAAGGAAAAAAGTTTTGTCTTTGTAGCATTGAATGTAACCATCCATTTTTGGCCCCATTCTACTACAGACTGAAGATCATTTTCGAAGGATTCAGTCATTGCCGTGGATGTTTAATTTGTCTGCATGTCAAGAATAAAGCGCAGTGTCATCAGCAAATATACCCATCTTGGATGTGATTGCATTATTGAGGTCATTTATAAAGATCAGGAATAATAATGGTCCAAGTATCAACCACTAGGGCACACCTGCATTGATATAATGTTGTTTGTATGTACAGACATCGAGAACAGCCTAGATCTTTCTTTTAGCTAAGAAAGATCTGATTATATTAAATATTCATCCAGTAATACAGTACAAATTTTCCTGAGAAGACCTTCATGCAAGACCTTGTCAAAGACCTTGGATATATCAAGCGATCCCGCCCTAGCTTCACCTGCTATATCCAGTGTATGGTACATGTTTCAGGATTTTTAGGAAGTCTATAGTAGAACAGGATTGCCTAAATCCATACTGTTGGTCAGAAAGAAGTTTAGCATTTTCGAGGTAGTGGACTATCGCTAGATTGATTAATGATTCAAAGATTTTAGCAAAGAGCGGGAAGAGACTTATGGGGCAAAGCAATTTTCCAGATATCCAGAACATGGGAAGGGGTGATGACCAGATCATCTAATGTGTTTTCTGCCCGTAGTTGAAAATTAGGGAGATAGCGGTATGTGGAGTCCAAGGTGGAGTTTACGGCAAACCACTGGGTAAAAAGTTCAACCTTATCTATTGCCGTGCAAGCAACATTGTGGTGATTGGATAGTGGGGGAATTGTTGATTGCCCATTGTTCACCACACTATTATAGATTTTCCAGAAATCGCAAGTTCCTAATTTCTGGAACTCTATGTGTTTTCTTGTCATCTCAGTATACCTATTCCTTGCTATGATTATTACACTCTTACAGTGGTTTCTTGATGTTATAAATTTTTGTCTATTTGTAGCTGATTTATGGCAGTTGAAACGGTCGGATGTTTGTTTCCTATGTGCAATAGCAGCTGCACAGGTCGAAGTGAACTATCGGGGAGAGTGAGACTTACTATGGAATTTCCACGTCAGGACAAATGTTTCTATGCCTGCTTTGACCCATTCAGTTATCTCCTTTGCTAAACTTTGTTCCAAGTTGCATCTCTGAGGGTTTCCCAATCAACATGTTGATAATATACTGTTTTTTTTGAGTATCGGTGCTTCAATTTGGGGTTGGAGGTTTATGGTGATAGCAACTATTATCACAAGGTGATCAGCATTCCCAAATGGACTATGGTCATTTGTCACACAAGGGCAGTGTTGCCAGGAAGTATATTTTCATACTTGAAGATATTTTTATAGTTAGAATATTTTTATGAAATGAAGTACTGTCAAACATTATTCATCTTCGGCTAATATACATTTCATCTTAATTTTAACTGCTTTTATAACAATTATTCTGATACAAAGTTAAATAAACAGCAGATTGGAAATAAAGAACAATCTTTCAGTAAGAATTTATTTTGTAATGGCAAGTGTATCTTGTGGCTAGAAGGGGTAACATTGCCTGGGTAGAGACAATATAATCACAGTCAGGACATTGTATTTTTATAGATTATTTTCTTAATTAATTTACAAAAATAAAAATGTTAAAAAAATAATAATTGATATAAGTAATAGTTAAGTTTGTCATTTTAAAGTAGAAAAAAATTAGTCTTATTTTATAAACATTATTTTTGTAAGAATTGTCTTTATAACAAAAATTAATTAACATAAATATTTTCCAATGTATAAATATGCATGACCAAACAACCGCCATTTTGTGATGTGATTACAAAATTCTTGTCTATTTTGTTTCAATTTAGATTTTGTATTCGGCAACATTTTATGAATAATTACAAAATTATGTTTTATTTAACAGCCACATATTTTGTTAAACATGCAAATAAAAAAAGAATTAAAGTTTAAAATTGGAGATTTTTAAGTTTATATTTTATTTAAATGCAAAATGTTTATTGTAAAAAATAGAAATAAATAAAATAAAGCCATTAAAGTTTCTTTGGAGATTATCGCATGTTTATGTTGCTTAAATGTTCAATTTAATTTCTATAAAGAAAAACTAAGATTATTTTAGACCTTTCAGCTCTCTTCATCTCTTACTTAGTGTGATAAATTGTAACGCATCTACAGATAACCAATATTACAAATGATGGCTGCAATACAAACATTAGTTTATAACAAAGAGAAAAATACCAATTTATATTACGAGCTGATGAATCCATTCAGTCAGAACCCATCGGCAGATAAATATAGGGATGTCTTATAGTAATATTTCTATATCAAGAAAATTGTGTGAATACTTGTTTGTCTGTTTCTCATCTCTATGTGACTTAAATGTTATTTCTTTTTTTTTATTTGCTAGTAATTATTTATTGAAATCTAAAATGTAAAATACTAAAACAATTTTTTTTTTATTCTATTTAATAAAAAAAAAAATTATGAAATTAAATCCACCCGAATGCATTTGGGGTTTCTTAGTAAACAAGTCAGCCATTTTAATCTTTTGTTATAGTTGGGTAAAAAAAAAAAAAGAAACAAATTACTTTCTGATCCTTCGAAATTTGAAAGGAATTTGGAAATCTTAGTGTCGAATAGAAAGTTATTTCTGGCTTTGAAATGCTTAGCAAATCCTCATGTATTAAAAGTTTGACAGTTTTGGGAGCTATTTACATCCAATAATTCTATAATAATAATAATTTGGTAAAACAATAAATAAATAAACAGCATAGTTTTAAAATCAACAAACAAAAGTGAAACAATAATAAAAGTAAAAGGAACATCAAGTAGATACATCTAGTTTATGATAAAAAGTCCCCTTTTCTCCCCTAACAACTTTGTTACATATCTTATAGATTTTAAAATGTTGTCTTTTATTAAACAATGAAACATTTCATTAAAATTAAAAAAAAAAAAATGGAATACTTTTATGCTTACATTTTATTTCAATGCAATCAATGTCATTAAAGCTTTTTTCATACAT
The DNA here is from genome assembly GCA_963556195.1 of Sepiola atlantica. NCBI lineage: Eukaryota > Metazoa > Mollusca > Cephalopoda > Sepiida > Sepiolidae > Sepiola > Sepiola atlantica. The sequence goes on along the minus strand of OY744517.1, from coordinate 167,460,642 downwards.
CGTTGCACCCCCCCCCCTTATATTTTCAAGATAATATTCAATTCTAAATAATTTTTTTAACTAAAACAAAGTTAATTTAATTCTTCTTGCTGTCTTCATATAATAATCTAAACACTGTATTAGTGTCTATCTATGGATAACCAATATTACAAATTGTTGCTGGAGTACATGTATTCGTTTATTACAGAAACATAAAAATTACTAATTTCCAAGTTTTTACATCAACTCTCCGCCTATTTCATTCTCATCCTTACATAAATCTCAGGATTAATGTTTAGGCTAACATTTCCTATTTTTCAATAACTGGTACATGCACAGAGATTTAACATGTTACTGGAAGGGTTACCCAACATTGTCGAAAATAACATTGCATAACAAAAAAAGTATTCTTGAAATCTTCTAAACGTATTAATCATTTTATTTGTTTATTTTTACTTAAAATCAAGATTGCATCAGTTTTTATTAATCGCATAACTATCACAATCATCAAAATCATTAGTGCACATAATTCTGCTCCCGATATTCAAATCCAACGTTCAAACTCCTCAGTCTAACATTCACAGCTAATATTGTAACAAGGATAGTGACCCATTTATAAGCCTTGCCCCAGACTTCTATTGCCCTCATAGGGAGACATGTAAACCTGACAATACTGCACTTCAAATGTCAGCTCACATCAAAAGGCCAATTGTTTACGAAATTGAGGTATCGCAGTACATCTGAAAGATCAAAGAGACTGAAACCGGTGAACCTGTTACCAAGGAATAGTAAATTGAGCTTTCTTCTTCATGCATATTGCTTCTCTTTCTCTCTCTCGATTTTATTACAGCGAGGGAGATTTTTAACAGTTTGGATTTTTGATTCATGCGAGTTGGTCGCGCGACGCCTAACTAAACCGACTTCGAGTTTTTATGCTTTTCTTCCCACGCTGAAATGTAATAAATTATATATATATTTATTAAGTATGGTTCGTCTGTTCCTTCATGCAGCATTCAATTTCAGCAAGCCGGAAGTTACCTCAGCTTGATAATTAATTCTCAGAAGAGAATTAATGATGCCGCTTAAGACCCGTCAAGAATATGGACGGGATCAACCCCTTTTATTAAGGAGATGTTCCAATCATTTGCCACTCAATGAGCTTGTGAGATACCATGCCAGGATGTCAGCAGTCCTTCCAAAGGCATCCCCACGGTGTGGACCACTGAGTTACACTTCCTCAGCCAACAGTAGAGCCAAAAAATGAATTGGAATAAATACATAGAAGATACTGCCAAATCTGCCGCAAAGAAGGTGGGCTCCCTCTACCAGGTTAGAAAACTTCTCACACCTGCCAGTATTCTTTATCTTGATAAAGCTACAATTCAATTATGCATGGAACATTGTTGCCACATCTGGACTGGTGCACCAATCACTAGTTTCTCCCCTTTATAGATCCTGCACTGTCTACCAAGCTTCAGTCCCTGTCCCATAGCCACAATGTTGCATCCCTGTGCTTGTTTTACAAGTACTTCAACGGAATGCACTCCGACGAACTTACTGCACTTGTACCCCACCCCTCAACATAAATATCCCTGACCAACTCGACAAGCAGCAAAATCCCATCTCTTTAGTGTAGAGGTCCCCAGATGCCGAAAAAATTTCTACTCTAATAGCTTCTTTCCTCGGATGGGTCGTCTTTGGAATTCCCTGCCTGCTCCGACTGTACCAACATGCAGGAATTTAAATGTAATGTGAACCAACATCTTGCTGCACAACTCTCAACTTAGGATGCCTCCTAATTCACAATAGACCCTTATGTCTAAGTGGCAATATTCCTTTTTTGGGGTGAATAAAAGTAAAAAAAAAAAAAAGTTATTTTAATCAACTCAAACCAATTTTATCACTGGATAAATCAAGTAGTAATAGTACCTTATTGTAGAAATGTTTATACTACAATGTCTGTTTTTCTCAATAACTGTTACAAAGAGACTCAGCCATTTGATATTATGACAAATGTGTTCAATTTACTTAGTAAATCTGAGTGAACTTTATATCAAAATAGTTTCATCTTATTAAAAAGAAATGTAAATGAGGAATCACTTAAGAAATGTGCTAATACATTTTTACAAGTGAAGGAGAGGTCAGTTTTCTATGTTAGAAAAATATTTAGAAATATTTCTTCAGAATTGATTTATCCATTTTTAGTGAAAGGTTTTAAGATTTTAACGTTTTTGGGATTTTTGTTTTATTGCAATTAGTATCAAGTGGACATTTTATTTGATTTTCCGATTTGGTGGAATAGCAAAGAATAGCAACACAGTTTTCAAGAAATAATAAAGATGAGCAAAAAAAAAAAAAAAAAAAAAAAAAAAAAAAAAAAAAAAAAGGCGCAACACTTACTGGTCATCTTTGTCTACGGTCAGTTCATTGATGTAAATAGATTCTAAAATAGCAAGTTCCTCAGAGACACCACTGAAAAAGAAGAAAAAAAAAAACATTTAAAGAAACAAGATAATTTTGATAAAAAAACAAACTAAGTAAAACAAAAATCCATGTCTACGATACATTAATACATTAATTAATTTTATAAAAGAAACAAGTTTTATAAATGAGCAAAATTACTGCTTCATCAATGTTTTACCAGTGGGGAATGGGAAGACAACAATGAAAGCAAAAACAACAGCACACAATTTCAATAATCTGTAAAGCAGACTTGTTTTTTCTTCATGTACTTTTAACGAGAGTAAAAAAATAACCACATACATACTAAACTCACCACTCTATTCACCTTATTCACTCGAGCGTGTTTCAAGAAAATTTTCAACATCTAACAAAAAATGCTACTTTTAGACCGCCATCACAGATTCTCACAAAAACATACTCCATACAGATGGTAGCAAAAAATTTTCCCTCTAATATTTATGTACTCCTACTCTCCCACTTAACGCCGGTAACTAAATTACATTGGATATTTTATAGAATCATCACCGTAAATATTTCGTTTCATTCTTCTACTAATTTCATACATAATATACAAGATTCCTACATCAATTAACTATTAAACATACACTTAAACTCATTCTAGAATTTCCAGTTTACATTAACGAACTGAATACATTCTTTCGTACATTCATTCAAAATGGCGCCACATACTCATCAATCTCCTCTAGAAAATTCATTTCAGTTGCGAATCTTTGATTGTTACACGTATACTTCCTTTCTATCATTTATACTTTTATGCCTTAAACACTTCGGCAATTTCATCGGATAACACTTTTAAGGCTTATAGATGAATTTAAAACAACTCACAGTGTAAATCGAACATAGGTCCATGCTTAAAAACCATCCAATTGCTCATAGAAATCTTACGGAGCCCCGTAACAGCTTCTTTCCACGATGTTGAGCAGTAAGAAAAAACAGGTAAATTGTTTCACTTTTGACCTTCCCTACTTATCGGACATTTTTCAAACTATCGCAAAATCTCAGAATATATCATTAATATTATTGTTGCTTTTCTTTCACATGATTTTTTTCCTTTATACTTTTCAAAAATTCAATAGTTACAGATTTTGCAAGGAATTTCTTGAGTTATTGGATTTTCCCGGGCAGCGCCAGGGCACAGGTCAGCTAGTTATGAATATAGGCTTACAGGGATTCCAAAATGAGCTTTCTTTCTTTTTTTTGATTCCAATCAAGTTTGTACCCCTCTCCAACCCAAATCTTCAGTCTGAGGTTCTACCAACTGACCCATTTGAACTTTTTTATAAAAAGAGCTTAAAACATTACCATAAAATAATTGTAGCCTTGGTGTGATGTCATAGATTTATAATTTACGTCATGTTTCAAAACATGAATTCAAACATAAGCGATAATAAAAAATAAATGAATGGGTAAACATTGCCAATAGCGTTTGAAAATTATTTTAATAGTCCAAAACAATTTATTTTGCTTTAACTATGTATTGTATGTAGTTCTTTCACAATTATATAATCCTCCCAATCTAGCAAAAATATGCGACTGTCAATTCGAAAGTAATTTCTTGGTTGGAATAAAAGTTTACAGGCTAAAGTCAAGTATTATGATTCCTTTATGCTCCTAAACAAAAAAAAAAGCATATTTATTAACCATGTAATGATTGTATCACTGAACCTGTTTTGTTTGGAGTGTGGGGGGGGGGGGGGGTATCAAATGAAGAAAACACAACATGCAAGGCCAACAAAAGGTCCTGTAAGATGACAAGTGATTCTGAGAGTTTTCAGCCCAACAAGTTTGAACTGATCTATCTCATCAGATGAGTACACAGCAACCATGTACCCCCTTCTTAATAATCACCAATCAGAAAAACAGAAGAGCTTTTTTGTGATTGGAGACACAAAGGTTGTCAAGGCCCAAACAAACATAAACATGCAATCATTGATAGAGAAAAATGAAACAAATTAATTGAGCAAACCTATTTTGTATTTAGTTTCACTTCCAGTCAAGTTAACAAGTTACTTCACAATATGATGATATAATATATATATATATATATATACATGAAAAAGACAAAAGGAAAAACAAATTAAATACAAGAATAAATCATCAAAAACGAGAGATTTTACCGGTTTTATTCGGATCAACGAACGTCTTCAGAAAAAGTGAAGATTTTAGAATTTATTGAATAACGGCAAACCATAGAAAAAACAATTTAAATCTGACATAAAAATACTATCAACTTCTAAAACAATTATGGATTTACTAAACAGCGAACCCCATCCCCACCTACCCCTTAAGGACGCTTCTTCCCTAGCCGGCATTTACAAAATAAAATGTGCCACATGTCCGATTTTTTATATTGGTGAAATGGCCAGAAATATAAAATTCCACATTTACGAACACAAACAGGACCTCAAACACAACAACCCCACTAACACACTAGTCATACACAGAAACACTTTTACCCACAATTTTGACTTTACAAACTGCGCCCTCCTCAAGACCGAATACTCTCTCCGACATCGCAAGTGCATCGAAAGCACTGTAATATTTCTCATCACCATCTAACATACACCTTAGACTCGGATTTTATTCCTTAAGCAAACATCTGGCAAAACTTGCACTGAAATAATGCAATATATCTCGCCACTACAAACTTCAATGCCGGTTAAAGTAACATTTCATTTTTACTACTTTTCATCCATGTTTCCATTTCTATTCTTTTTTTTCCCTTTTTCTACCCCCACCCCTTTCCCATTTTAACGTCTTTGTCAAACGCGTTGCATAATTCTTTCTTTTTTCAAATAGTTAAACATGTGCCAAAAACATCTCACTGTGCGTTCTTTTTTTTTTTCTATGTTTTGATGTTATTCAATAAATTCTAAAATGTTCACTTTTTCTGAAGACATTCGTTGATCTGAACGAAACTGGTACAATCTCGTTTTTTGAAGATTTATTCCTGTATTTAATTTATTTTTCCTTTTGTCTTTTTCACACATCCTGTTTTCATGGGTGGGTGTGAATTTGGGTGGGCGCACACCCTAATTGATAAAGTTTACAAAAAAAAATAATGTGACCATGTTACCATATTTTTTAGAATATATATTCCAAACTTCATAATGATCCATTCATTAGTTTTAGAAGATTACCCTTTACATATATATTTATTTTAATTGACACAATACATTAGTATGATCTTCAGTTGATTGACGGAAGAATCGGTTACATTCAGTAGCTTTTACCTTGCGGGCTGAGTTTCCAGTGTTTTCGTGAAACCAAAAGTATCGATGGAGGATCATATTAATGTATAGCATCAATTGAAATAAAAAATATATATACACTCTTGCACAAGTAATTAAGCACTCTAGGTTTTTTTTTATAAGAAAAAATTATACAAATAATATATATATATATATATATATATATATATATATATAAATAACTGTAGCTGAGTTCTACTACCTGGGCGACTCCCTTTCAGCCGATGATGGCTGTAAGACTGCTGCTATTACCCAATGCAAGTCTGCCTGAAGGGGCTTTAGAGAACTCCTTCCTATCTTGACAAATAAGCATGTGGCAATCACAATTAGAAGACAGGTGTATACCAGCTATGTGAGAAGTGTTATGCTTTATGGCTCTGAAACATGGGCTGCATCGGCGAGCACTCTCGCGAGTCTGCAGCGCAACGAAAGAGCCATGATTTGATGGATCTGTCATGTCAGAAGACGACACTCTCCTCAAAACTCTTCTCTCTAGGCTTGGTATACAGGAAATAACTGATGTCCTTAAGCTGGGCAGGATGAGATGGCTCGGCCATGTTGAGCGAAGCTCCAGCTGGATCTTCCGGATCAGAAACATGTCCATCGCATCAAGTCGGCAGGCTGGAAGACCAAGGTTTTCTTGAGATAAGCTGTGTAAACGTGGCCGTGTAGCCCCGGGGATTACAAACTTAGATTCTTGCGACTGCCAAGCCTGGAGTGGAAGACTTTGATCAAGACTGAAAGGTAGGACTAAACAAAGGCCTGTTCAAAAATAAATCGGATGAAGAGATATATATATGTATATATATTATATATATATATATATATATAACTTCTTTGTAATATAGCAGGAAAAATCCCAGCAGAGTGCTTGATTAATTTAGAATTAAAGTTAAAAATTGAAAATTAAGAGCGTAATATTTATTTATTTTGGTATAGAAAAATTAATACAAATCTCAACTGTTACTTCTCACCCCTCCCCCTTTTTTTCAAACCTTATTAAACCTTCTTTACACTAAATTTAAGCAAACATACATAACACTAAGCAAATAACACGTTCAAACGAGAGTGACACGTGACTTCACATTTCCGAAACAGGACAACAGAAGCTGAAGAGAGCCGGATAGCTAAGTCCTTCTGTGCTTGAAACCGACGGTACGAATGTTGTAGTACAACTTGTACTAATTTTTCTGTACCAAAATAAATAAATATATATTATTATTATTATACTAAACCTGAGTTAACCAAAAATGTTATCCTTTAAGCTTTTTCCTATATATTTTAATCACGCAAAATACATGTTAAAATATTCCTTGGTATTCAGGTTGAGTTATGTTCGGAAAAAAAATCCATTTTAATGGTTCTAATCTGCCTTAATTTGAAATTTACTAACCAAATCACCCATTTCTTACTCTCACTGTAAGTTGTGTGATTCCCCCCCCCCCAACTTTACATATACAGTTTTTATCACTCTCGCTTCCATCTTTCTCTCATTTGAAAGTCAAAGTAATAAAACTAACTATAAAACACAAGACTGAAATAGTCCATTATAAACAATAGAGAATATCACTACGATTATTAATACTATTTAACCCACAGCTGGATAAAGAGAGAGAGATGGGGGGGGGAGATATAGCAAACAGAAAGAGACTAATTATGATTGTCTTTGTTATTTATTTAATTTAACTGGTTTCGCAAGTTCACTTTTTCTTTATTCAAAACAATCTAACCGAAGCTCAATGGGTGACCAAATGGATCACATTTCTTCTAGTGTATATATAAGCTTTTCATAAAAAAAACGAATAGAGCATTCTTGGGTAGTATTTATAAACAGTAAGATTTCCCTGCTTCATGACTTGTGCAAATGGTACAGTAAACAAAAGGTCAGACTGTTGAAAAAACAATCGGGTTTTAATCTAAGTCTGAACAACTTGACTGAAGAGCTGTGATATAGCGAAACAGTCTCTGTGAATGACTAATATTTACTAAAACGTTTTGAAAATAGATTTGTCAGCATTTTTTTATGTTAATTCGTGTTTGTTTTTCAGGCTGCAGGGTGTATGTATACACATAACCTTCCTGTTAAATAGAAATTATTTACTTTTAAAACGTTTTCTTAACTCACTCTCTCAGATTTTTAGAACCTATAATATATATAATTTTCTTTTTTCTTTTTATGATTTCCCTCAGGAATGAAACAAATGTTTCTGTGTGGCTTACTTGCCGTAAGCATATTTTTACATAATTCTTTTAAGTACTAATATATATTTTGATGATGAGTGGGTGGTGGTTGAAGCATAAAACGATGGTGTTGCTTTTTTTTTTTAGTTATAATTCAATATTTCCAATGACTTGTGTTCTTCATTGGGAATGATTATTGATGGAATCATATGATGGCGTATTTTTTTTTTCACCATCATACGATTCCATAAAAAATCATTTCCAATGAAGAACGCAGGTCGTTCGAAATATTAAATAATAACAAAAAAATTTTAAAACAACATCGTTTTGTGTTTCAACCACCATCCACTCATCATCAAAATAGTATCTCCCTTTTAAACAAGGTCCAAAAAAGAGCCTCTGTCTACCAAGCTCCAGCCCCTGTCCTATCACCACAATGTTGCATCCATGTGTTTGTTTTGAAAATACTTCAATGGAATGTGCTCCAACAAACTTGCTATACTTGTGCCCCCCTCGACATAATTGCCACCAGACAATTAGCAAAATCCCACCCCTTCACTATAGAAGTCCCCAAATGCCGGAAAGCTTTCTACTAAGAGCTTCTTTCCTCAAACTGCTTTCCTTTAGAATTCTCTCCCTACTCCCTGTTTTCCCCGACTGTACCAACATGCAGAAATTTAAATGTAATGTGAACAAGCATAACTGCACAACTCCCCACTTAGGGGTCATATTTATAGGGGCATCCTAATTCACAGCAGCTCTCTCGAGTCTCAGTGGCAATGTGCCTTGTTTGGGGTGAATAAAAGTAAAAAAATAAAATAAAAAAGATATCTTAAGAAGCATATGTGGAATATCAAACTCCTCATTATATATATATATATATATATATATATACACACACATTATGTTATACTCAAGAGGCTGCAGCAATAGGAATCACAGAAAAATCACGGTGTTCCAAGTGGAAAATGATTGCAACATCTCTTTTGAAAATGAATTAAAATCTCTTGCGTATTACCACACATTCATTTTACATGTGCAGCGGATTTCAGAAAGAAAAAGAAAATCTAATTATCTGCATTCCACTAAAATATTTCCTTCCCACTCCTCCCCCTCATGTTGAATTCCGTTTTTATAACTCATTAAAAAAAAAAAAAGAAAGTCAAACTACAGCAGCAGCAGCAGCAGTTCTGATGAGAATATTTTAAGGCTTTTATCTGGGCAACAAGGAAATAAGGCAACGAGCATCACTTTCAAATTGGAAAAGAGGAGGACAAAGTGGTGACCTCCCCGTACCCTTTCACCTGACCTGCTTTAAAAGCAACCAATGCATTCATATTAGCATTGTTGACCATAATGTTCAGCCACCAAGATCAGATCATGGGTCACCACAACGATTAACAATTGGAAAAATTCATAAAAACCTCCATATTGGATGGGAATATCAAATCAAACATGAGGTTATATTGTTATCGAGATCAAAACCTTTCATCAATCATGCCATAAAATGTAAATTTTTTGGTCAATAGCTTTTTATTCTTTCTTTCTAATTTATGAAATAAACCCTACTGCAACAAATATGTTTATAAAGAGAGCATGAAAACATTTGAAAAAGAGAAATTAAACCATTTCAGGATTTTGAAACAAGAATAACCAACTATTTTCACAAAAAGAAAACATCCTTTAAATGGGTAGAAATCAAGTCTTTATCATTTGTCAGAAAATGGAAAAGAAAATGGTTTAATCATTTTAAAGTTAAAAATCTCTAAACATACACAACAAAAACGCTTGGAAAAAGATTCCATACATTTAAAGAGTCTAACAGTAACAAAAAGAAAATAATATTAAAAGTTTATTGACCATTTAGCTATATCTACTCAGCATTGCCTGGAAGTATTTTTATTTTCATTTTTATCTTATTTTATTTTTAACAATTTTTTTTTCTTTAAAAAAATATGATTTTGAAATTAAATTTAATGTTATCATTTGGTGATTAAATTATTAATTGAACCAATTTGTTATAAAACTATAACTAATGCTTTGTTGAGGTAATGTTGTTTTAATATCTCTAAAATGATTAGATGTAGAAAATTTTTAATCCTTTAATCCATGAGGATTTACTAAGAATTTTAAAGCCAAAAATGACTTTCTATTCAACAGTTCTAATTTCTTTTTCCAATTTCAAAAGGGTCATCATTCTTCTTTTTTTTTTCAGCTATTAATAAAATATTAAAATGACTGACAGAAATGCATTCTGGTGGAGTTCATTTTGTAATTAAATTATTTTTTTTAAATATACTTAACACTATTGTATTTTTATATCAATAAATAATTATTAATAAAAAAAATAATAATAAAGCGCAAGTCATATAAAAGTGAGAAAAATATACAAACACACGAGAAGTGGTCTTACAATGTTAATTAATAATGATCTAATTAAGGTACTTAGATTTAACTCAAATATTGATGAATGTAACGGGAGGTAGCAAATGGGGAAAGGAGTTTTGGGAGAGAAAAGAAAATCAGAAATCTTGGAAAATAATTTTCATACAAGAAATAAAACAAAACGGATCCAATCTTCAGATACGTTCATTCAATCTGTAGATTTAGCAATGAAAATCCTTTTTCAAACTTAAACATGACTGACCGACTAACAGAACCTTTTATAGAGGTGTGAATGCATCTAAAACCATTGATATCAAACAATTAGAAAATTTCACTCACTCATTGTAAGTCTGTATCAATCACGCTAGACAACCTTGGAAAATAAGAGAATCTATAAAAGGGATTAAAACTTTTTTGCCACAGGTTTAAAATCAGGAATGATAAAAACAATCTTTGTGCAATCTAGCAAGGTGGGGGCAGAGTCAGAGTTAGCAATTATCGCAAGAGTCGGCCGACTCGCTACCTCTGGGTAGAAGCATTGATCTAAACTTGAAGATTATTATTACTCTTTAATCTACCTGCCGATACTTATAACACTAACTATTTATTACTGGCCTCTGCAAAGGATAGTCACGTGACATAACAACTAGTTTTAGCCATAGCTGAAAGAAATAACAGAAATGTTTGTTAAATGGCATACTATAAATTTCATTCCAACCAGAAAAGAAAAAAAAAAATAGCTTTTCTTTCAATTTTAATGGGGTTATGCATGAATTGATCCTTAGAAATTAAAGTTTTCTTTTTCTTTAATTTTTCCATTCAAAATCTGAATAAGAATCCAACAAATTTGTCGGCTAGCTTCATTTCTTATTTTGTTTTCAATTATAGAAAAAGAATAAAAAAGATTTTTCGTTTTGTTAGTTTAGTCAGAAGAGATAAGAAATAAAAGTGATTACTTAAAAAAAAAAAAACGAAAAGAAAATTAACAAAAGAAAAAACCCACCTTATTTTTAAAAAAGGAAAAAAAAAAGCTCACATCTGCAGTTAATTACATGAGTCGAATCTTCATTAACCTGTCACCATGTTGATAATGGCCGTTTGAGAAAATGTACAGGATTTGAAAGGAAGATCAATAGCAAATCTCACTAATGACTTGCATGTTAAGCAGTTAATATCAAGAGAATTTAAAGTTATCAGATCAAATATCCTCACATAAAAATAAATCAACATTCAGTATTGGTGGTCTTAAGTAAATCTATATAATAAAGTTGTAGTTGCTATCTGTTTGGTCACAAACTCCTAGGGTTTGGGAGATGCCCATAACCATATATATTTTATAATTACATTACCCAGAGAACTTGGACAAGTATATTTCATTTTGATCAAAGAGAGTACAACATTATCATGAGGTCTGCATTTATATTTGAAATCAATAAAAAAGGAAATATGTTTTACTTTATTTTATTTATAACTTAAAAATAACAAAAATTAAAAATAGAAACATTAAGAGGCTCAGTAGTGCACAGTGGTCTTCATGGATTTCAGGAAAAAGCTGGACATAATCTTGAAATTGTTAAAAACTATAAAGTTCAATTAATGTCACTGTACTTACACCACCACACCTACCTAATCAATCCTTGAGCCTCACTCTAAAAATTGAATATTATAAAATTAAAAAAATAAAAAAGAATAAAAAAAGTAATATGATATCATGGAGTTGGTGCAAAAGGACATATGGTTTCTCATTCAATCCCGTCCGATGCTGGGACTTCCTGTTAGCGGTGTCATTAAATTTACTTAACTGAATTAGAATAGGTTCATCTTTATATCATTTTACAATGAAGGTTAAAACATTTTCTAATTTATAACTACAACTGTGGGTAAAATAACAGCTTGTGTTCAATTAGGTGTACATAATGAACCATTTTTCGATACATAGTGTGTTACAGCAGTAAATGACTGAAAAAGACAACCGTTGACTGCATAGAGTAGACACACATGTAAACATTCCAAGCAGAAAAAAAAGAAAAGAATGAAGCCCACTTCAAGATCTGCTCTAACGCCATGCTGGTGCATTCTGTGTAATAAGTGTGGGACCAAAATAAGAGAAGTTTATGGTGCATAAAAGCTGCCGTCTTGAGAAAGCAAGAAATGTGAACACAGCTAAATAAAAAAAACTAGAAAAGCTCTTGGCTACCAAAACGGCTTCATTTGGAAGAGTTCAGTATCTCAACACACACACACACACACACACACACACACACACACACACACACACACACACACACACACACACACACACACAATCAGTACGAGAGAAAAACAAAACTGTTGCTAGTAGGTTTACAATTCCTGCAACGCTGACTGAAGCTCACACAAAGGAAAATCAATACAATTGCAAGAATTTACACTGGAAATTGATTGTTCCGAATTCATATTCTTCGTTTAGAACTGAAGAAGTCAACATCCATTGTGGGAAGGGGGGGGGGGTCTAAATGTACTTTTACAGATTTTGGACGAAGAAAAGTTTAGATGTAAGGTAAAATAGTAATTGTTAGTACTAATTATTTTTCATCACTTATCAAGATGAACAAACAAAGCAGCCATGCGATCACGACTGCTTGAGTAACATATACAACCATTAATCAAAACTTTTGTTGGATTTTGTTTTGGGTGTGTGGGGGGAGGGTAATTGTATGTACAAAAGTACAAATAATAGTGAAAAGAAAATTTTTACCAATTTGAGGCAGCATTTTTCAATCATCATACGGGGGAAACCAGAGTTTTCTTGGGGGGGGGGGGGGGGGGGCTCACCATTAGTTGTTTTATGTAAATAACCTGCAACCCTAACTTTTGGTCTATTTTAGCAAAAAAATAAATAAATAAAGGAAATTTTCGACATTTGCAAATTGCTATTTTTTGCCATATCGGGACATTTTAATCTCTAGGGGGATAAATCACAGCAGAGACTGACTGAGATTTTCCCAAAAAATCTCAGTCAGTCTCTGCTGTCATGGTCATAACTATTGAACCAATTTTGAGAAAATCAGAAGATTAACAGACAATAATAAAATCATAAGTACTTCCCAATTTAATATCGGGTGACCAATAAAAAAAAAGAGCTGCATAAATTTGAAAGTAGCATCGTTCATATAAAGTAGAGCTTGTTTTATGAAGTAGATAGATCAGGAAGAAGAGCTTTAACTCTTTACCAATTGTCAGCCAACTATGGATGACTGTAACAGCAAAGAAAGAGTTGTTACATTCAATGAACCACATCTGAATTGAATGTCTAAACACATTCATTAACAAAAGGGAAAGCATTGGCATTATCCTTATAAAAGATTGTTTGTCATGTCAGATATTCCATTAGTTTTTAAATGCATCACTATGAGAGGCTTTGTCCGTCAGTCAAGCTTAAGTTTGAAATTGCATTTTCATCATTAAATGTGCAGATTGAATGGACACATCTTAAGAATGAATCTGTTGTGGTTTTCATAAAGTAAACAGGAATGCATATATTTTTTAAAAAAAGATCATGGAACATTCCAGAGAATTTTTCTGATGGAGGACAATAAACATTCAGCAAAAACAATCAATAAATTACATGTTGGCAAATATGTTTTTAAAAAATGAAACCTTTTTTGCGATTATCTTGAAAGAATTAAGGAAGGAGGAAGAGAAAAAGAAAAATAATTAAGTTTTCTTTGTGTCTTAACCTTTTTGTGGGTTATTTAGTGCTCAAATATGATGCTCACTAAAAATAATTGCAGAGAATATACAATTTTGCCCAGAGCTGGGGACATCATTTTTCCCAAAAGATATTTTTATTTTAATTTTATTATTTTAACTTAGTTCACCCCAAACAAGGCAAGTTTCCACTGTAGCCCTAAGGGGCTACTGAGAATTAGGGTGAAAGTTTAGGGAGTCATCTTAAATTGGGAGCTGTGCAGCGAGATGCTTGTTCACATTAGTTTTAAATTTCTGCATATCGATACAGTCGGGGAAACAGGAAGCAAGTTCTAAAACCTGACAGCTCGAGGAAAGAAGCTATTAGAGTAGAAGGTTCTCCGACATCTGGGGACCTCCACAGTGAATGGATGGGATTTAGCTGATTGTCGGGTTGGTCGAGTGGGCACCAGAGCAGCAAGTTCAGCGGAGCACATTCCATTGAAGTACTTGTAAAACAAGCACAAGGATGCAACATTGCAGCAATGGGACAGGGGCTGGAGCTTGGTGAATAGTGAGGGACCTATTAGATACTCTTTTTTGGACCTTGTCTAAGAGGGAGAGACTGGTGGATGGTGCACCAGTCCAGATTTGACAACAATACTCCATGCATGGGCAGATGGTGGCTTTGTAAAGATATAGGATACTGTTAGGTGTGAGTAGTTTTCTAGCACGATAGAAGGAATCCATTTTCTTTGCAGCAGCCTTGGCAATGTCTTCTATGCATTTGTTCCAATTCATGTTACCTGTGAATATTAGGCCGAGGAGTTTAAACATTGGATTCTCAGGTAGGGTGTTATTTGCCATAGCAATCAGTGGTTGAAGAGGTTTCTTGTAGTTGTTGAAGGAAAAAAAGCTTTGTCTTAACAGCATTAAATGTTACTATCCATTTATGACCCCATTCCCCTACAGACTAGAGGTTACTTTCTAAGGATTCAGTTATTGCCTCTGATATGTGCACGTCCGTTTTACCCACATGACGAGAGTAGAGCATAGTGTCGTCAGCAAATATACCCATCTCAGAACAATGTCATCAGGGAGGTCATTTATGAAAATCAGGAAAAATAAAAGTCCAAGGATCGATCCCTGGGGTACACCTGCATTTATGTTATGTTGTTTGGATGAACAGCCATCGAAACAACCTGGATTTTTCTTTTGGGTAGGAAGGATCTAATTATATCAAATATTCGTCCAGTAATTAATTTTTATGGCAAAGACCTTTATGCCAGACCTTGTCAAAGGCTTGGATATATAACGCGCTACCGCCCTAGCTTCACCTGCCTTGTCCAGTGTATGGTATGTGTTCAGAGATGACCGTTATAATATCCACAGTAAATCGTGTTTGCCTAAATCCATACTGATGGTCAGAAAGAAGTTTAGCATTAACGAGGTGACGGACTATCGCTAGATTGATTAAGGATTAAAAGATTTTAGCGAAGTGCAGGAGTAAACTGATGGGGCGATAATTCTGAGGATCAGTTCTATCTCCAGAATTCTTGAAGACTGGTACCACAGAGGCAATTTTCCAGCTAATAGGGAAGCAAGATTCGGCAAGGCATTTGTTGTAGAGTTTGGAGAATACAGGGACTAGTTCAGCAGAGCATTTCTTTATTACTATTACTGGTATAAGATCAGATCCACACACTTTGGAGGGGTCAAGGTTTTTTATTATGTCCCGGACATGAGATGGGGTGATGGTCAGGTCATCAAGTGTGGCTTCAGTCCGCAATGGGAAATTTGGGAGAGTGTGGTTTGTGCAAACGACATCATTGTAGTTGGATAGCGGGGGAATTGTTGATTGCCCATTATTCACCACACTATTGAAGATTTTCCAGAAATCACGAGTACCTAGTTTCTGTAACTCAATGCATTTTCTGGTCATATCTGTTTGCTTACAATAATTTCTTGACGCTATAAGTTTCTGTCTATTTGTAGTTGACTTGTGGCAGTTGAATTTTCAAAATGATTGCTGCCTCTGTGCAATAGCAGCTGTACAGTTCAAGGTTAACCATTGGGGAGAGTAAAGTGGGGCTTGCTGTAGAATTTTCGCATGGGTTACTTCATTTGTGCACTGATCAGCAGAGAGAGAAAAAGTTTCACTTCATAGGGCATCTGATGTTATCTCTGATGGATTTCCAATCAGCCCGTTTGTAGTATTTCATCGTTTTGAGCAATGGCTCATCAGCTTTGGGACGAGATTTTAGGGTGATATCATTACCACAAGGTGATAAGCGTTCCCGATCGGGCTATGAGCATTCGTCACACAAGCCTCAGGCAGTGAGGTCAAGAACAGGTTGAGAAGTGAGGCTTGTTGGTCCACACGATCAGAGAGGCGGGTCGGGAAAGTGACAGTCTGCGAGAGGGAGTAAACTATACATGGAGTTACCAGCTGCGTTTGTATAGGTCAAGAATCCAAGCCAGTCACGGTGATGTGCATTAAAATACCCAAATACATGTACTTGGGCACTAGAGTCAAGTGAGAGTGCTGTATCTATGCTTTCACGAACAGAGTTAAGCAGGGTACAGTCCTGGGTCGAAGGAGAACAGTATATGAAATATAAGTAACTAACGCTGTGCTGTAAGGTTAATCTAAAGCACATGTAGGCTTGGCCATCTAATTCTAGCCTATATTCTCTAGTCATGGGGAGAGTGTTCCGAACATAAACTCCTAGACCATGCATATGTTTGCCAGAGTCTTTACAGTAAAGTGGGAGGTACTCAGTCATGTCAAAATGGTGTGAGGAGATTGAGGATTGTAGGTTTGTTTCACTTAGTGCTAGGATATCCGGGGAGTTTATTCAAAGAAAGGTTTCTACTTCATTGATGTTGGTTCTAAGCCCCTGGATATTTGTGAAGGGCAGAGGCAAAGATGTTTTTATTGCACAAGTGTATGTTAGAGACTTGCATGGATTTGAACTTGATTAACCAATTCCATAATCCATGTTGATAACTATTGTAACACCCCCACAGATACAGAGAGAGAAATCAGCTTATAAAATTGTTTGAACTGATATTATAACCTATTCATGAAACTACAAGACCATAATTTGTATAATTTGGATTATCTGGACTACTGTTCTCATCTTGAGTGTTATTCTCACAACGTTTCGGACGCTGTAACCTCCGGCTTTCTTCAGGTGTATCTGTTCGAACTCGAGAATATTTCTGTCGAACTCGGCAATCTGGACAGAACTAGAGCATGCTACCCACGTGGATTAAAAAAAGGGTTCTGTTCGAAATTCCGTCCAGATTACCGAGTTTGACAGAAATATTCTCGAGTTCGAACAGATACACCTGAAGAAGGCCGGAGGTTACAGCAACCGAAACGTTGTGAGAATAACACTCAAGATGAGAATAGTAGTCCAAATTATACAAATTATCAATCCTCATCTAAAAAATTCAAAAACATAATACAAGGCCATAACACTAATAAAAGATACCTTCAGTTAAAAAGTTGAATGAAAAATCTGTTTTTCACATGTCACAATCGAATTTTATGCTTAAAGCATTTCTCTTTAATGGGATATTTTCAAAGTTATAGTCACACAAATAGAATACAGACACTTAATGCTCGTGTGATGATGTCATTTCAAGAACGAATTACATCACAAGGTTCCAAAAATTATGATGGACAGAACAGCTTATAGAGACATATGTCTGCAGCTAAAAACAACGACAAGAAACATCCATAAATATTGGATTTACTGATTCTCAACAATATCAAATTTGATACAAGGTCATTTTAATGTGTTCAGAAGTCGTAACTGAAAGGAATAGTGAAGTCATAAGCAGATGAAAGAATGTTCCTTCAGTAGACAGGGAAGCAAGCTCAACCCCCCCCCTCCTCACACCCACACACTATGTGTAGCCAATTTTCACACACACCTGAAAACAACCTGAAAGTACAGCATTCAAAACAGAGTAAATATAAAACAAATGAGAAGTAGAACTATAAATAAAATCATGCAAATCCCAACTGCTCATCTAAAAAATATTGACAAAACAATCACCAAGAAGCAAATTATTTGTGCCCATATGCATCCACCACCAGCAGCAGCAGCATAAAACTATCCAAACAATTTAACACCAAGGTCAACAAAGGTGGGTTAAGGAGAAACAACTCTATGAACAAAAGGTTGGTCTGCAGCTATTTATAATGTAACAAGAAAAACTTACCCGACTCATATTTGCCAACTAACCAAACAACAATGCTGAATTAAAAGATTTTTTTCTCTCTTAGCCAATACCGATTGGCTTTTTATACAACAAGAATCCTGTTTTATTGATTCATTATTGATTATGTATCAAAATGTACAAGGGATCCATCAATTTCTAGGTGCATACTCAACTAACAAGACCCAATTGGTTGTGTTTGCTTTCTTGCATTTGTACTTTTGCAAGAATTTCAAAAAGGCTAAAAAAATAAAAAAACGAAACAAAAAAAATAAGCCTGAATTATTTTTTTTTGCTTTCATAATGTGTTATAAATAATATAAATTTGCAAATTACACATGATATATGCATAGAAAGAAGAAATTTGTTTCTCTTCTGAATCTTTTACGAACATTCTAAGGATTTCATTGGATGTATAATTGTTTTGTCATATTCACTTTGTGGTCTTTGAGTGAAATCAGCAGCAGCTGTAACTTTCGTGTGCTGATTTTAGAGTAAAAGAAACGAAGAAGCAAAAAAAAATGAAAGGAGAAAAATGTGTTTTTACTGTTTATGCCGTCAGCCATGATCGTTTTAGGAACAATGTTTTTCATTCAATTGAAGGAAAAAAAAATTATTTTTTTTAAGTACAAGGAGATCTTTAAGTCTAAAGAAAAAAAAATTGTCCGTTTACTGTTTGATATGATGGTAAGGTATTTTTTTTTTCACCATGAATGTACTTAAAAGTAAAGAGTAAGAATTCTAATTTACATTTCCGAGACATTAAAATTAATCATTAAAAATGCAATATATTATGCTAAATTAATTGCAATTACATATAATTGCAACAGTATGTATGATAACGAAGTAATACTAAAAATTGCAATCAAAACTAAACCAAAATGACAACAAAAAAATAAGATCAATGAATTATTCCAAGAATAAGTTTGTTTCTTCAGACTTTTTGAGGGAATAATCTTTTAAAAAATGTTTTTTCTTTGTATCTACATAAAAAAAAGAGAACTCTGAAAAAAAGTTTTAAAAATAAAAATAAATAAAACAGATTCAGTCACAGCTTTTACAGTTGTAAGCATAATGAAAACTATAGAGACTTCATATATGTCGATATGTCAGTCACAATTTTGTCCATATGTCAGTCACAATTTTTTAAAACATAATAAATACATTGTGGAATTTGTCTCATGTCGAAATATCAGAGATCTTAACTACTTTTAGAAATAGAAAATAAATTCCTCACAAATAAAGCAGATGCCATGACCGGATATGGAAACAGAAACCTTGAGATCTTCAGTCTGACGTTCTACCAATTTGAATTTTCTTATAAATAGAGCTTAAAACATTACCTTAATATAATTATAGCTTTGGCATGATTTATGATTTACATCATGTTTCAAAACATGAATTCAAACATAAGCGTTTTCGGGACATTTCAAAGAGCGACAAATGTAATGCAAAATGCAGTAAGAGTATCAAAGAGTCTAATTTGGAGACAACCATCTAACTATGATACTTTCAATGTTAACAAAAAAACAACAAATTTCTGGACTAGAAAAGACTAACCTCTCTGAAAGATATAGTCTTGAGAAAAAACAAAAAAGACACCAATTTTATATAATTCTCATCTGCTTTTCGTTAAGAAAGTTGTTTTCCAAACTCTCAATGGTTTTTACTTTTTTGCTCTTTTTTCAGCATGGTTTTTAGACAAAAGTTATTTCTTTTCTAAACCAGCAATACTCAATTCAAAATTAAACTACATTTCAATCAGATTCTGAAATTTAAGTTGTTGATAAAGAAGCTAATTCAAAGGAAATATTCAAGTACTACTATGTCATATTCATTGAGTACTGATTGTCGATAATATTTAGAGTATTTGTTATGGTTTGATGTTTATGATATAATCCACATTGAAGTTTATTTCCCATTTTGCTCTGTAGCATCGTTTAATTGCCATATTGGGGAGCTTGTGCGAGCATACTGCTCTAGATAACGCCTAACGAACTTATTGCTCTCCAAGACTTCTTATGAAAGTAAACTGAGAGCCCAACCACCATTTAATTAAACAAGTTCAGCTGAATGATGAAGAAGTCCATGAAGGGTCCAGTTGATATCAACCCAGTTTAACTTTTTAGTGATGAGCTAAGAAATTTCTGTTATCAGCTCACCTATCTTTTTCTGATTCACCCTCTCTGAACACGATGAAACCACATGGAGGGGTACACTGACGTTCTTGTGCAGTTGTCCAATAACTTCCTTGTATTTTTCTGTAACACATCCAATCACTACATCCTTGTTCTTCATTGAGAAGAATTTCTGTGCCGTATTTCCATCAGTAGATGTTTCCGTTTTTGCATTTGCCCCGGCAACTTGATCAACAACTAATCCAGCTGGTCGCAGCACACCCTGAACTCTTTCTCTGCTTCGACATATAGGTTCTCCTAACACAGTTTGCTTTTCAACCCAGCATTCATATCCAGACTCATACAGACAGAGAACTTTGAAAAACCAGCTGAGAACATTTATGTAGGAGTGTAATAGAGTTGAGTTATTGAATGCTGGTCTGATGCTGTTTTGGGTTCACAAGAAATCCTTCTTTTATGCTAGCTTCATTCTTTCCAGCCATCTTTGCATGAATTACATAAAATGCAATCACCACCACCAATACCAAACAATTTAATTTTCAGCTTTTAATCTTTCATCGTGTCATGAATGACATGCTTGACAACATTGGGCTTGTTTGATTTCGATGTAACTTGGATAATTGAATTCTGCAAGTCTTTACGTTGTTCATTAGTGATAGGGAATACCAAGTCAATCACTCTAGTGTCATCTTCTGAAGCATGTACCAGGAACACAGGTTGGCATGATGTTGCTGAGTTCGGTGAAAGATTCTTCCAAATAGTAGAGGGTCCTTGAGATACAGTCAAAAGGATAACACTATATTGGAAGAAATGGTCAGAGGCATCCATCATTAAAGCACTCTTCCATACTGTATCCCCGCCATCTTTGTACGGAAAATTTACATTCTTTGAGGACATACTTTTGTTCTCATCTGTTCTGTCAATGTCAGATCATGCATAAATGCGACGGTCTCATCAGTGGAGAATCTTTTAACATCTTCCAATTTACAATCGAAAATCATCTTTCCAATTTTGACAATTTTCTTATCAGTGTTGTAATTTATGCGATGTATAAGATACCCCAGTAATTGAGTAGTCATCATTTTTTTTCTTCATCATTACCACCACAAATTCTATTCTCAGCATCCACTAGTTTTTCAATTTCACCATTCAACAAATCAGTTCTTTCTCTGCGTGATTTTCCAGTCAACTTAACAAAACTCTTTCTCCATTTTATGCCGTGTTTATTATCAAGTTTTGGCTGTTCTGGACCAGCAAAAGATTAATACAACTGATTTTGAAGGAGGACTTTTACTTCCTATGGATTTAAATTGCTTTTCATGATCTTTCTAGTATCTTCATTATCAATCATTCCATACTTTTCACTGAAATAGGTCAGCAGATCATGTATACTTATGTGAACATTATGTGCTGGTTTCAAGTCCTTAATAATGTTTCATATATCTTCTGCAACGGAAGAAAAGAACATATGACATGGTTGTTTTTGCAATAACTTTAGCCTGAAACACCAAGTTAACCCAAGATACTGAAAAAAAAGGTCATTTTTAATTGTTATCCTATTTGAGACAGATGAAGGAATCATTTGACATTTACACCCTTCAAAAGCATAAAAGCTATATTTTCAATTTTTGAGATCTGTTTGATAAAGAATATTTTCACTTGGAGATTAATTGAACGTTTTCAAGATAAATGAAAATGTTCAGAAAAAAAGACTAAAAGTAAGAAAATCAAAGTCGTCCTTGTTAGTTTGTTTTGTAACTCAATTAAAATTGCTCCCATTTTATTGTAACGTGTGAACAGAAGTTGCTACTAAATAGAAACAAATTGATGAGCAGACTGGAACAAATGAAATCATCATTGAAAATGTGTATTCAGTAAATTACACAATTAGTGAATTCATTGGAGGGAGACACAGGAGGAATGCTGTCACAAGTTAAATTGGAAAAAAGAAAAAAGTATTAAATAGAATCAAAGTGAAGAATTTTTAAAGATCATTAAGTAGAATTGATGGTAGAATATTATGCTTACAAGTCAGAAGAAAAGACCCTTTTTTTCAACCATTCTTGCTTTTAACGAAAACATGCAAAAATAAGGATGGAGATTCGTAATTCAATCAATCTGTATGTTTCAAACTTACATGTGACAAACCGAGCCTCCGATAGAGATGCTTAGATACATATGTGCCCATTTAATCAGCATGTTTAACAATTAAAATGATATTTCAAACCTACATAAGACACAAAACCACCAATAGATGGACGTATCTAAAAGTTAGGACCTTTTGTATATCTATACTATATTGTGGTGTCGGTCTAAAATTATTTTCGAGGAAAAAAATGAGAATTTAAAAAAATGTTTTTTTTTACAGCCAAAACAAGAATATTTTAAAGTTTACTACTATGAATAAGATTAACCGTTTTGGCGCAAACATCTTTACCATCATGTTCCAGCTATCGCCATTCATAATTCACACAAAATCTGCTTTTCATTCACTACCTTTACAAAATCACCCATAAAATTAATATTAATCATGGAACAAAAAAGAAGAAACAGTCCTGGGTCAATTTAACCCTAAATTATTTTGACAACTTTCATTGATTTTAGCAGACTGCGTGCATGCCAACTTTTGTCAACAAATGAGCCTTATAAGCATGAGCTAGTCTATTAGGAGACAGCTACCAATGTTAAATGCATAGAATGAAGCTAGCATTCAATTTACCAGGAGTAAAGTTTCATTTGCAATAATGTAAAACTTGGAGAAAAGGTTTCTTGGCTACTAGATTTTGTTGGCCAACACCAGACAGTATACAACATAAAAAGGAATCAGATTGAAAAAAAGAAAAAAGATGCCGTTAATTAAATATAAAATAACCGCAAGCCAGAAACTAGGGAAAAGATCAAAGAAATAACATTTTATCTAACTGTTTGTATCTGAGAAAATAAACAACAGTAGGACACTTATGGCTGTTTTATGATGAAGTATTTTATTTACCTCCTCTCCAGGAGGTTAGACACAAGGTCAGGTGTGGGTTTTGATGAAAGTGTTTCTGTGGAACGAACTGGATTCAGACTTGGCACACTCAGGTTTCCAGTCAGTGTTGTTAACCACTTAGCCACCGCCATATTTGCAGGAGAGATGCTGGAATTAAGAGACACTTGCATAATCATGGGTACTTAGAACCAAATTGAAGAGATGGCGATATATTTCAGCAAGTTTGATGATGGAGAGTACCTCCAATCCAGGAGCAACAGCAACCTCTTCAAACTTTCCCACCTCCAAGCTAATACCAAAGTGCGAAAGGTACTCATACGCAAGATGCTCTTTGCTGATGATGCAGCACTGACGGAACACTTTGAAGAAACATTGCAGCAACCCATCAGCTGCTTTGTGCACGTCTGCAAAGAATTTGATTTGACCATCAGCTTGAAAAAGACAAATATCCTACTACACCCTCGAGGTTGTTGAGGACTCCACATACCTTGGCTCCACCATTACCAGCAACTTCTCCCAGGACACTGAACTCCACAAACGTATTGACAAAGCGGAATCAGCCATGGCTTGCTTGGCAAAGAGTCTGGAACAACAAGACATTAACCACCACCACCAAGATGATGTACTGGGCCTCCACCTGCGCAACCTCAGGAAAATCCTGAGAATCACTTGGCAGGATCCCATCTCAAATAACAACGTCCTTGATTAGGCGGACATCCCAAGCATGTTCACTCTGCTCACCTAATGTGAACTCTGATGGCTTGCCAATACTAGGCAAATGGACTATGGGAAGATCCCCAAGGACATTCTATTTGGCAAGCTCACCATCAGCTCCAGACCAGCAGGAAGACCTGTCCTACACCACAAGAATGTCTGCGAACGAAACATGAGAGCAGGTGGCAATGACCCAGCAAGCTGGGAGTCCATGGCTGAAGACGGCAGCAGCTGGAGAAGTGCTGTGAGGGCATGCTCCAAGATGAGTGAGGAGAGGAGAGACCAGCAGTGTGGAGGGGGGGGGGGGGGGGGCTAAGAGCACAGATGGCAAAGTGTTACAACAGAACTTACAGAACGAGATGCCACCTACATCTGTGATAATTACAATAGAGCCTGTCGATCCAGGATAGGTCTGCACAGTCACAACAGAGCTGCAATTCGGCAACATATTAATCTGAGGCGCAAAACTCCATTGTCTCCAGAGACAGACAGATGTCAACAAATACTATATACTACTAAAACTGTGGTTCTTCCTTGTTTGCTTCTGTACACAATGGATGACGTCATAGTTTTATGATATTGTTCATTAAACAAAGGTAGGGGTAACTATGCACAGTGGATGATGTCGCAAAATAATGTCATCTATCAAACCAGAGAGAGGAGGAGGGAATATCGATGTTTAAAACATTGATTTACAAATGGACATGTACAGAAAACCATTACAGGTAAAAAATATTTGGAAATTCCAAAAGGTTTTCATAAATATTTGATTATAAACATAAATAATGACCCGTTGAGACACAGGTGGTCTAGAAAGTAAAATATATCAGAATACATTTGGTTAAAAACATTCATATGGCTGATGATGCCTAACAATTAACTTTTCTATTTTTCTTATCTATGTATGGGAATTTCCAAATATTTAATAATATATTTAACAAATACTAAACCATCAAGTCATGGGGGGTCTAATATGTATAAGTTGCAGCTTCTGTCCATTAGGGAACAAATTCTTCCTATGGTTTTGGAGATAGACCCTTAAAACCATCTGAAAATCCTTATTTCCTCATGAGAGCAGTTAGATAGAAGGTCGGTTTTTAAGGTGGGAAAAATCCAGCTCTCCAAAACGAGGCATAGAAATCCTTATAGACTGAGGCAATAAAAATCGCCTCAGTCTAAAAGGATTTCTCCATCACTGAGAAAAGATGAAGTGTAACATCAGAACAGATACTACCCTTTGCTCATAGTCAAAAGGCCAAAACTAAAAAATCTCTTTCCTAGAGTGTCCCATATGTCAAACAAAATACCACAAAGCTGCTTCCCAGCCGACTACAACATAGTCGTCTTCAAGTCTAATGTAATCAAATACTTGTTGAGCCGTCCTCTTGGATAAACAATTTCTCTCAAGAAATCTTATGCCTATTCCTCCGGTTGTTTGTTTGGTGGCGCTCACCGTCCATATGACGATCTCTTTAACCTTATCCCCGAGTAGCTCCCGGGCCTTGATAAGCGGTGACTCATTAGTAAAGGTAAAAAAAAAGTCCATTACACAGGTACTTGCATAATTATATTTCACTCTGATCAAAGAGGAAACCATAATATTGTAGGGGGTCCGAGTTCATGTCTGACATCTATAAAATTTAATTTATCAATAGAAAATTATAGAAATTTAAAAAATAATAGAAATGGTAATATGGAATTTAGAGTTTTGACAGGATTACATAAAGGTCCTCATTCATTCACAGGAAACGTGTGACTCAAAAGATTAAAAACTGAATCTCTCAAAAATTCAATGTCACTTTATCTACATTCCCTATCAAATAAATGCTGAATACATCGTTGGACCTCACCCCCAGTAAAAAAAAAAAAAAAAAAAGAGTAAAAAAAGTAATAGGATATTATGGACTGGGGGGGGGGGGGGAGGAAGACGTAACGTTCCTTATTCAATCCTGGTGAAGGCAGGTATTCCTGCTAGTAATATATATGACGGCTGTCTATTTGATTTCGAATATGACCACTTTTGGCATATTGACGTGATATTAGTGTAAAAGTTCCTAGTGAGAGGCATGAATATGGCTCTTCAGGCCTGCCAGACTTTTACAGACAATACCAAAGAAGTGGCAGGTGTTGTGATGATCTGGGGGATTCCATAAATGAAGACACCTCGTGTCCATGCTTGGTTTTGCAGCACATGCACTCGTTGGTAATTCAACAAACTGGTATGTGACATACCAAATTGAAAACTTGGCAGGTTAGCTGTTCCATATTTTCTCCATGTACTGGAGGTGTCACGTCTCGTCTTTTCCTTGCTGCTCTCTTCTGCTGCTTGTGTTTCATCCTATTCTTTTCAAAAAGCTTGCTGCCTTCAAAAATCGCTTTCCTTCACCTTGACACATCTACAGCCACCTCCCCCATCCTCCAACATCAAGTCTAAAGCCCTTCAAATCGTCTTTGAGACAATGTTTGAATCGCTTATGAGGTTTGTAATAAAATTATATATATATATATATATATATATATATATATATATATATATATATATACATACATACACACACACACACACACATTTGTTTCCCTAAGTCTTTTCCTATATATTTTAATCACACAAAATACATACTAAATTATTCGTTAGTTTGGGGATTGATTTATGTTTGAAAAAGATTCTATTTTAATTTGTCTAATTAGTCACAATTTGCAATTAACTTCCCAAGTGAGCCATCTCTGTCTATCACTCTTTTCCTCTCTCATTGTATGTTGATTAAACAACTCTCTAATACTTTTTAATGTCTCTGAGCGTTTAGAAAAAGAATAATTCTTGACATAGTGTGTTCGTAAACATGTATTCAAATTAGATAGCAAAATAATACGTCTCTTTACTTCTATATTATCCATCAGGATAATATAGAAATAAAGAGACCTCTTATTTTTAGTTATGCAAGACAAATTTCTTAATAGATATTGATCTAGCGATCAGCAAAACAAAACAAAAAACAGATTTTCTTTAGGTCACTTAAATTACTTTACCTTCAAGTACATCTTATACCCATAGTCGAAACTAAGTAACCATCTAAAAAGAGGGGTGAAAAAAAAGAAAAATTAAGGCAGCTTTCAGTAGAAAATGATTTTAAAATTGAAATTTAAATGTAAAAAAAACAAAATTTTAAATGTCTTCAGAGCTTTAAATACCAGCTGCCTTTAACAAAATTTTTTTTTTTTTCAGCTACGTCTTTTCACCTTGTAAAGACCATGGGTATAATAAGACTTATTTCTGTCTTTGAAATGAAGGGGGGTAAAATAATATCTGAAATATACTTTTAGACCAAACGGCCAAGTAACAGACAAACTAGCAGAGGGAGACATGAAGGTAGTCCTTCAGATGCAACGCCCTCTGCCTGTCTTTATTATCAGTATTAAGGTCAGGAAACTTGCTAAACAATAACTCACTGCGTACTGGCATTTCTGGGTTGAACTCAAGATTTGCCAACAACATAAATGTCATTGTTGATAAGTCGTAGATTATCTTGACATTCATCTTCTGTCTTGTCACACAAGTATCGGGCAGATATCACATCGATCAATGATTAATTACATTATCCATTATGTTGGCTGCTGCAAGTTTCCCTTACATTTTACAACCTGTCGATCAGGACAGGGATGATGAAAAGCGTTCTCGATCGAACATGGAAGATCCATGATCTGGAACTTCACATGTTCCAATTCATTTTCCGTCTGTAATATCATCACCTCTGCTATTGACCCTGGATTTATTGCCCAGCAAACCAAATAGAGCAAAATAGATATTGAGCTCGGATCGATAGATATGGTTTTGTCCCATCTTCGTAGAAATGCCAGGTATCCTAGGTCTAAACAGTGGTCTTAATAAACCGAGTGGTGATTTCTCCATAATTTTATCAGGTCCACATGGCAGCACAGATATTCATTTTTTTTTTGTTTATCTTGAAAAAGTTTTTGAACTTGTTCATATTTGAAATAAATATTTGTATTATGATAAAAAGTAAAAGTTTAGTTAATTCTTTTCAAATATTTATCTTGAAAAGAATTCTAGAAAAATTTGAGATAAAAATATTTCAATCCTTTTCATAAGGAGTTTAGAGTTCAAAAATATTTGTTACCTTGGTGATACAATTGGAGCATAGGGTAGAGCAGGTGCTAGTGTGATTGAAAGAATTAGGAGTGGTTGGAGTAAGTTAAGAGAACTTCTGCCATTACTAACCAGCAGAGGACTACCACTGTCGATCAAGGGAAGACTATCAGGCATGTGCACGCAGTGTGATGATGTATGGAAGTGAAACCTGGCCGGCATGGGTTGAGGACATGCGGTGCATGGAGAGAAATGATATGCGAATAATATATGATGGATGTGTCATGTGAATCTTAAAGACAGACTTAGTTCTGATAACCTCAGAGGAAGATTAAATCTGGACAGTATAGGGAGATGTGTGTAAAAGAGACTTTGATAGTATGATCATGTTGAAAGAACGGATGAGAGTTCTTGGGTTAGTAGGTGTAGAACAGTTGAGGTAGCAAGTTCAGTTCACACGGGGAAGGCCCCAGACGGTAAGAACGATAAATAAAGACCTGGCCCGAGATAGGTTAGTTTGGAAGTCAATTTCTTAAATTCCAACGCATGCCAGCCTGTAAAACAGACATTAAACCGAATATGATGATGATTTTTTTTTAAATAAATTACCAAATATATTCGACTAAATGAGAAAAAATTTATTTTTGTTTAAAAATTATAAAATTCTATTCATGTAAAAGTTAGTTTGCAAGTGATATTTATGCATGTTCACTTATGCATCCTATTTATTTTTTTTAAAAAATAATTACCAATTCTAATTCAAAAATTAAAAATGGCTTTTAAATCTCTACTTCCACGAACGAAACGATTTTAAAATTTCGCATTGAATTCAAATATAGTTTTACAAATTAAGCTTAAAACATTTAAGAAATAATAAAAATGTATTTTATGAAAAAAATATTAATATTAGCAAAGTGTTTTTTATAGTACCTTATTTCATTTACAAACATAACTTTCTATCCAAAAGCTGCATATGTAAATCTGCTTCGGCAGTGACTTAGGCCAATTCTTGAGACATGTTTTGGCGTTTTTATTGTTTTTTTTTTCCAAAGACTTTCTTTTACATTCTCAATTGACAGACAGAATAACCGATTAGCAGATTGGCATTCAGAGACCACAAAGAGATCTTCAGTGTCAATATGACAATCGTTCATTAACAGTCACTTACATTATTCATACTTTTCACTCTTCATTTTTTTATTATTTAATTTCCTTAAACAGTTTTCGAATCATATGATTTATAAAAAAAAAAACATTGATTTCTGGTCACACTGGGTACATTAAGCTACTTACTTTTTATTCTTTCCTCTTCAAGTACCGATTTTAATGCCTAACGCATACTGCAGTGAAATGTGTCATTCTATGGAATATCGGAATAACAGTTCAGCTGAATAGCAGAATTAACAGATATTTTCGAACACTATGCTGCATTCGGAGACAATAACACAATCGCTAATTGATACTCGCTTCATTTATTCTTACAAACACAATCCTATTTTCTTCCATTTTGTTACTACATTCTACATCATATTTTGTCGTCCAAGTGTGATATTTCTTTGGCACACGTGTTGCTCAATCGCTTTGACGCATGCCATAGCAGTTAACACAAGTTCAAGTGTTACCATTGAAACTGGGTGTTGGGAGTGCAGCTAGTGCATACGTGTTTCAGTCGCTTCACCGCTCGTAAAAGCAGTAGTTCAAACAATTCCAAGTGTTTCCATAGTAACTAGGTGCACAATATTTTTCTTTAATGTTTTTTGTAAGATCAATACTATTACTTTTTTAATAGTATTATTATTATTATTATTATTATTATTATTATCTAAATAATAAACAATCACCTTCATTAACTTTCTAACCAAATATTTTTTCTTCAAGAGGGAAATACCTGGTCCGGAAGTGCGTGTTCATTTTATATTGCATGTGTAAGCAAATCTGATCCCCTACATACTCTAAACATTTTTTTTAATTATTCATTTTTACCATCAACCTTTCCAAACTGTTTACAGGTAATTGCCTAAAAAAGGTAGAATCTCATTTTTATTTTGGGGTGAGTTAGCATAGGGTGCAGGGCTTCAATAATACCCTTATTCCTATCAAATATTACTTTCTTTCCAGTACAGTATAGACACAATTATTTAAAAAAATCACCTCCCAACAAAAAAAAAAATTGTAGACTTTACATAAGTATGTTGCTGCGGTGATGCTCTTTCATAGTTATGAAATACAAACATTTAACTGTTCTTTATTATTTATAAATTTACAACTTACAGAACACTACAATTAATACTTACAGGTAATTCAAAAATGGAATAAAATTACTTATATAGAGTCGGAAGGAGCAGGAGTTTCTTGTGTTCTTCAATTTTCCCAGGCAAAGCCTGTGCATGGAGCCGCTAGTTAATAATAAATGTTGCCATACTCTAGAGAATCCAAAAGGAGACAAAACCAGTAATATAAGGTAGTCTTGTGCCAAACTTAGGCAAAGTCAGGAGAACAGACGACCATTATCGAAAATGACTGCCAGAGGTCAAACATGAGATGTGTGAAAAATTAAATCATATGGAGGTTTCCAGTTGTTTAAAATGTGTGGAGTGGGTTTTTTTATATAAGGGAATTATCTTTCACAGACAGAGAAAAGGAAGTGATGACTAAGACACGTGACAATGTAATTGTTATAAGTGTTAGATGAGGAAGTCGGAGGTAAAGATGGGGCCTGCCAATAGTTATATTGCTCTCTCTCCCCAAAACAGAGGTGCATGTCAAGTATAATCAAAATGATATATTTTTGTACAAGTGTCTTCAGCAACAACCAAAAAGATGCTGCTCCAATTAACAAGAATCTCCACCCGCAAAAGATGACCAGCAGAAAAGGCCAGAGTCATCTCCAAAGAAACACCATCATACTAATGGGGATAACCAACAGTATCATTGCATAAAAGAAAATGTAAAAAACTTGGAGAAAATTTAATTTTATTCTCAAAATTTTGGTTGCTTTCGTAAGATGAGAAAAAAAATCTTAGATATAAATTATTTTGTATAATTAGTGGACAAGTGTACAACCATGCATTTTGTGGAAGAAAAAAATCCAGCATTCACATACTCCCTCCACAACATTAATATCAATAAGTCTTCTTGTGAAATTGATCTGGTCATTATTGTCAGCAACAATTTGTGTGGACAAAACATCTGTAAGTTGTCAAGGTGAAGGGTGTCTTGGCATCACCAACAAGACCATTTGTCAGCCGATCTCCAGCCATTTATTTAAAACTGTATACACCTATGGTGTGACCATACTTAGGATTCACATCCTCAGTCTAGAACTTCCATCTTACTCAGAGCATTGATAGCCTGGAAATCGTTCCAAGACATGCAACCAAGCAAATATCCTTAATCAGGCACCTGCCCTACTCTGAGCGTTTTGTTTGTCCGAGGTTGGATTCATTGAAGCTCCGACATCTAGCAACTGACTTAGTAAAGACTGACAAAACTATTAACCATCTTGCTAACAGCAACCCCGAGCACATGTTTGATCTCCATGTGTCTAACACATGTAAACATGCCTACAAAGTCGGAGAACAGCACAATTTACAGGATTTTCAGAAACATTTTTCATGCTCAGAATTGCTGAAACATGGAACAAACGTCCTGCATCAGATGGCTGCCAAGACACTGCATCTTTTAAAACTCATGCTTCCTGAAATTTGTCAAAACATCTGATATCCGCCCTCCATACACACATATGTATATCATGAATAATACACTATTCATTTTCCTGACAATTGTATCCTACGTACTATATATGGACTTTTGAGGTGTAGTGAACCTGAACACTGTACACAATGATTTCATTATAGTAAAAATAGTCGCATTTAGGAAAAAATAAAATAAACTTCTACAATTTGCACATAGCATATTTACAGAATGGCCTTAGCATGGAGTGGGGGGGGGGTCAATATTTATTGATGTCTTAAAAATCTACCAAAAATCAATTTTTTTTTTAAATAATGGTTTTCATAAAACATAACTTATAAGATTTACTTTAATATCGTCAAATATCAAAGATGTGGTACACGATTAAAGAATGACGACAAAGGTAAATTCTGATCATGAAAGTAAATTCTTCGGCACATTGTTTTTATTTGGGGGGGGGGCGAGAATGCTTTTATGAACATTTTATTTAAAATTTTACGAACTGAAAGATAAAGTAAATGTTCCATTGTTTTGCTTACATAATGCATTTCTGTCTGGTACACCAGATGAATCTTCAGAGTGTCATTTACCGTTCTTGGAGGGAATCCTTGATTGTAATTAATACCTAAACAACAGAAGGTATTCTTTTTTTTTTTTTTCCATACGGGGCATCATCTCTTATCTACTGTTTAGTACTTTAGGTTTATCAAACCAACTTAAGGAAAGTTTCTATTTCAGAGTTGTGTGAAATACTCTCGCATACAGTTTCTATCATTACCATTTGTTGTGCTCTCATTCAGCTGACATTTTTACAATGTATCATGGTATTTTTATGTGTTTTAATCGCATGATTGTACCTAGGGAATACTGTCTGATTTTGTTGTGCATTGCACAAGAGCAGAGTGAGTTAATAGTCTGCATGAAAATAAAGTTGTTGTTTTTTTTAATTATATTTTTCTTTTTAAATAATTTTTTTAGATTTTCGCATAATTATTATTTTTTTTTAAATTCTTTGTTTATTTTTTCATATGTAACATTTGTAAATATTATTTCATATTTTTTAATATGTAAATATTATTTCATATTATTTCATATGTAACATTTGTAAATATTATTTCATATTCTTTCATATGTAACATTTGTAAATATTATTTAATATTTTTTCATATGTAACATTTGTAAATATTTCATATTCTTTCATATGTAACATTTATAAATATTCTTTCATATTCTTTCATATGTAACATTTATAAATATTCTTTCATATGTAACATTTATAAATATTCTTTCATATGTAACATTTATAAATATTCTTTCATATGTAACATTTATAAATATTCTTTCATATGTAACATTTATAAATATTCTTTCATATGTAACATTTATAAATATTCTTTCATATTTTTCATATGTAACATTTATAAAAATTATTTCATATTTTTCATATGTAACATTTATAAAATTATTTTATGTTTTTCATATGTAACATTTATGAAATTATTTTATGTTTTTCATATGTAACATTTATAAATATCATATTTTTTCATATGTAACATTTATAAATATGTCGATAAACACAAATCAGATTATTCGTTTATGCTTTTTTTTTTTTAACTATTTTTGAAGCTGAAATTATTTGTCAACATTTGGCCCCACTGAACTACATTTTCATCCATTACAAGAGTAACTTGTAAAGATTTGTCCAAATCTGTAGGGGCAGATAGGCGAGAGTGGCTTAACCTCAATCATGGTTATCGTTAACTGGTAGCGTGATTCTCAGATTCTGCAAATGTTGGGGAACAAACAGATTAGAGGAATGAAGTTGTTGAAAAGATAAGTCTATCATTCTCTCGTTGATATCTACGTATGTTACAAACATGGATTCTCCAGACTGAAGAGAACCAAGTCAGACTGAACGTGCTATGGTCTGACCTGACTGTTCAACAATATAAGCCAGGGAGATCAGTGGTAAAACTCATTTAGTTCAACTAACAACTATGGGTGATCAAAGGCAAAAACATGATTGTGGGATGATAAAATACGGTTAGTCTATCTGATATATGTTGTTATTGACAGGAGAGTCCGAGTATAATTTAAAAAAATTTTTTTTAAACTTTTATTAACCCCCTAAAAAGGTATATTGTCACTAAAGCATAAGGGGCTACTGTAATAGGAGAGCAACAAGGTGTTTGATCACATTACATTTAAATTTCTGCATGTTGATAGTCACGGAAACAGGTAGCAGGGAGGGAATTCTAAAGGCAAGTAGTTCAAGGAAAGAAGTTATCAGAGTAGAAAATTTTACGGCATCTAGGGACCTCTACAGTGAAGGGGTGTGATTTTGTTGCTAGCTGGGTGGATCAGGGCTATAAGTGCAGTAAGTACATTGGAGCACATTCCATAGAAGTACTTGATGCAACACTGCAGCGATGGCAGACAGTGCGGAACTTATTAGGTAAGAAATTCTTTTTTGTACATTGTCTAAGAGGGAGAGGCTAGTGGTTGGTGCACCAGCCCAAATGTGGGAACAATACTCCATGCACAGGCGAATGGTGGCTTCATAAAGATATAGGATACTGGCAAGTGTGAGGAGTTTTCTAGCCCGGTAGAGGGAGCATACCTTCTTTGCGGCAGACTTGGAAGCATCTTCTATGTACTTATTCCAATTCATGTTGCCTGAGAACTGTCAGGCTGAAGAGTTTAAATGTTGGATTCTCAGGAAAGGTGATATATCGGCCATGACAATCAGTGGTTGGAAAAGTTTCTTATAGTTGTGAACGGAAAGGAATTTGTATTGATATCATTAAATGTGACCATGCTTTTTTGACCCCCATTCTATAACAGACTAGAGGTCATTTTCCAAGGATTCAGCTCTTGCCTTGCGTGTGTGGGCATTTCATTTGTCCTCATGCCAAGAATAGAGTGCGGTGTCATCAGCAAATACACCTATCTCAGATATGATTGAATCAGGGAGATCATTTATGAAGATCAGAAATAATATAGGTCCAAGTATCAACTCCTGGGGCAAACCAACATTGATGTGGTGTTGTTTGGATGTACAGTCATCAAGCTGACCTCCATAGATGAATCCGGTCATAGTGGAGAACAAAAGCCACACTCTTCAGGAAAATCATGTTTGTCCAGGTGCACAGTGTGTCAAATGTCAGAAAACTCTCCGGTTGCAGGTATTATTTCAAAGTGTTCCTTCTCCTAGACAGGTTGCTCTATCAAAGGATAAAGAATCTAATGTATGGTTCTATTTCACTCATAGCTTTAGGGAATTCATGCCCCAACCACTAAGGGTAATTTGAACAGATAATACATGATTAACACCAATAAGCTAATCAATATCTCTTCATTGTAGGTTGTAGAATTTTTTTAGATGAGGATCGATAATCTGTATTATTCAAACTACTATTCTCATCTTGGTTATTTTATTCCCATTATTTCAGTCGATATAACTTCTGACCTTCTTTAGGTCCATCTTTTCAAACTTTCTTGTCAAACTCAGAAATCTAAACAGTATTTCAAACTGAACCTTTTATCCTTGGGCATAGATTGTTGTTGCTCATGGCTGAGAAAATGAGAACAATCTACCGCCATTGATTAAAGGCTTCAGTTCGAAATTCCATCCAGGTTCCACAGTTTGAAAATATGTATCTGAAGGTCAGAGGTTAGATCGGCCGAATAATCTAAACTCTTCATTGTAATCTTACACATTTTTAACAATAACCTGTTCTACTACTGTAAAAACACATTTGAAAAGTTCAATTCTTCAAGCAACTATAACACAATTATTAGTTGAAAAGCTTGGACAATAATAAAAGGCCACTATCTTGGCAAATGAAAAGGGTCGGAATATTAAAGGAAGCAAAAAGGTTTTCAGCCTTATATAAAAAAGATCTACTTCATTTTGCCATTTCAATCTAATATATCATGTACTTTGTATAAATTATTTTTTTTATGTAATGAACATTTGATGTGCAATTTATATATAAAACTAAAAAATAATAAACTCTTGTTTAGAGCAGGATTTTCTAAACAATATTCCAAGGAAGACTGGTGTTCTGCAAAATCCTGGAATGGTAAAACATTAATATAAGAATTAGGTACTGATACTTCCAGCAGGTTATGTAAGCCGCCAAAAATAGCCGACGCGAAAACTGATGCTGCTTTTTACATTGTAACATTTTCTGTTACAGATGAGCGCAGACAACAAGCAGAAGAGAAAGGGGTCGAGGAAATGGAAGAAAGATTGTCTACAGGGTACAATTATGCTATCTGCGCTAATATAGAGAAGAAGGGTTGCTTCCACACTTCTATCTCCACATAAATTCGCACAGTTAGCTGTCGATGAAGTCCCTTCTTGTACCATACTCTTTCTTGTTTCTTTGTTTCGCTTCTTTCCACATTCTCTCAAAATGATTACTAGTAGTCCTCGTTATCAGGTCAATAAAATTTTTGCTGTGGTTGACCGTCAGATGTTTATAGCCATCCTCTTCTAATTTGCTGTACGCCTTCCAACAGTTCGATATAATTGTGGTTCAAGGCAGGACAAATTTTTTGACTATGGGAAGGAGATTTTCGCCGTTTCTGTTGGGCACTATCACCATGAAACCCTCCTTCTTTGCAGGATCATATCCTCCGAAGACCCAGAGCGTCTGGAGAATCCTGCCAACGTTGTTTTCTATGGTTGAACAGAGACTTGTCTATCTCAACCATATGGCCTGGGCCTCTGATCTGATGCGGATTTCTTAAAAAGTGTTTCGCATTAGTGCATCTTCATGTAAATTTATACATAATCGTGTTCATTGGTATAAACCTGCACATATACTCACATTTCCTGTAGTTTTTTTGTTTTTTTTGGGGGGGCGGGTGGTAAAAAGAAATCTTTCTTGACAGAAAGTAATGACTTGTCTGCTGATTCAGCATCTTTCGGCTGCTTATGTAACCTACCCAAAAGCTGTCGACACAAAGTTGCCGGAAATTGGGTCAGCTTCTATATCACTACCAAGAATTGAACTTTCTAACATTGTGCCAGATATTAATATTTGTAATTAAAGGACTTAACAACTGTCATTAAGAACTTTATTTTTTTGTTGGTGGTGTTTTTAAATTTAAATAAATATCTAATGTTATTTGTATTTAAAATTGTATTAAGTGTTATTATCAATCCTACAAAATAAATAAGGTGTTCCGTTAAAGTTTAAGGATTTACAAAGTGATCCATTGTCGGAAAAGTTTGGTTAAGAGAATTACCGACTAAAACCTCAGCTGTCACCAATTTGTTGTGATCTTTTCTCTTCCTTTTTTAATTTTCATTCTTTAGAAAGGGGATCCACTTGTCTGGTAAAAGCAGATACATTTTTATGGATTTTCTTTTTTTATGGATTTTCTTTTTTTTATCTTTTAGCTGCAAAAGTTTGTTTTTCTCTTGGAATTCAATAAAGTCAGAATTGACTTTAAATAATTAGTTTTGATAAAAGTTTTATTTTCAATGTTTGTTTTCCTGAATGTATCTTCATTAAAGTGGATATTTCTCAATAAAGTTTCAAAACACTTGATGCTACAGGTTTTAGATGAATCCTAAGTCTGTCATGCTTCAGTTTAGTCTGCCATG
Source organism: Sepiola atlantica (assembly GCA_963556195.1). Classification (NCBI taxonomy): domain Eukaryota; kingdom Metazoa; phylum Mollusca; class Cephalopoda; order Sepiida; family Sepiolidae; genus Sepiola; species Sepiola atlantica. The sequence goes on along the minus strand of OY744517.1, from coordinate 167,423,198 downwards.
CTGAACTCGTTTTCAATAAATCTGAATATGTTAAAAACTACACAAATATATGCCTAAAATTTGAGTTGGACTGACTCAATAGTTTTGATAGTATTTAACAAAATGTGTTTTTCTTTGGTCTGTCACACTTAAGTTTAAAATAACATTTTTATCGCTGAAGTTCTTAGTCTGATTTTGGAATTTAGGGTGCTGCAAGTGTCCCAGATGCCGGGGGGGGGCAACATCTCACGCCTGCTCTCAATACTGTCCCCTTCAAAGGGTTGAGATGCTGTCATCTTGCTTCTTATGCACTCAAGCCACATCTTCCTCGATCTACCATGCTCCCTAGTACCAGGGATATCCAGACGTGTTATGGAGTTGATGCAAAATGTGGCACGTTGTACATGGCTGAACCACCCGAGATGACGAGTGCATAAGGCATCCATAAATACAATACAAATACAAAATTTCTGACGTATCACAACTGATGAAATCTTTTCTTCCAATTTGCAACTACATCCACCTGATCATGGCACAATCATTACGCACAGACCGTTGCAGATTAGAAGTGTTTGCAGACTTAATAGATGCATCGTAAGAATATGCACTTTTTAATAAATTTATCAAGTTTATCTACAGTCTTTCTTGCTTTCAAATAAAAGATGTGTAGAAATTGTCTGAAATTAATATAGATTTGAACTTTCAAATTGTCTGTGTTAATTTCGAGAATAAATAAGTTAACATCGTTAGATGTCGATGCACATTTTTTATTCATTCTTAGAAAATCACCAAGGCAGGTTGAAAGTACACATTCGATCCTGTGAAAAAAAAAAAACAAAAAAAAAAAAAATTGTACGTCCCTAAAAATATAGAAAAACGAATAGATGTCTGTTTTTTTATACTACTCATTTAAATGAAGAATTGCTACATAAGATTTATATAATATATATATATATATATACTAGGAATATTTTTTTATTAAATATTAAAGTGTATTTACCTACAGACAACGTTGTTTCAGACTTATGTCCTCATCAGTGCAGGAAGTGGTGGTTTCAGATGGTCAGACGGGTTCGAACGCAATTCGTAGATTCAGAAGAGAGTCATGATCCTACGCCCTAATCCATTAGGCCAACGGAAATCACCACAGACATTACTGAAATTAAGATACATTTAAAGTCGGCAGCGGGTTTCAAACGTTCCGAGATCAAAGAGTGCTCAAATACACGGGTGTGTAAGTTTTGCTTCCATAACTTAACGACCTCAGATTTTTATAATTTCAGACAGTGCCTGACAATAAGGATTTATTTATCTTAAAGGGGGCCATTACTATGAATGTATTTACCTACAGACAATAAATATATAGATATATATATATATATATATATATATATATATAAAGGAGATTGCCGGTGGCCATTAACTATATTTCATAGTTTTTCATAAAAGAAAGTACTATCGGCTGCTAAAAACATGCATCTAAATTTCACTTACTGTCGTAAGCTTGTGCTGATAGTGTAATGGATAAGACATTTGCCTGAAGTAAACACGGAAGAGCTGTGATACAGTGAAAGGTTCCGTCTGGAGTTGCGCCCTGCGACTATCTGAGATTGTCATTTCCCTACACTGAGAAGAGCCAAAAGCTCGAAACAATGTTGTATGTAAGTAAAATATTAAAAATATAATTTGATATTATAAGAAGCCCCTTTAAGTAAAATTAAGGTCAAGCACTGTAAGAGAGATTAAAAAATAGACATTCACCTAATGCTTCAGTGCGATACTGTCGTTGAGTTCTATTTGACTGTCTTGATGTTTATGCTCGTTGCTCTCAGCATACATATAACTTAATTTCTCCGTTATCACGTGACAACCACCCATGGCCAAGGGGATTAGGTGACAACTTACAGATTCAAGATGTCTCTGTGAACCGGGTTCGATCCCTGTGACCGTCTGAGATTGTATTATTTAATATTTATATATATATATATATTATATATATATACTAGATGTACCTGTGAACTGTTGGGTCAGTACCACTACGGCTATTCTACTTTCGAAAATTCATTAACTGTGACATACCTTTTAAGACATTCTTCTTGCATAACTAAAAAATAAGTCTCTTTATTTCTATATTTTCCTTATTATTCTTACACAGAAGGAAAGAAAATGATTATTTTGCCATCTAATTTACGTACATGGTTGTTGTATGTACAGGCACACGTAAATTAGATGGCCACACACTGAGAAAAGAGTCACTCTTTCTCTAAATACCACAGAGACATTAAAAAGTATTAAAGTGGTTGAATCAACATAGAGTGAGAGAAAAAGATAAGAGATCGGTGACTTGTTCAGTTAATTATAAATTACAGCTAATTAGAACAAGTAAAATAGAATCTTTATTCAAACCTAACCCAATCCCAGAATTAAGGTATATTTTAGCATGTATTTTGTGCTATTAAAGTATACTAGGAAAGAAGCCATAGGGAAATAAATGTTGAACTCACATTTAGTATAATAATAATAAGGCAGCATTTGTTTTACAAGCATATTTTGTTGACACACATGATTCAACAATATAGTTGTACTAGCTGCTATATTCATAAGGAGATTGTGCTCAATATTGGTGATACAGTGTATGTAGATCGAGGTTTGGAGACAATCATGGTGACAGATGAAAGTTTCTTGTGTTCTTCACAAGGGTCTGTTGAGGAAAATAAGAAACTGCCAGTCAGAGTCAAACTTAGAGTAGATATATATATATATATATATATATATATATATATACATATATATATCAGTGTGCTCATACATCTGATCCAATGTGTGAATCATGTTAATGGCTATTCATATTGAATTATGGTCAGAAGATTCAATTTATGTTGGATAGAAAGAGCGATGGAATTATATCAAAATTAAACTGCTTCAGGTGATTGTGAAAGTAATTTCTATTCTCTAAAAAGCTGAGAAGAAACCAGGACAAAGCAGTGTCAAGTCTTTCGCAATCACGAATACTGGCTGATAATGAACAGATTCCATACACCAGAATGGCCACAATACCATGTGTACTTCTGGTTGTTCAAGCTGAAAATTACCAATTAATAAAAGAATTCTTTCAAAGAAAATCAGATTTTTATCAATTTTTTTAAAATTATTCACAAATAAAAACACTTTCTAATGCACAAATTCGGAAGAATTTTTTTACACACAGAATATTTATGAATTATGCAATTAAGTTTGATTCAATAAAATCTACAACTTTTGTCTACTGATACTTTTATTCAATTTTTCAATCTCTTTATCTCTGCATTGAAAATGTTAACTAAAGAACCAACATTCTTCAAATATCGAGTATTTTCAATTTCGCTAAGAATTCTCAAGATCTTAAAAACTTATTAAAAAGATAAAGAAATGTCAAAAATGGTTAAATTCTACAATTGGCGTTTAGTGTTGTTGCACATTTTAATTTGATCTATTTTTTAGTTTTTCTCGTAAAATTGTTCTAAAAGATTGCAAAATACTGTCAATATTATTTTAAGCGGGATTGAAAGTACTCTGTTAATCTAGATATAAAAAGGATCAGAAAGATTGGAAAATTGAATAAACGTATGAAGAGGCTTTGTTTGAACGAGAAAGATGTTGACTAGATATCGATGCATTTTGAGATCAATACTAAAATAATTTAAACTTTGAATGTTTCTTAAACCCTATAATTTACAAGAAAATTATCGTCCAATTAAAAAGATTAAGAATTAAAAGAAAACAAAGCAGTCATTTTCAGATGGCATTGTTAGCATTATCAGCGATTTTATTTGTCAACTGACAACATTTATTATAAAACGATTAGCCATTTATATGAAAATATCGAATTAATACGATATACCCATTCCTTTGAAAAATTGGAACTAAGCAAAACAAATGAGATGTTTAAAAAAAACAACACTAAAACAATCACTATATGTAAAGGTTAATAATATAACAGCATTATTAAAATTAGAGTTTTAAAAGGGGGCTAAAGTTTTTTTTTTTTTATTCTTTGTCCCATCTATACAGCTACAGGAATGAAGAATTGGCAAGATTAAAATGCAAAAATGATGGAATGATAAGAGTGAAACGTGCACTCAGAGAGCACAAGCAGCAAAATCGAACATCAGTTCAAAGCAACCGTTGATGCTGCTGATGATGATGATGATCCTGAGGTTTTTACTTTCACTTTCGAAATAGAAATCCGATTCTGAAATGAATCATCGTTGTTTGTATTTATTCGTGTTAAAAAACAAAGTCGAGTAAAAGGACAAAAAAAAACGCATAAGAAAAATGGATTCGTAATGATGTTCCATTTCTTTTGCCATGTGAGAAAAATGGAAAAGACGAAGAGAAGAGATAGTAGCCTAGTAGCAAAGAAAGAAGAAGCAATAACAGATAAAAAAAATTGTCTGGTTTTAATTCAAGAATACATTAATTGGAGGGCGATAGCAAGTCGTTTTTGAAAAAGGAGACATGTTAGAAGGTGGAAATAATTACAAGTTAAAGACCATCGTACTTAAAACCATCCTCTAAATAGTCGGAAATCGACAATGGGCGTAGAATTAACGTCTTAAAAAGTGAGGGGTCAATATGCCGTATATTCTTTAACTAAATTGAACCCCCTTATATTAGAATTAAACAGTGGAAAATGCAGGTATCTTCTTTTTAAGCATAAACGTGTGCATGATGATTCCATCTTAATATAATAACAAGAATTAATATTGATGACAATTTTTCATAGTTTCTTTCTAGATTTTAATAAAGAAACAATTTTAGAATCATTATGTAAGCCATTTTGCCAACGACGGCGGCGGCGGCGTGTCTCTGTAAATGAGAAAGACACACAATGTTGCAATATTCTGAATTAAAAGTGATTATTCTCAAATTGATTGAAATTAAGAGAAAAGTGAAAATAAGTTTTATTTTATAGTTTTCTTGAACAAATTAATTATTTCTTTATGATGATGATGATGATGATGGATGTTATCCATCATCATCAAAATGAACACAAAAAAAAGCAGATGACATGAATTATTTATCAGCCGGGAGAAGACAAATAAAAAAAATCCATTCAATAATTTTTACTTACAAATGAAAGACACTAAAACTAAAAGTGAAACCTTTCTCGCGCTTCTTAAAATGTGGTTGTTTATTTTTATTTTAAAATAAAAAAAGAGAAAATAATTATACTAAATATCAAAATTCTGTTTCTTGTAGGTTCTTTTTTTTCTAATTAACATTCTAAAATTGTGCTTTAATTACATTTACAAAATCATGAAAAATAGAAATTGAATAATAAATGGATTTTCTTTTTCTTGGAGAAAAATATATCAAATTAAGTGAAATATTCAGCTTTTAATTGTATAATAATAATAATAATAATGATAATAATAATAGACAAATAAATAAATGGTTATTGTTGCATTGCAGTAAAAAGGAAGAAAAAAACAAATGGAAAAAGAATTGAGGCGAAAAATGTTGATTTTTCAACGGATTTCTTCCTTTAAATGTTTCGTCGACATTGAAGAAAATATGAAAAGAACAAATCAAGAATTTTGGCCAGATTTTGACTTTTATTAACAATTTTGGTTTGATCGATTGGAAAAGAAAAACGATTAAATCATTAGATGTTCTTTTTATTTCTAAACAATGATTTCCCCCTTTGTTTAAAAAAAAAACAATGAATTTTACTCAAAATGAATAAAATACACAAAGAAAAAAATGTTTTAAAACAAGAAGTGAACAATCATTTGTTTTCTTTCATAGTATCTCTATATTCTATATATTAAAATTATGATTGTGTGATCACTTCTCGTTTTTTCTCGCCTCTACGTGACTTACACATCCTTTTTATTTACTATTAATCGAACAATAACATTTATTGAAATAAAAAAAGAAAGAAACTAAAACGGACCTTTTAAAGACCACATTCTTCGTAAACAAACCAGTCATTTTAATCCTTTGTTAATAATTGGAAAGAATGAATTACTGTGTGACCCTTCGAAATTTGTAAGGAATTTATAAGCATTTACACTGTCGAATAGAAAGTCATTTCTGGTTTTAAAATCCTCATGGATGAAAAGATTGAAAGCTATTTACATCCAATAATTTTATAAACAGATTAAAACATAAACTTAACATTTTGATAACAATTTGGTTCAATTAATAAGTTCACCAAACGATACTATAATGAAATCATACTAAAAAAATAATTTGTTTAAAAAATAAAAATAAAAGAAAAATCGAAACAAAAATAAAAGTAAAAAGACTCCCGAGTATGTACAGCTAGTTAGAAATAATGTTTAATCAAATTTTAAAAAATCTTTTCGTGCAAATAATTTAATTATCTAAAAAATAAATTCAAATCTTTAGAAAAAAATACCTTCTTTTATTTGATAAGAGAAAAGTAAAAAGCAAAATGTTCAAAATAAAACTACTCATTATTTCAATAAAAAGGTTTAATTAGAAATTAATCTACAAAGAAAATAGAAATCATGTTTTAATGTTGATATTTTTATTTAAAAAAAAACACTGAAATACCATTTTTCTTTTTAATTATTCAAATTTGGATGAAAATAAATATTCGCTTGAAATAATGAGTGTTTTTTATCAGAGATTTTGAAATGAAAATGGATATTTAAGAGACATTTTAAATATAAATTACTTAAATTGTTTAAAGACGGAGAATAATTTTAGACGAAAAAAAAAAGAAAACCATTTTACAGTCTTTTAGATCTGCATTTTTGTTAATGGAGAAAATATTGTTTATAATACGTAAAAATGACTACGAACAACTGTCTTTAAGAAAAGCCTTCTTAGTAAAGACCTTTCTGCAACATAAAAAATTGTTTTATTAATCGTTTTTCTAACAAAATCATATCAAATCCATTCATCGAGTCTTCATGTGAAGAAAAGGGTTTTTTCTTCTGTGATTTTATCAACCATTCAAAGAAAACAGATCGTAAATTAACCAACAGATCCTATCGTTGAAACATCTACCATCTTTTAAACACACCTGACATTGATTATTCATGCGAGGTCATTAAAAAAGCAATAAAATCACTTAATTCGATACAAAAATGCCATTAGATCTTTTTTTTACAATTTAACAACATTGAGTACGACCATCACGACGACGACGACGACAGATTCTTAAAACACGAAAAAAAAAAAAAGACCGTTTTTTATATATATAGATAGATAGATAAAAAAAAAATGTTCGGTTCTCGACATGCACTAACAATCCACTCCACAAATATCTTACGTGAATATTATATTCACCCGTAAATATCGTTGGTAAGAGACACAAGAAGAAGAAGAAGCAGCTGGTAGAAAGTTTTTAAATGAACGAAGATAAGAAAAATAATCTCCTCCGTCTTCTTCTTTCTCTTTACTACTACTACAACTTTCACTACTACAACTACTACTACTAACACATATAAACAACGAGGAGAGAGAAATATGGAGAGATTTCTACCCGCAATAAACAGGCCAGAACCTCGTCACTCCCAGGGATTGTTTTCCCAACTATCCTTGGTTTTCTTTCAGCAATTTGTATATTTTACAGATGAGTTAGCTTGAATTTATTTACCTTTCTGTGCTTTCAGCGTTAGTAGCACACGCTTGGGCGTCCATGTTACTGTCCCGCACTTAATACTGACATCATAGCCAAGGTTTTTCTCTGTTATTTTAACTAGAAATTTTAGTTTTATTAAATATATACTTTTTATTTTGAAATCAAATTTAGCCTAAATTATTAAAATTAGGCTTGTTATTTACAGATAAAAAATAGGGATTTAAAAAATTGCATGTTAATTATTTTTCAGTGTTAGTAGCACACGCTCGGCCGTCCATGTTACTGTCCCGCAGTCAATTCTTACATCATAAGCAAGAATTTTCCCTATTATTTTAGTAGAAATTTTAGTTAAAAAAAAACTTTTCGTTTTAAAAATAAAATATATCTTAAATTATTAAAATTAGACCCGTTATTAAGAGATAATAGAAAAATTGGATGTTATTGATTTTTCTGCTTAACATCATGAGCGGGTAAGTGGGGAGAATAAAATCTACATAAATAAATATCTTGATACACACATCCATGTATAAATATATAAAATAACGAATCCTCCTCACCTCTATTATGAAACGAATGAATGAAAATTTGTGTAAAGGAAATAAAAATAATGAATGAGCAATAATAGTGAAGCAAACATTTTATTAATACCATTTTAAACAAAAATGTAATTATATTTTCAATGTCATGAAAAGACAAAATGGCTTTCTTGGATGAATTTTCTTTCTTCCGTGATGAATGTTAATTTATTTTGTCCTTTTATTTTTGAAAATCTGCTTATATTGATATTAGAATTTTTTTATATTTTAATATTGTTTATTGGGAAATTTACAAAACAACATTCACTCCCTGATGGTTGCTGAATAAAATGTATGCGAGAAATTACGAAGAAATCCTATTTCTTCGTCTTTAAAAACGAACCAAATGTAAAGATGATGATTCAAGATCTAATTAACAAATAAACGACATTTCTCCATCGAATCAAATATATAAAACGTTTACTTTCCAATGACAATAAGTAACACAAATCCATTGGTTAAAAAAGCAATGATTCATTTTAATGTATTTAGGTGAAACGATTCGTAACAACATAAAATAATCACTAGTTCTTTGATACGACAGGGGCGCGTTTGAAAATGCATATGTTCCTCTGGAATTATTGTACATTAACACCATCAGCTAAATCAGTGATCATCAAATGAGATTCTACCTTTTTTATGCGATTACCCGTGAAAATATCATAAAAAAACTTGACGAAATGAAAAAAAAAAAAAAACAAGTATTTTAGAGTGTGTGTGTGTGGGGGGGGGGTCAGTTTCGCATATAAATTTAACGTAAAATTATCCCCCATTTCAGAGCCATTTACGGCTGTTGATCTTACTATTGGATATATATTCTGAGCATTTGGGAGGGATTTTTACTTTTTTTAGGCGATTACATGTGATTTTACAACTTGACCAGTCGGGCTTGTAGTTTATGGTAAAAATATTAGTTACTGCCATAAAAAGTTAGAATTACCCGAAAATGGGGTATCATTTTACGTCAAATGTATATATGAAACTGATCCCCCTCTCTAAATTCTAAAATAATTGTTATTTTGTTTTTCTTCTTCCGCCTGGTTTTTCAGGGTGTTCACGCGTAATCGCCTAAAATCTCATAGGGGGGGGGGGTAATTTAGCTGAGGGTGTTAATCTACGGTGGTAGGACAAAAGCCCACCGGACATAAGCCCACCGGACAAAAGCCACCGGACAAAAGCTCACCAAAATAAGTCAAACCCGGACAAAAGCCCACCAACGTAAAAATAAATTAATTATTAAAATAAAAATAAAAAAATTTTGATATTTATTATTTTTACAATAATCAATAAGTCTTTGTCTGTAATTTTCTTTTCTTGACAAAATTTTTTACATTTCATTTTTAAACATTTTTCCGGTACTTTGTAAATATTGCATTCTTTTAAAGATTGCATCATAAAAAAATTGACGCACCGTTTTTACTACTAACCCCAAGTCCGTGTGGTAAAACGGAAAATACATTTTTTTTTTTAATTATATATTGTATTACCCATCTTTCGCGGGAAGAAAAAACAACAATTATGTAAGATTGAAATTGGGGGATCAGTTTTCCATATAATTTTTACATAAAATGATCCACCATTTCCGGACCATTCTAACTTTTTAGGGCAATTAATTATTTTTCTTTTACAGTAGGATATAAATTATATGCATTGTTTTTCGGGCGGGGTCGGTGGTTTCTACTGTTTAAAGCGATTACGTGTGGTTTTACGACTTTGCCGATCGGACTTAGTTTTAGTGGTTAAAAAAAGTTAGAATGGCCCGGAAAGGGGGATCATTTTACGTTAAATTTATATGTGCAACTAGTCCCCTACTCTAAATTTAAAGAATAATTGGTTTCTTTTTTTCAGCGTTCACACGTTATCGCATAAAAAAGTTAGAATCTCATTTTTTTTGTTGGAGAGGGGGGGTACTTTTATTTTTTCCCTTTACGCATCTATATTTTTCTCTTGTACCATCTTTTCCTATTTATTAACTTGTGCCATTTTTACCGGTGCCATTTTAACTAAATTAGGTGAAAAACAATGCATAGAATGTATCTCTCATCGCAAAAAAAAATGGTTAATGCCCTAAAAAGTTAGAATGGGCCGGAAATGGGGGATCATTTTGTGTTAAAATTATTTGCAATACTGATCCCCCATTTTCAATCTAAACTAATTGTTTTTTTTCTTTCCGCAAAAGATTAGTATCATATAATTTTTTTAAATGTATTTTTCGTTTTACCACCGGACCTAGGGTTAGTAGTAAAAAGGGTACGTGTTTTTTATGATGTAATCTGTAAAATAAATGCAGTATATATAAAGTACCGGAAATACGTTTAAACATAACATTTTTTTTTAATTTGTCACGAAAAAAACATTGCAGATAGTTATTGATAATTGTAAAAAAAAAAAAAATATAAAAATATTTTTTTTAATTTTTAAAAATTAATTTATTTTTACGTTGGTGGACTTTTTTGTCCGTGTTTGACTTATTTTGACTTATTTTGGTGGGCTTTTGTCCGGTGGGCTTATGTCCGGTGGGCTTTTGTCCGCACACCGTTAATCTACAGACTTTTTGTTGTTCCTTTTTCAAAAAGCACAAATGAAACATAATACGTGACTTTTGTCTAAATTTTAATTCAAGCCAAAAATGGTTGTGTACATTTTCAGTGTCCTAAATTCACTTTTCAAAAAAACCTCATTCAATAATATTACATTGCAATTTAAGATATAGTAACACAGTAAAGAATTTTGATAAATGATAAGATCGTTTTTTTTTTTACTCTAATTGTGTGTTTTCTAATATCTGAAAAACGGAATCGATATTAAATTAAATCTTTATTCAATATTTTATTTTTACTTACTAGATCTTCAATTGCAATGTAATTTCCCCTTATTTTGTCCTTTAATCCTCACATTTCATGAGCGATGTTTCTGACAAAGAGGGAAGAATTGCAGTTTTCTGGGTTGGAATATATTTATTTACTCCTCTGCAGGAGTTAGGCACAAGGCCAGTTTTATCTTACTCCCACAAGTAAGATGTGACCACAGCTTGGGTCGAGTAAGTGGGGTTAAAAGCCAGCGCTCGAGAGGTGAGCACTCTGGCCATTTAAAAATTGCCTGGGCAGCCCCGTCGGCATTCCCCGGTAGGGGCGCCTCAAGCAGTAAGCAATAAACTTACTCCTCCCCAAAGAGGGGAGGCGAAGCCTGGGAGGGTGGACCTCCTAGAACTGCACAGGACAAACCCACAGACAGGTGTAATCAAGCCCCGAAGGCCCGTTAACACTTATCGTTGGCTAGTTTTTGACCTTGAAGTGGTATTTTTTTTTAGGTCCTTACATTAAGTGGCTTCATGCTTGTCTGGGGCGATTTCCATTAAAAAACAAACTGCAAACAATAAAGTTTAATTTGAGGCGATGGAACGACAACGTAACACAAATAATGTCAGCGTGTTTTTTTGTTTTTTTTATCTATTAATAATTAATTAAGATGACAAATTTTATCATGGCTCTTAAAAAGTCGAAAGTGATTTTGAAACATTCAAACTTTCGACGAAAAAATCATTTCTGCCTTGACTTAAAGTTTAAAGGCAAAAGTATTCAGGAGTGGCACTTTTATGCTTCAAAATTATTTTCAAATTTTGAACAATCACGGGGTAATTTTTTTTTCCCCCACTATTAACAAAATATTAAAATGGCTGAATTGTTTATGAAGAAACCGAAATGCATTATGATAAATTTAATCTCGTAATAGGATGTTTTTCATTGTTTTTAGCGAAAATATTAAGTTGTCTCTCATCTACAATTTAACCTAGGTTTTTTTTTATTTAACTAAAACTTAATTTATTTACTACTTTTTTTTTATTAAAATAATAATTTGAAAAGATTATACAAGAACAGTGTAGCGGGCATAAATAGTATTTAGGTTCATTTTGTTTCCCCAAACCAAATGGAAACCATGAATTTTTGAACGCACCCCTATCGTATCAAAGAACCCTTTTTTCTGGATTTATATAACAACTGACGGTCTATGAATAAAGAGTAGATCAATAAATAATTGAGTCATCTTCTCATAAGGGAAAAATCTAACACAGAATCGTTTTTTTTTATTACTATTATTGCAGGATGCTCAAGGCTCTTTTGACACAAAGAACTACCATTTGCAAAAACTGCCTCCTCTCTATGGAAGTCCGTCACGAATGGAACCCCATAGTTACTTGCCACCTCACGAGGGTGGAGTTAGACACAAGGTAGGTCTTTAATATGGGGAAAATCCAGCTCTCAAAAAGAGGCACTCTGGATTGGGACAAACATTCAAATTGCTTCAGGCTAGACGGATATTCCCTCCTTTGACTAAGGACAGAGCAGATACTACACTTTGATCCTAGCCAGAGTCCTCATTTATCTGCTCCTCACAAGGGCAAAGTTAGATACAAAGTAAGTTTTTAATGTAGAGGAAATCCAGTTCTCCCCAAAACGGGGTACTCTAGATTAAAACAAAAATTTTAAATGTCCTGGTCAATAAGGATTTCTTCCCCTTTGACCAAGGTCAGAAGAAATACTACACTTTGAATTATTTATTTGCAAAAAATATAAATGTTAAATCTTGTACAAATTAGGCACAAGGCCATCAAAAGTGTGAGGAATGGGGAATGTTGATCATTTTGTGTCTATGGTAGCAAGTTGGCTATTCTACTCTTGGCTAGAATCATTGCAATCACCACAATACCATATTTACTCTCGGGGCCATTCCGAAAGTGTTAAAAAATTTGAATTTTATTCTACATAAAAACATGTTTTCATAAATTGATCCCAGCTCGAAGACCAATGAAATCGGACAATGTGAGGAATTAATTTAGTAATAATAGTTAGTTTCATTTAATTTTTGTTTTGTTTTTTGAGATGATTGATTTGAGTGTTTTCTTAGGACAATTTCATTGATTACTTTATGTGCGTTTTTCCATGGTGCATAATAATATTGTACATATTTTAGAACCTATTAGGCACAAGACATCTCTATATTAATACAATTGAATGACCACTTCTCATATGACTTCGTATGTGTGTGCTTCTCGCCTCTACGTGATTTACACATTATCTTTTTTTTAATTTACTATTAATCGATTATTTATTAAAAAAAATGCAATAGCGTAAAGTAGCCCCAAAAAAATTTTGGTACTTTTCAATTTCGTTTCGGTTAATTTTGGTTTTTGTATCGCCTATTACTGTTAGATAATGCCCTGTGAGAGTTGGATGCATCTATTCGAGACGGGTTTGACTTGCGCGATTTGTAGCGAAGTCATCTCGTGCAAGTCGGTCTGATGCGTTCCTACGGCTCGTGGTGACAACTGATCTAACCTTAAGGTTAAGGCTCAGGGCACACTTGGCGGATCACGAGGGAATTAAATCGAGATTGAATCAGTTACTGACTTGGGAGCGGAGAGTCAACAAGACATCATGTAGCGGTTACGAGAAAGATTCTGAATGACGGAAAAATATAAGAGCCTTTAGGAAATCTAGTAGAATCTTTCATGTTCCTCCATCTGCAAGTAATTAAGGATTACAGACTAACGTAAGAATATTAACTAGTGAATTTAGTTAGCGTAACCTCTCTCTCGATCGCAACAAACTCGTTCAAGTCGGCTGATTAAAATAGTCAAATAAAAGCGGCTCTTTGAAACAGAAAAGGACTTTGTTGTACTGTTAAGAAATTGATTTATGAGCGAAGACAACAGCCCGAAAATGTTAACACGCGGCGAGCGACAGGCGGAAGATAGCAGTCCCGACAGCAAATAGTTGCAGAAGAAAAAGGAGTGCAAATAGTCACACGGCAGAGACAGCAGGCGAGGATGGATGGCGGCGAGACGAAGAGACGTACAGGCAGTACCAGTAGCAACAACAGCGATCGGAGAACGCGGAACCTAGCTACGACATATCGCCCCATTTGAAACAACAGCGAGAGTTCTTCTACTTCTATGATTCCCCAAATCTAAGAGGGGGTCAAGAACGTGTCAATACAACATTACTATGGTGTTATCTTATTTTCTGTATGTACCCCCACCCCTGCACGGTACCACTAAACTGTACCTCCTTCTGTAGGACACCATTAAAATGCAGCACTCCTGGTTGTGGCGACATTAAAATGTACCCCAGCTTTTCGTGACGTCCTCGAAGTTGGCCGTTCTTGGTTTTCAGTTGGTCACTCTGTACCTGTCTGCCGGAAAGGTTGCTGTACTGATGAAGACCATCGGTGTTGAAAGGTCCTTCGATTACCACTCTCCCCACGTTGTGATTTGATCAAGAGGGTAATCAGCTGGCGCTGGTCTCCAAAGTCTGTAACTCTGAGCGGTAAAGGCAATTTCAAGTAAAAAAAATAATGGACAAATTCAGATGTTTGTTTTTGTATAAAAGAATAAGTATTAGGGTAAAATATACAAGACTATGTTTTCTCAAAAACTTCTAATTTTTAACTTCTACGGTCTGTGTTTTGGACTGGCAATATTACTAAGTTTGGCCGATGTTGATTTTGGACGATTTTAACCCTAAGTCCAGAGTGTGCCTCTGAATGACATGGATTCGATGTTACACTTTCCGCCAACAGAATTCAATTCAACAACAACAACAAAAAACATTCTCATTAGCATTACTTTCCATGTAAGAGATTTTCCAATTCACTATTATAACTAAAAAATGACCAAGTGTATGTTTAATCCTCCCCCTTCTTCTTCATCCGTCTCCATCTCACACTGTTACCTAAGTGGGAGGGAGGATATCCCCTTCCTTTAAAACTCATTCACAGAAAAAAATATATTTTCATTAACCTGCAAATATGGAGAATGTCATTCCATAGACACCTCACCTCCCCCATCATTCCACATGGCCACACTGGCTGGCGATGGGGGGGGGGGGGGTCACTGTAAAACAATTCAATTCTTATCTCTTTGCAAAATATGTGTTAAGTCCCGGGTGCTCGTTATCTTAACCTACGTCCATTCAAATGTCGGGAATGTCAACAACTCAATGTCCACTTTCCTGTCACAGTGACCACATGGCCTATTCCCCATCCCAATTCTCTTCGGCAGAGACAATGATAATATTTCAAGAAACACCCCTTTAATTCTTTTGGCATTAACGATTTAAGAAAAACATTTTGTTCTTATGCTATCTCTTGTTCGGCTGATTATATCTTCCCGAGTCGCCATTACCTGTTGTCATTGCACTATTGGGAACTTTTAATCTCCTCAAAATATCAACAAGAGAAACCCCATCTGATAGTGACGGATGATATCCTCTTTGTATCTCTACCATAAGTTATTTCTCACCAACCAACTCCCAAGAAGCAAACCAGTCTTTTCTCTTTTTAACTGAGATCGGCTTTTCCTCTAGTTAAAAATTTAAAAAATAATCTGGAATTCCCCAACAGCAAAACCAATCGAGTTCGAATCCAATCGACGGCCGATCGACAATATTGTCACATGTACCTTAAAAAATAAGACTAAGATCGTTTTTTTTAGCACATGTGTAGATTAACACTCTCCACTAAATCACCCCATCCTGCAAAAAAAAATTTAATTTGAATATTTTTAAAGGATTATTTTATTTTATTATTTTAGAATTTAGAGTGGGGGATTAGTTCGTATATAAATTTAATGTAAATAATCCCCCATTTCCGAGCTATTGTAGCTTTCTATAGCAATTAACTATTTTTTTTACTACTAACCCTAAGTCAGAGTAACTGCCAATTAGGGTTAGGTTAGAAGACAGTAACGAATGTTTTGAAAAATAATTTATTGGAGAAAGAATGTTTTGAACATTTCAACATCACAAAATCGAACTTTGTAAAAAATACCTCTTTCTTGCAGGAATTAAATAGCTTCTGCTTTATCTCTCACACAGTCATGCAATGTGAAAATGATTAAAATAAATAAATGGGAATAAAAAATAAAAACGACTATGAAAGAGTTAAAAATATCTTGTACAAAAGAGTGCTCTGAAAGATTAATTGAAGGTATGTGTAATGCACCACAGCGATATAAAATAATGAAACAACTACAAATAGGAAATATGTCTTTAAAATACCTGCAAGAACTAATTCAGAAATACAACCAGTATAAAAGTCAACCCAGCGAACAAATATTCGTCAATACTTACATATTAAAAAAGATAACAACATGTTGGTATTGCAGAAGTGAATACAAAATAAAAAATAGAAAAATTGGAAAAACTTGTACAAATTGCTTAAAAAGAACTGTTTACAAGCAATATACAAATTCAAAAAGAAAAACGTTGAAAGAGTTGACGAGAACAAAACCAATCTGGAAGTTTTCTCAAGAAAAAAAAAATGGGGAGAAAATTTAACACAAGAAAAAAGACATTATGTGGTACAAGGATAGGCGCCCCTTTTGCACTGCTGGATTTTACCACATTAAAAGCCGACTTTGTGCTTAACTTTGTTCCCGATGGGAGGTAAGTAAGTAGTGACATCGTTGCAAACACCATTGACAACAGTGTGTCGTCAATCAAGTTTCTACTGACTCCAAAATTACAATTGTTTATAATACCAAGAGTTATTTGGTGGATATGGGGTTAGACGCCAGCTTCGAAAAGTCAGAAGCGAAAGACATATGCATTTGAAGTTGGTGAATTTAATACAAGACAAGGATTGGCTCTTGTTCTTTCTTTCTCTCTTTCACTTTCTTTTTGTTTATATATTCTTGTTTCTCTCTTTCTTTTTGCTGAGCGTTTTCCTCTTTCTCATTTTGTCACTATGAGGGAGAAACGTGTGCCGCACAGCTTGGCGATTCGAGTTTTAAGTTTTTCTAAAAGCCGTAATGAAAAAATAAAAGCTATATTTATATATAAAACTCATCAGAACTTACTTCCAGAAAGAGAAGAAGCCTCGTTTTCGAATCTCACATACGCGTAGAGCAAGTTTTTCTTTTTGTACCTCATAATTGAAGAGTTCATTTCTCATGTTGCACAGTATAATTCAGAGGGGATAACTTTGATAGGGTTTAAGGGAAAGAACTCTGAATAGACAGTTCCATGATTGATCTCAAGGTTTACTGATGATATTAATTGGTTTAAATTCAAAATCACTTAAATTAAGGAAATAACGTATTAACAAAACACAAAGCCAACACATTACCTTTGCTGATAAGTGTAAAAACAAAATTATGGTTTAGAATGTTTAAATACTAGCTGACGTATCTGCCAACGCTGGGTTTCTCAAACCTTTCTCTTCTGCACATCAGTTCAAATAAAAAAAAGTTAGGTTTGGGGGTTGTTTCTTTTACTTTAAATCGCAATAAAATATGTTTGTTTTTTAAATTACTCAGTTCAGATGATCGATATCGACGAGGAAATAAGTGGAATGCTACATCAAAATAAAAAAAGTAAAAAAAATCAATTGTCTAGTGTGAGGTTCAAACCCTAAAAAATGGCATAAAATTGAACTGAATGCAAACGCTTCTTCCACACGGCCACTGAACAAACGAAAATATTTTGTCTTTTCAACCTACTTATAGTGTTTATGAGTTTGGCGTAAGGATCTCTCTGCATAGATCTAAAATAGTTAGATTGTCTAAAATAAATAAAGAAACATAAAGAAATTTTCCAATAATGAATTTTAAAAAAATGTATGCCAAATACATCCAAATACATCTTGACTAATTTGTATATATTTATTCATTTAATTTTCTTACTTGTAGTGAAGAGGTTTAGATTATTATAAGTAAGTACGTATTCAGTCGTCTTCAAAGAGAACGCTAAAAATAACGGAACATTTGTTTCTAATGTTATTTTCACATACTTTTAATTTTGAATAATAAGTTTTAGAAAAGGTTCAAGAACTTCTGACAGCGATAAGGAGATCGGTTAGAAGATGCTAATTTCAAATTTGCGGTTAGTTTTTCTTTTAGATCAAACGTTTAACTGTGATGCCATAACACACATGCACACATACAGATAACTTTGCTTTCTATATATATAAGTGCAAATTAAACTTTGAAAGATCATATTACTTGCACAGAAGTGATGAGATCAAAAGGCTAAGTGTAATATTCTGGGTCGTTTAGTTTGAATTATTAAAAACCAGCTTGAACATGTCAGATGTGAAAGGTAGTTCAAGTATGATTGACAATGGGTGACCCCGATATCGGCCCTGGCTGGGAGCATCATGGGCATTCAATTTTTCTAATAGTCTTTTTTGTATTAAAATCAAAAAAATTAATAAATGTTCCATAGGTTTCACGAACGTTTTCGATTCTTCGTCGAATCATTCTCAGGTGTCAAAAGAAAATGAACAAAAAAGCTGGAGAGAGAAGAGAATGTTTTAAAAGACTGCAGAGAAACGTGCAGAGAACGTTTTTCGCATTGTTCCAGGAAGTCATTAACGATTTAAATTCAGCAATGCTGGATGGCACTACAGAACAAAATCGCATTGCGTTAAGCATTTTAAAATGTTACCACTGGTTTTATATGTGATGTTGTTAATTTTAGGTTGTTGTGTTTTTATGTAGATAGCTTCCAGTATTTTTAATTTTTTTAAATTAGTTTCAGAATGTATAATTTTAGTGATATTAACTAGAATTTGTCTTAAATCAGAGGAAGGGCAGTTATGCTTTTGTAGATGTTAGTAAATTGAACTAGAGTTTACAAGATGCATCGTGAGGCGGCGGGATATATATATATATATATATATATATATATATATATATATATATATATATATATATATATATGTTTTATCTACATATGTATACGTTTTATCCTTTTGGGAATCGTCAGTATAGAGAAGATTATTCATACTGGTCGTCGGACTCAAACCCTGGAACACAAGTCATGTTTCAAACTTGTTATAAACAACCCGGTAAATCAGCGAGAGATTAAACCTATATAAAGGCAGCCGTCGTCAAAGTGTTCAACTACTGAAAGGAACAGGCATATATATATATATATATATATATATATATATATATATATATATATATATATATATATATATATATATATATATATATATATATATATATATATACTAGCTCTATTTACCTCGCATTGTTCATGTAGAGAAATATTGTCAGGTGAAATGCTTAGAGAAAAATAATCCAAAATATGTTATACTTATTGAATGAAATGTAATGCAAAAGAAAAATAGAAGAGGAAGAAATTCTGTCGATGCTTAATGCAACATTATTTGATAATTATTAGTCAGAGTTATTAAGGGTGAACTGGGTTATAAGTAGTGATGAGACGCTTAATCGGAATTGAAAATATCGGAACTTTTGGTGGTATTAGAATCAGAAACATTTTTAGCTTAATTTTCGATTTACAAAACGATTTAAAAAAATAATTTTCGGTTTAAAACTTAATTTTTCATTGTTTGTCCAAATGGTGAAATAATAAATATTTTTTGATCTTAAACGACCAGTAAAACTAAAATCTATAGATAAAAATAACGTCTAAATACAATGAAAATTTATTACTAAGATGGAAGTTATGTTTTCGGTCGAGTTTGTTACCTATGCCAAGGCAGAGGTTATGTTTTCAATCAAGTTTATCTGTCACTATATATTTAGAATTTTAAAAAGAATCGGAATCGGTAATTGTATCAGAATCGGGAATTAAGAACAGAAGCGGTAATTTTATCGGAATTAGGAAAAAATTTGAAATCGTCCCATCACTAGTTATAAGTCACAGTATGCAAGATGCATAAGTGGCCAACAGTCACATCTTATTTCAGGATAGACAACACTCCTACTTCTTAATCCTGTTACCACCTCTGAGGACGTGGACAAAAGGTTGGATGTTGTAAGGCATCAATTTAGCAGTTTCTTGGTGGTACAGTGGAAATCATCTATTGTTACTTTCCATCTTGGAGTGACGCTTGAAGTACATATGAGATTACATCAAAATCCTTCATACAACAACAACAACAACAATCATCATCATCATAATCATCATCATCATCATCATCATCGATTTAATGTCTGTTTTACATGCTGGCATATGTTGGACGGCTTTAAGAAATTGACTTCCAAACTAATCTATCTCTAGCCAGCTCTTTATTTATCCCTTTTTCTCTCAAGTACATGCTCATTTTGGAGTGACGCTTGAAGTACATATGAGATTACATCAAAACCCTTGGATACGCAATGTTCAAGGATTACATGTAGAGGCATTCAACTGATCCTATCTCCGAACATCCTACATAAAACTGTCCATGGTTAAAGCAAGATGAGCGCAGGTTGAAACCAACTACTGTCAGTAATTGCCCTTGGGACTTGTTGATAGTTATACCGAAACACACTCTTAACTTGGGACTGAAGCCAATGTTGAACTGAATTCAAAAATTCAATTTGACAGTTTGTTGGAATTAGGGGCAGTAAATCTGGGGTATTTTGTTTTTATTTATAACTTTAAATTCCTGTTAGTGGTTAATAAAACAAAAATAGTTTTTGATGTGTGTGGAAATTCTATTTTTTTTTTTTAATTGTAAGATTAACTTTAAGTTTAATTACAAAAACAATAAATACAAAGTATAAGTAAAAATCCTGTTAGCACTGGATTTTGTTTAGATAAATAAAAAGATATGAATGTTGAAATTGTGAGGAGTTTAAAATAGACGTGTTTAAGCCCAAATCCTATTTGTGGTCGTGTGAGGAAATCTTTTGAAAATACTAAATATTTTAAGTAAATTTAATTATTAAAGAAACACCTGAAACAAAAGAAGCTTTGGAAAAAAGCAAATTAAAAACCTGATTTGAAACATGGAATCCACAGCAAACAAATAACTTGTAATCTTGGGGAAATTTAAAGTTTGAGTGTGAAAGTGATTTTATATATCCCCCATGTGTTTAGCACCAGATGGAATTTCTGCAAACAGAGCCTATTCACAAGGGCTTTCCGTCTGTGAACCACATTACCACGGAACTGCTTCCCTACAGATTACAACATGGTCGTCTTCAAATCCAATATTAACAGATTCCTGTTAAAAACTGTCCCCACAAGTATTCGAACTTGGCAATCATTATCAATCCTCTCATAATATTCTTCATCTCTCAACTGACAATCATTCCATCACATTAACTCTTATCCTAGAGTGGCCGTTGTCTTTGATAAATTAAAACAATTGTTTACTTAAAATGAATAACGAATTCTCTCGATACTATCATTTTTTAACTGTGGTACACAAGCATTCCCGCTTGTTGTACAGTCGATAAACCTTTTCTTTATACTCTAACAGTATTTTCATTGTCTCATTCATTGCTAAGTTTCTAGTCAGTTGTGAAATTTTTATTTTCACATATTCTTTTTACCATAGCAATATGTTTGTGATTGGTTTGAAGCAATTTGAGGTTTGATCTCTTGAACTTATAGATTCTAAGTGTGTCTCATTATGGCATCATTATCTCATTATGGGACGGGTATTCAAACTAGTATTAGTATAAGTTTTATTTTTTTTTTAAATCTTCCAAATAACGAAGTACCTTTAGACATAGTTTTTTTTTATCAGCTTAACCATCTCAGTCATGTGCTCTATCGAAATTAATGTCATCTGTGAATCCATATTAATTACCAGATAAAACAAAACGTGCGTTCACATCTGATGAACGTTTCATTTATGTTATTTCTGGTTTTATATATATATATATATATATATATATATATATATATATAGAGAGAGAGAGAGAGAGAGAGAGAGAGAGAGAGAGAGACTGTTTAGCTGTATTACAGGTCAGTGTGGCTAAAGGGACAACTGCTTCAAGTCGGGATTGAACCTGTTTAACTGACAGTCGAGGATTCTAACCATTTGGCCATCAAGCAGGCGCCATTAGTAAGTGAAATCTAAATGCTTATATAAACATCCACAACTACCGACGAGTGCACCATTTGTACTTTTACAAAGAGCTTTGCCTTATTTATATATACAAGAAAAATGTGATCCGCTAAGTTAGCCATTAAGCTTGGGTTAGATTTTTTTTATCAAGGTCGAAAGCCACTCGAAGATAAGGGTTAATGAGATGGACTGATTGCTAATTGAATGATGAAGAACATCATGAGAGGATTAATGGGGGATTAATGGAATGAACTAAGTTTGATTACTTATGGGGACGGTTTATGACAGGAATCTGTTGACATTGGATTTGAAGACGACCCTGTTGTAATCTGAAGAGAAGCAGTCTTGCGGAAATGTGTTCCACAGACGGGAAACCCTAGCGAAAAAAAAGATTGTAGAAGTTTTTCCTGATGCTAGACACACTGAGGAACCAAGGAAAATTATTTTTCGTTGTATTAGATAACGAGTTCTTAGTGCTGTGTTTTACAAGAGGGAACCATACATTGGAGCTCAATCAAGCACTTCCATGGAAGTAAGGATGGAGTTGAAAAAGATTAGTGACGTCTCTTTGTATGTATGAGGAGGGGGGGCTGTAAATAACAGAAGAGATCATCCTCCAGTTGATTTGATATCGATTTTGAGTTCTTTCTAGGCAATGAAGAGTGCTTTGAGCGACATCTCCCTAGATGTGGCAGCGATACATCATCTTAATACGTACATGACTCTTATATACATAGAAGATTGCATCAGGAGTCAGGTACTTTCTGGAAATTTTTTTTACTTCTATCAGACACAGACTGAAGTTTATTTGTACCAAATAAGGTTGGATAGCGAAAAGGATTGTGAATTTTATTAACGATTTCACGGTTGGCAATTGGGGGGGGGGGGGATCACACTGCATTTTATTATATAAAATATATTTAGTTCTAGAAAATGATCCATCCATTTTTCCAGCGACCTATGCGACAGATTGGATGTAAATCTTCAATTTTACATCTAGAGTGAAAATCAGTTCTAGGAGCTTATCCAAGCAAAGGGATTACTCAAGGAGAAAGCCGTTCATTTCGACTGAGGGTAGACAAGGGTCCAAGCTTTAGTCATGAAAGGAGAGAAGTTTGGTTTTAAGGCATGTTAAAAGTAATAAAGTACTTTTCCTCCCATTGCATCACATGCCCCAGAAAAGAGAGAATCAGCGAGAACTTAATCACCAGCGCTCTTCGAGGTGCTGCCATAGACAGTTGTATCATCTGCGTAGATGTCAACAAATAATCTCAGAATATGAAGAATATCAGTATCAGGATAGGACTCACGATAGATCTTTGAGGTCACCGGCATTGATACCATACAATTTTTATAGACCTATCAGAGTGTAACACCTCTTATTTCCCATCCTCAAATTTGTGTAGCAGTATTGCTACAATCCCATATTGAATAACGTCTACTGTGATTACTATGTTAAACGAGAGATCAGTTAATGTCATATATTACATGGCCTTGAATAGAATATGAAGTAGTTGCTAAGAGTTGAAACGATCACAATTTGATGCATGGACAAATTGTGGGAGTGAGTCGAAAAATGAAAGGTACGGGACCACGTAGCAAAAGTAGAGGATCGGGCTTTGTAAGGAGAGAGACGATAACGCACGTGGCATGTAGCTCTAAAAATAATAACCGGTTTTAAGACACTGTTTGTTTTACTGTCTTTCTAATTGTACTCGGGTGAAAATCTAATAAAGAAGAAAATGATTTCTCTAAAATCGTCTCCGATTTGTTTAATAAATTGTAATTAACACTGATCCAGCAAGACAAGGAAACTAGAAGAACTCATCACTACTAGACCGCCCAGAGCAATTGCCAGCGAATTGACCAAGTAAACTTTTCTGTTTCTCTTCATCTGATGAGACCAATCATCATCATCGTCATATGTGCAAGTTCTGAGGTAAGTATATTTTTAATCTCGTCAAATGTGTTTTGATAGTCAGGCGAACTATTCTATTTATTATCCTTTTTAAGCAGCATATTTAATGGGTAACTCAGTTAATATATTTTGGGTGAGACGTTATACTATTTTACTATTCCTAGAAATTATTGCAATGTGGCAATATCTGTAAGAGTCGACATATATTTTGTAGCTTTAAAAATTTTCGAAGTCTGGTCTGCAACCATTTTAACCAATAATTTAACTCAAATATTTAATTAATGTTTGGCTTGAATAATTCACACGTGTTTTCACTAAGTTTGGAAAATGTATTCTTTTAAATGTGCGAACTTTTGATAGTTGTTGAGCATGTTACAAGGTTTTACTTCGAATTCGGATATCGTCCAAATATGTAACTGCAAAAGCATGTCCACTTAACACAGTCTCCATAATTTACTGAAAAGTAGGGGGCGATTGTTACCCCAAAAGTTAATTTATTAAACCGATAAAATTCACAATAAGTGTTAATCGCGAGGAAATGTCTTCTCTCTTCTCTAATGCCTCCTTGTATATACGCATCCGATGTCAATTCTTGAAAACACATTTCCGCCATTTAATTTAGAAAGAAAATAGTATTTATAGTGTTGCAGAACGTTTTTAACTCGGTTAAAAAATCTACACACTCATAATTCACCAGAACGTTTCTTTACAATGACGACGGGCGCCGTTTAACGTGTGAAATTCACTGGGGAAATAACGCCAAGATTCAGTTAAACTTTTGACAGTAACCTCGGTTCTTTTTATCGTTAGATTCGCAAACTTGGCCCATACTGAAGCCAATGAAGTACCGCATCTCATATGATCTCGACCTTTAACTTTAAAACGTTCGGTCAAGGTCGAAAATTTGAAGGAATTTCAGCCTCCGAATTTTTTCAAATTTGATGTATGGATCTGATGCTATTTGATAACAGTAATCACCATGTGAAATTTCAACCTGATCAGATAAATAGTGTTTGAGTTCTCAACGTTTGCATGACATAACTTCGGGAATAGTTCATACAACACGGAGAACTGATGTTACATAATGGATGTATTATGTGAACGATTACATCAGCTAGTATAGATTTGATATCGAGGTGGACCAGTGCAAAATCTTGACACGAAAATCTGTGGAATAAGTTCGCTCTGAAACTAAAAATATAAACAAGCCTGAACTCTGACTCTTCCTTGATCGCTGATCTAACAGGTGCGTTGTGATAACTGAGTGTTCCCCTTCGAAGCAATTACGTCACAATCATGGGAACGAGAAAAAGAAATAAGCTTTGTTAGCAGTCCGTCTCTTGGAAGCGTGTTGAACGGACGCAAAATCGAGATGTAATCCAGAAAAAGGAAAATCGAGATTTATTTTCTAAAAGAGTTAATAGCGATTAGTAATGCCTCCTTCTTTCTTATACCCGTAACGATGTAGATCTAAGTTCGGAATAACAATTTGGCCTCTCTTTCTAAACTAATGAAGGTATGAACTTTTTATAATTATGACGAGAAAATATCTCTCAAATAAAGATCAGTTAAATTTTATGCCGGATTCACCTTTTTCCTCTCTGCATGGAAAGTTTTAATTACAGACCCTAGACGATCACGATGACGACGGCGAAGGCAGCGCACTGGACGATGATGATGATGATGATGTGAAGAAAAGCAACGTACTGCGATGATAGTGACGGCAACGATGTCGGCGACGGGCGGTAGTATACAGAAAGTTACGTAAGACTACAGAGAATATTTGAAATAAAGAACATGTGTTTTAAGAACGACAATGTTACACTAAACCCCAGATAAGACTTTGGCACATCCTTAAGTTGTCAGGCGGAGGTACGTAATGTTCTTGTATATATTAAGAATACTTGCAACCTCTGTAAGAAACATACATGGACTCTTTTAAAGGAACATAATAAGTATTACTTCCTATCGATTAAGAATTCCATTCACTAAACAACTCCCAACAACTATAATACTAATGTAATACAGGGCGACCCCCACCCACCCCAAAATGTCACTCATCATGGAATCGTTAGCAACATTCACAATCCTTTCTACAATTCAACCATATTTGGCACAAATATACTTCGGTCTATGTCTGACCTGTCCACCAAGTATTAGTCATGAATGTCCAATAGTCTTTGTTTTATCCCCGTTCAATTATAAGCACACTTGGATATTACGTGCAAAATTGTCAATATCTCTGACACTCTCCTCAGTTGGCACTGCCCTGATTTGGGCTGCGATAGTCCTCTTCAGTTCTGGAATAGTCTGTGGATGGTTTTAATAGACATTATTTTTTGATAACTCGACAGATAAAACTCAGGGGGGTAAGATTCAATGAGTGTGAAGCTCATTCAGGATCACACCCCCTACTGATCAGACGAGCACCAAAGTGTACTGCATATCATTGAATAGCAATAAAACAAAGACTGTTAGATATTCATAACATAAACTCGGTAGACCAGTCAGACACAGACTGAAATTTAGTTGTATCAAATTTGGTTGGATTGCAGAAAGGATTGTAAATTTTATTAATGATTCCATGGATGGCATTTTCTTCTTTTTTTTTTTTGAAGAGGCGTGTCATACTGTATTCTATTATATAAAATATATTTAGTTTTGGTACTTTTTAGGAATAGGTATCAAAGAAAATTTCAGCACTTACGTCATCAATTCCGAATTTCATTGGAGACTTCCGAGGCCGACGAACGTTAACGAACTTTACCGAACAAACTGAATGTATTATTAGCGTTTTATTTTTTTTTAACACAAAGTGTGTTTTGAACGTATTTTTGCAGTCTTTGTTATTTTAATCATTTTTTTTTTCAGAAGTGTACAGAAGAGGCTATAGTTTTATTTTTCCTTGTTGTTTGTTTTTTCTTTACAAGTTATTTAACGCAAATCGTGATAATTTCTTCTTTGCACAGAAGAAAGTATTTTTTTCTTTTTTTCTTTTACATTAATGAAAGGAACTTTGTTTTGTTTTTTGTATTTTGGGGATGGGTAGGAGTAGTGTGAAAACCACAAGGTATGGCTCGTACAGGCTAGACATTTAAGGTGAGGCGTTAACGAGCTCCGCTCGTTCGCAGTCTCTGATTCATGGGCAAACGAGTGTGTTCGGGGTTCATTTTGGCATGCTTTTTGGCGGTGCTCGAAGGATAGGGGAAACTGGCGTTTTCGTGAAACCACAAATACAAAAAAGTGAAACGAAACATTCAATGTCCTTACAGAATTTAGCCTCTTCTGTGCACTAATTCAAAATTACACTCAAATACAAGATAAAATCAACAGTTTATTTAGTTAAATAACTTCTTAAATACGAAAAATGCCAACGGCCAATGCCTTTCCAATCGACAAAAGAAAAACATTTTATCGATAACCACTGTTGGGCGTGCGCAAAATGCAAGCGTAACAAACAAAAAAAACAACAACAAAAAACGGCCGGTTCAAAATTTCGGCTTTCAGATACGGCGGCCATGACAGAGTGGATATTTTCTATTCAACCTATTTATTTATGAAATATATTACAAATTTACAATTTATATTTATTTATAAACGTAATGAAATAAACTTGACAATAGTAACCCGAAACCCAAGCAAAACGTATCCAAAAAATCCAAATGAAAAGTTAAAAAAGCAATAAAGGTATCCAAAAAAATGCGTAAAAGTCGGAACTAATTGATAAAAAAGTAGTCGCCTGCCAAGAAAAGTAACAGCGCCTTTATATTTCTATGGATGTCTATTCCTAAACAGCACCTTAGTTCTTTATTATAATGTCTCATTATACATTAACAACTAATGAATAATGGAACATTAAAATTCCTAGTGTGGGTGTTAGCCAAACAACCCAGGCAAGTGTAAGAATATTGAACTTTTTTTTTTTTTTAGATTTGGCTGAGGAACATGAGTGGTGACTTTGTAACAGCTGACTCTCGCTCTCTCACTCTCCCGGTTTTTAGTTTTTGTCGTCTTTCGTCGAGACATGCATATTTAAGAAAAGTTTGAATTATTTATTTTTGAAACACGCAAACTGGTCGATATGCTGAGAATGCAAACGACCCACGGTGGGTATTTTTTTACGACAAGCAGTAATGGCAGGTAAAAAGGGTTTGACTTACCACCAAGCTGACAGGTGGAGCCATCGTTATGCATACAAACAACAGGTTGTAATTATAATTTACTGTCACTACCCACTTTGGGGCTGTTTTAGGTGGTACGGGCTGGGTTACTTTTGAACAAATATGGAAACTTTGCAAATAATAAAAATTTTGAGCGTCGTCACAGTTGCAATGCGATGGTTTGCAGTTAGGGCAAAGAAAGACAAACATAAGACAATGAAAATACAGTAACGAATAAATAAAAGGTTTATTGACTGTACAAAAAGCGGGAATGCTTGTGTACTAGAGTTAAAACACAATAGTATCGAGTGAATTCGTTATTCCCTCCAAGTAAATAGTCAATTAGTCTATTGTTTTTTGCAACAGATGCTCATAATTGACATCTGCAACCGGTTCCGGTATAATAAAATTAAATAAGTTGAACCGTACAAGTGGACCGTTGAATAAAATGTAGCTATTTTGGAGAAAATACGATATGATAGATGACTCTAAATTCATAATATACAGCTAAGAGAGATAATCTTCATTCCACATTTTTATTTCATTTTTTTATTCACCGATTTGCGTGTACGATTCAAATTGCTATAACTAACTTATGTAATTTTAACATGGAAGAAGAGTTATTTTTTAAACCATCAATTACTATCAACATTTGGATCTAAGA
The DNA here is from genome assembly GCA_963556195.1 of Sepiola atlantica. Classification (NCBI taxonomy): domain Eukaryota; kingdom Metazoa; phylum Mollusca; class Cephalopoda; order Sepiida; family Sepiolidae; genus Sepiola; species Sepiola atlantica. The sequence goes on along the minus strand of OY744517.1, from coordinate 167,394,484 downwards.
AAGGCATACCGGCTTATACTGCGAATCGCCTGCAAAGGTGAGAAACCATTCTTTTAAACTATATATAGTCAATTTAAATCCTTCCATCGAAAGAAAAAAGGACACAGACAGATTGTCAAGGCTAACTCTGAAACTAAGTGAACCTCCAGAGTATTGTTTCCTAAAGTGGGCGGTACCGCCCCTGGAGGCTGTGCTTTGATATATGGGACGGTGATGCAAAAGGGAATAGTCTGCGATTGACAATATAGTATTAAGAGCATTTTAAAAATAAATAGCCTATCTTTCTTTTTCTTACACAATCTGAATAACAAAATATGTCACAGACTCGCCCACTAAGGTAGAACACGTATGCAATTTATAGATAATAAAATTGACATTAGAATTTAAAACGCATTCATAGCTCTGCTACATATTCAAAAGGCCGAACCAAAAGTTCAAACGTTTGCTTGACGCCAATATACAACACGTGGTAGACTCGTAGAGGAAACTTGACGTTACCACACGTAGCCTCTGCCATGGCGCCCAGCCACATGAGTCTCATAATCAATAAACAACTAGGCTGCATGGTCTAAACCTTTCTCAGGTTTGTAAACAGTGCACTTTAATTTCAATTTTATAATGTTCAGAATTTGTAAATATAATAAAAATGTGATAGAATGCAAGTCTAGTAATGTAAGACCACTTACAGGTTTAAAATTGTTTCTAACGTTTTATCTTAATGTGATAAGGCCACTATTTCGAAACTGTCAGTTTTACTGCTATAATGATGTGAAGTATATATTGTTACGCACAGCCTTCACCGGGACCACGGCGGCGAGCACGTTACAATGATAAATGAGAAAAAAGTAAATGTGTCCGGAAGTGGCTCGAGGTCCCTAGGGCCAATATTTATTACAGAATACAGGGGAGAGGGATTCTCCAGTTCAAGACATTACATAGAAATATGGAATAACAACGAAAAAGTAAGATACGACTTAAACACCAAGTAAAAAATCAAACAAATATTTATTTACATAAAGGTATGAAAAGGGGCAAACATGCATGGAGCAAAACAACAAATAGAACAAAGTAATATTTTAGGGGGAAAGAGATAATGTCAAAGGTTATCTAATAACGAGCAAAGTCTATACACAAAAATCGTGTCCAGACAAATCAAGGAAGAAAAGGTTTTAGTCACTTACAAAAATGGATGAGTGGTACAAGACTCCCCACAGAAGTTGAAAAGTTCAATAGTCCAGGGATTACACAATCATCTAAGATTCACACTAATCTGTGAATGTAAAAGTCAACGGCAGGTGCCAAGGGACAAGTCCTTTAGAAATCAGGTGTATGGGTGGAGTCTCGGAGTCTTGGTCGGCGCTGCACACTCCTCATATAGGATTTGTAGTCATGTTCTTTCGGCGATACTGTAAGATGTTTTAGTCCGCGACAGATCTTCGTGATGTGGAGAATTCGTCTCGGAAGCGCTGGGGTTCGCTTTCGGCTGTATATCGATGTAGAAGACTCTCTGGGCCACACAGCCAAAAGGGGGCATGAGCGAATTTAATTGCTTCATCCCCGTCCGCGTCTTTTTCTTCTTTTCATTTTATCGAGGCGATGATCGGCGAGAGTTGTCCCTAGCTAACAGCCACCGACTCTTCGATTGACAGCAACTAGCTGATATACTCGCCGACTCTCTTTTTATATCTATCTCCGCCGTATGCGTGTACGTGAGTGTGTTGGAAAGAGTCATCGTTAAAAAGGTGACATACACTTTGATTTAAGGTCAAGGCAATGCGTAAGCGTCAAGAGAGGGAAGGGGAGATCGGCCGACAGGAAATAGCGTTTGACTTTCTCTTGAGTAAGGGTTTAGGATAGGGAAGGGTAGGTCGGCCGACAGGAAACAACATTCAACTTCCGTTCGATGACTGTCTGGATTCAAAGGGAAAATAGAAAGACATACAATGAAATAGACTCTGCTCGTTTGGATTATATTTATGAAATACATTTTGTTTTTCTTATAATTTTAACTCAACTACCCTTTCTCCGTAACAATATATTGTTTAATTTATTATTTCCCTATCCCAGACTTTTCTAATCAAATCAAATTTATTGGCAAAAAATAGCAACGGGCAATAAACCATGTAAAAGGAAAGTTAGAAGATATATACATCTATATACTGTTTAAATGTTTTGTCCAAGACGACTTTAATCCTTAATCTGATAGATATCGTCACTACCTCTGGTAGGCTGTTCCACAAAACGCGGACAAAGAATACTGCTTTTCTTCTAATGAAACGAAAGCGACCATGGTACATCTTATGCTGTGTTCTGTGGAGACCATGACTTGGCGTTGTGGTGGAAAACTTCTTGAAAGGTATATTTAAATTCTGGTTGATAATATTTTATGTTGTGTCCCCACACTTCCCTCGCTGCTCAAGGTAGGGGTAATCATTCAACGATCAGCGGACACGATATATGCAGCACTGCCTTGAATTGTTTGGTCGTCTGCAGGCTGACTACAGCTTCTAGCAGCCTGTTCCATGGTGCAGCGACCCGAACCGAAAAAGACGCCTTCCGTCGATTTAACCGAAATCGTCTCATGTACAGCTATTCCAAGTTTCCATGAATCCCTCTCTGAAATACTGGGGTGAAGAAGAGGCCGCGAGGCATATTGTAGTTGCCTCGTAGGATATTAAAGGCAAGGGTAAAGTCTCCATGCAGCCGTCTACGCTCTAATGAATACAGATTGAGAGCCTCGAATCGTTATTCATAGGACTTTATGTCGTTCACGGACCATCCACGTCGTAAGTCTCTGAACCCGATTCAGGTGCTGGATATCCTGACTGAAATAGAGGGATGAAGCTTGGATGCTATATTCTAGAATGGGTCGCACTAGACATCTGTAAAGCGGTAGGAAGATGTTGGCTGTTACGGTGGAAAAGGAGCGGTAGATTAGAAAGAGCACACCGCAGTCCTTATTTGCCACCTCAATGCATTGGTTAGTTTGGAATAAAGGAGGAATCGACCACAACACCCAAGTCCTTGGACTGTGTCGTCTTGTCCAGAATAAATTGACCAGGTTCGAAATCAAGTGGCGTATTTGGTGAAGAACCGACTGGAAGATGGTTTTATTTGTCGACATTGAGAGACAAATTCCATGTGTTTGACCATTTCCAGACTTGATGGAGGCATCTACGGAGATCTTCAAAGTCATTTTTGTGAGAAATTATCTTGACGTCATCAGCAAAAAGAACAACCTCACTATAGATTCCCTCTGGCAGATCATTGACGAACACTAGGAACAGCAAAGGAACCCAGTACCGAGCATTGGGGACGCCACTGACCACATTAAATACACCAGACAGAGAGCCATTGACCTGTACCGTAAAGGTACGGCCAACAAAGAAAGACTCCGATCCATCTCATTGCATGTGGTTTAAAGTCATAGGTTTGGAGCTTGGAGAGAATATGTCTATGATTTACTGAATTAAAAGCCTTGGCAATGTCAAGAAAAACAATGTCTGCTGCATCGCCATTATTCATGATTTTAGTTACCCAGTCAGTCCTCCATAACCAGGAGATTTGTTAAGCAGGATCTTTTCGATACGAAGCCGTGTTTGACTTGAGAGATTGATGCTGACTTAAGAAGAGTATTAAAGGCTTTGCAGACGGCAGAAGTGAGTGAGACTGGCCTGTAGTTGGCGGGATGTCACTAGTTTTAATGGATAGGTTAAAGAGCCAAGTTAGGGGACCAGCTCTGAATGGAGAGAGTACTTAGAGTATTTTAAGATGCAGACCGTTTGGGCAAGGGCTATTATTTACATTAAGTGATTGAAAAATTCGCTGAACGTCGTCTTGTGGGATAACAAAGTTGTTCATCTCTAACGAACGGTAGTGCATTTCGGGCATCGTCACTTTGGTAGATTTTGGAAAAGACGTCAGCAAAAATACTGCATTGATGGGCTGGCTTTCGTCCTTCAGTTTAACAATTTGGTTATTCTGTTGACTTGAACATAAGCGAAGAAGTGCTTCGGATTATAGTATCTGTGGTTTAGTCGCCAATTGAGTTATCCCCCTTGCAAATTGGCTGTTTGGAGTCTCTAACCGCTAGATTGCTCTGGTTTGGAGTCAATTTGCATAATGGTGGATTGAACAGTATAAAAACTGTACTCTTTTGATTGAAGAGTTGTTGCTCAGTTAGCAATGTTCTTGGCCTTTTGGCCAAGATCAAAGTGTAGTATCTGTTCCGATGGATACTGCACCCCATAGACTGGTATTGTCTTGGCCTTCGGGGCATGATTTACGCCGGTCTATGGGACTGTCCTGTGCAGTTCTAGGAGGTCCTCCCTCCCAGGCTTTGCCTTCTCACCCTTTGAGAAGGGGTTAGTTTATTGCTAATCGCATGAGGCGCCCCTACCGGGGAATGCCGACAGGGCTGCTCAGGCAATTTTTAAAGGCAACAAGTACTCTTCCTCTAGAGTGCGCAATTCCCACTTTCCGACCTTGTGTCACATTCTACTTTGTGGGAAGTAGATAAATAATTGTTGCTCAGTTAGCAAAGTGAAGTGGAGAGAGAAAGAGGTGTTGTTGGCAGTTGGCAGTTGGTGGAGAATACATAAAAATTTTTTTCAAGAACTTTCCTTTTACAGATAGACCAGAGTATCCTCCCGTTCAAAATACACTGCTATGTTCCTTTGGAGTATATAAACCTCGAATGCCTCTAGAGAACCACCGTTTTGAAACTCTTTCCAGGCGATGTCATGCAGCACCGTCGTTTTTCTTCTCTTCTGGTGAACCAACGCCGTTTCTTCTGTCTCTTTGGTTGCCTCAGGGTAACTGCCAGATCAGTAGGCTGAATGATGGTATCTTTGAAGGTGCACCAGAGATCGTCTACTGAATCCATCATCATGAGCGATGCACAGTCACAGGAGTTTGCAGCATCGAATAGGGCTTAAAAGTTGGTAGCCGAGTAAACTCTTTGTTGTCGTATTTCTATAAAAGACTGAAGTGAAAAACACAATATGAAACGCTCCGTTTTTCTTTATTTTTTTAACACTTTGGCTTACCAGTCGAGACCCCCACAGACAACCCTAAGTCGGCCAGGCGGTAACACCGCTGTTTACACATGTCCATACTATTTCATAAATACCCCCTACACACAAACATCTATGCACACCTAAGTATTGTATTTACCTTGGCAAGCAAACATGAAATGTCTGCAGTATAGTGTGTAATATCTGAAATATGGATTTGGAGAGGCACTAAACAGCTAACAGCAACCTATGTGTACTGTGTGGCAAAATGTGTTCAAACGAAGCCATGAAACCTTTCAGACCTTTGGAACATTTGACAAATATGCACTCTGATAAAGAAGACAAAGATATAGCATATTTTCAGTCACTTCCATGAAAGTTCCAGAAACTAAAACTATTTGAAATATATTTGCTAGCACTTCCCCAAAATCCATAGAATATATATTTGCTGATTGTTAGATCTAATGAGCTTCATACGATATGGAAGGAACTTATTTTGCCTGCAGTAATAGATGTTCTGCACACAGTTATACATAAGTCAGCTGACCAAATTATGAAAGATATCTCTTTCAGTGATAACTCGTTTCAAAGAAGGGTAGATGAAATGTCTGAAAATATTGAAGAAATATTATGCAACACTGTTGCATCAACAGGAGTTAGCTTTCAGATGAATCCGCTTTATCGGGAAATGGATCTTTGCTTCTTGCTTATGTTCGTTTTATCAAATTCTTTTATAAACTCTTAGGACTGAACTTCAATCCAGACCTGAAATGGAAGACTTACATCAAATCCATTTCTAAGGTCGCTGGAAAAATGCTTGGATCATTCTACGGTCCCAGAAAGTACCTCACCCCGACGCAATCGTCTACCTGTAAAAAGAGGTTCTAAAATGAAGTACCGCTGTCACATCTGGGGAGGTGCCGCCCAGAGAACCTTTCTTGTCTTGACAGAGTTCAAAATCGACTAATTTCAATTAGAGCAAAGTGAGGATTCGAGCGTTGGTAGTGAAAGGAGAGAAGCTTGGTTTTAGACTATTAAAAGTAACCAGCTACCTGTTACCCCATTGCACAACGTGTCCAATGTTGGAAGAGAGAGAATCAGAAGATCTTGATCATTAATGCTCTTCGGAGTGTCGCCATAGATGGTTGTGTCATCTGCATAAATGTAGACAAATCATCGTAGAATGTGATTTTGGAAGATCATTGATAAAGATCAGGAATGGATCAGAATGGATCCTATGAGCACGCCGGCGTTTATACTATGTGCTTTAGACTCTGCCCATCAACGACTACCTTTATAAACCTATCAGAGAGAAAGGGTTTAATGACTGAGAAGACATTTCCGGATATTCCATAGCTAGCAAGCTTGTGAAGTAAACCTTTGTCCCAAATGTTATCAAAGGCTTTTGATATGTCAAGAGCTATTGCTCTAGAAACGAATGATCAATAATTTCACTGACCCTGTATGATATTACAGTCAGCACATCAGCTGTTGATCTTGCAGGACGAAATCCATATTGCTTGTCACTGAATAGATTGTTTTTACTGTGCTGGTTGACAACTTCTTGATTTATCATAGATTCAAGCAACTCAGCTATGATGCACAGAAGACTAATTGGTCTATATTGAGATGCAGTAGACCGACCTCCGGTGTTTTTAAATACTGGGCAGACTGACGAAGTTTCCCAAAGGGGTGGTAAGCATTTCTCCTTCAAGCAACGATTAAACAGCTTTGTAAGAATAGGAGCTAGTTCCGGTTGCAGCTTTTTTAACACTGTAAATAGAATGTTGTCGGAACTAGTTGCCTTGCTGGCATTTAGGTTCTTGATAAGTTTGGCAACATCCTGGACAAATATATGGATGTCGCTCAGAATGTTTACAATCATAGAAAGAAATTCAGTTGGTAGGCGGCCCTGATCGCAAAGGATTTCAGTTTGATGCAAATTTTGGCTTTATTGGATGCTGACGAAGTCACCTCTTTTTCATTGATGATAGTTGGAATAGAGGTATTACATCTGTTCAGGATCCTGTTTGTTATTCGACACACTAGATTTAATGGAATTGTGAAAACTAAATAAAATGGTTTATTAAATTAATTAGTATTTTTCAATGCATATTTTATCTTTAATATTGTATATATTTTTTCAATTTGAAAAAGAAAATGCTTGCACGTGTGTAAGACGCTAGAAATTTATATGAAAGCCAAGGCCTGAAAAACTTTGAAAAACACTGCACTAGATGAAAAAAGTGATTGCTGCATCAAATACAGAAATGGAGATTTAAAAAACGGACTTTACAAACAGTAAATGAATTACCAGTAACCCATTAGATTAGATTTAAAGCAAAAATTTATAAATTTATTACAGAAAAAAAGAAAGAAATCATGAGTTGGTAAAATAAAAAAAAAATCACGAAAACATTTTTTCTTCTTATGATGTTATACGGTGAGCGCTTTTTTAAATAGCTCATTAAGAGGAGCTCGCAAAGTGTGCATGTTTAGAATAAACATATAATAATTTGCGAACCCAAGAAAAATTTGTAGTGACAATACGTTTTCCGAAGCCGCCATATTTTTTTTAGCTTGCTCTAAGTCTAGTCTTATATAATCTTTGTCTATAATTTGACCAAGATAATTTATTTTTTCCCTGAAAAAAATCGCATTTTCCCTCCTTCAATATGAATCCATAGTCTTGGATTCTTTTAAATACTTCGTGTACACGTGATTTGTGTTGCTCGGTGCTTTTACTGATCACTAAGATGACATCTAGGCAGGCTGTCGCAATTTCTAGTTCGCTAAGTAATGTGTTTATTACTTGTTTGAAAATGGCTGGTGCAACCTTAATCCCAAGTGATAATCGTTCGAATTTATACAAACCCCTATGGGCATTGTGCACACATCGTCCACAGATATTTGTAGATAAGCATCACTTAAATCAACCGTTGAAACAAAATTGCTCCGTTGATTTTAACGAATATCTGTTCTGGACTATGCAAAGGATAATGGTAACCCTTAAGTGAATTGTTCAATCCTATTGAGAAATCTGCACGAACACGGATCTCTTTACTTATTTTTACATAGACTGTAGGCGAAGCCCACTCGCTGTATTCCACTTTCGATAATACTCCCATTTTTTAGTCTATTTAAGCCCTCGTCAATCTGATTTAATCACCCGAATAGAACATTTCCGTTCTTTTTAAAGATTGTTTAAATATTTGGTTTTAATTCAAACTTGGCAGTCATTTTTTTACATCTTCCCAGTCCACCAGAGAAAACTTCCGAAAAGGTTACTTTTAATTCTTTCTTTAGTCTCTCTGCTTCGGCATTTAAAGTTTTAATATTTTGACAGAAAGAGTTTATGGGCATGTTCCATAATTTAAATTTTTCCATCCAGCCCGGCGCCAAGAAGTTATTTGAGATGTTCATTAGTAACAGTCTTAATTTCAAAATCTTTCTTTTTAATGTAACTTTAGAAATTAAGTTGCCTTCAAATTTGATTTGTTCTCGTTTTTATCAAAGCCGAAATCAAGTTGTAATTTTATATTCTTATTCAATACGTTTACCTGCACAAATTTTCTGATATTTTCAACTTCGTTACTTTTAGCAATTTTAATAAAGCTTTTCTATTTATTTTTGACTCTGCAGTGTGTACTTTTGTGTCCCATGCGATTGCAATTATAACGCCTTTTTATTTTATATGGACAATCTTTATACCAATGCAATTGCCTGCAACAAAAACACGGTTTAGGAGGCAACTTATTTTTCTTTAGTTGATCAAATTTAGTTGCTAAACTAATTTTTTTTTGTTACGGATTTTTCTAATATGTGACACTCCGCTTTGCTCAATGTCTGTTGAATCTTGGCGAACACAAATAAACCGTTTGCAACCCGGTTCATTCTCTAGTTTATTAAGCACTCTTCGTCTGATTTCAGCATCCGTATTTGATACTAAACTCTGTGCGGAGATTAAACATTTAAAATTGATAGCGCTCAACTACGACAATTTGAATTAATTGCAGTGTTTGTTAACTATGCTAGCGAAAGTAGTCTTCTTTTCTTGTGAGAGTCATACATTTCCACCTTAAAAAGAAACGCTTTAGGTCTAAACAAATTAGTTAATAATTGTGACAATAAAGAGGAACACTCACCGTCAGGAAAAAGAATGAGGTGCTTCGCATGTCGTGTCTGCAGATTAAAAAAAGGCTTCTCTTCATAGGTGCAGGTGTTTATGGTGATCTCTGATTTGCATATGTGAATATCAGCTGATATAAATGAAGAGGACAGCTGAGAAGCAAGGCGAAGCTATTTGGATTGGAGAGAGAAAGGCAGAGAGAAAGTGGGTTGCACGAAATTCGGTTGGAAATTGAATTACAGTAAAAAAAAATGTTATTCTTTTATTTTTCTGGCACAATTAGTTAACAGTACTGTACTGTTTTTGTGGCAATATATAATAGAGAAATTGTGTATGTTCAACCGTACCCAACTTTCGTAATAGCAAACGAACCTTTTAAAAATCGGTCCAATGCACACAGTATGTATTATAAAGATCTTTGTATCGTCTAAACTACGAAGCAAACGTAATTTCGCTTTCATGGTCGTAAGTAAGATTATCGATAGCGCTCCAAATACCGATTTGTTAAAATGCATTTTCATCTTCAACATTTTGACTCCCATTCGATAATTCATATAATTTTTCTGTTTTTGTTGTGTATGAAGAAACATTTTCTGAAAACTTTTTATTATCTCTAATTGTTTTTTTTTAATTTCTCTTCTAGATGAAGCTTTTCTATTTACATTTCTTCTGATATTTCATTTGTTCTATTTGTTTTTCTCGGTATTTATCTTCTAGTCGAAGTTGGTGTTCTTGTTGGTGTTTAATGTTATACAGCATGTCACTTTTAAATTCCTCTATTTCCGTCCCTTAAAATAGACTAGAGACTTTTTTCGTGTATTTTTCTACACGGTCGTAACTTTTCTCACTGGAAGATAAATTCTTCACTTCTTAGCGAGAAGAAAAAAAGTAAGTTTGTTCAAACTTATTTGCGTGTTCCTGATTAAACAATGAAAAAAAAACGTAGAAAAATCAACAGACTGTTTTTTTTTCCGTGGTCGAACGATTTAGATTCTAAAACCTCGTGTTAGGGAATGACTTGAATTTTTTTTTCAAGAACGAAAAACTTATTTCTTTCAATCATATTTTCTGACGTTAGAGTGGTTTTTTTTCGCAGATTTGACACACTTTGTATGTTAAAAATTCATTACGGCTTTTAATTTCTCGCTTTTACTGTTGTAATTAAGAATTTTTCGAGGACACCACCTAAGTCGTTTTAGAAAATCAAACATCGCCAGTTGTGTAATGGTTATGTTGTATCCGACATAAGTCCAAGTTCTCGTTGCCAGTGTTGTGTGCAACATAAGTCCAGGTTATGGTGTGTCCGAATAAGTCCGAGTTCTCGTCGCTAATGATAAATAAGACAACACGGTGGTATAGTTAAAAGAGTGTGTATTTACAGAAGTACAGGATAGTATGTTACAGAAAGACTGCTCCGAAACGTACCCCGTCCTTCATCGTAAGCTCCTTTAGAGATAGTGTCTAGAAGAGTCCATATAGTCACGAAATAGGGTAGACCACTATCTTCACCATAACACAAATCAAGTCCAAACTTTTCACGTATGCACGGAATAATTGTTAAAGGTATTAACCCATGACCTTCCAGATCGAGTAAAATAGCAAATCATGTTTAATACACATCAGAAGAAAACTTCTCAAATCATAGTAAGCTAGAACACCAGATATGAAAGGATGAATTTATTGTGGTTTCCAAACCAGCCTATACCATTTTGTGATTAACTTCCTACCGACTTGTTTAACCGGCCTTAACTTGGATACATCTGGCTACGAAGTCATTAATGATATAGATATACGAAAAAAAACTTCATTGGTACGAATACAGCTAATAAAAATACTTTTTATAAAGTTACGTTGTGTTTGTTTCTTAGTTACCAATAAACACATTATTTAACACAATGAGGATGATTTACCGTAAAACAGAAAACCAACTCACACGAAAACAATGATGTAATAATGTGTGAACACATACCTCATTGCTTGAGGTGAAACAATTTAATCACCAAGCAAATATCCAAAAAGGCTATTGTAATAATATGTACAAACCGTTTTAAAAAGTCAGCTGGGGGTAATATTACAAAAGAAATTAAGCTTGGGGCGGGGTATGGGTGTTAGAACATAGAGCAATATATATTAAAACTAACAATAGGCAAACAAGTAATTAAGTAATGTAGACGACACTAAGTCATTTAAGCTTTCGTCAGGTCCACAAAACTCAGTAGAGTTGTCGTGAGGAGCGATCATATCCATTGTGCCAGGACTGGATTTAAAACCTTTCTAACATTCCACGATAATCAAGGGACATAACCACTTAGTAAACTAGTTAAACAAGACCTTCAACAAGATCTTGTTCACCGCTTCAGGAAGACTTATATTTCGATAATTGCCATAGGCCGACCGTGCTCCGTTCGTTTTGAATAATGGCATCCAGAATTGCGTCTACCCAATCCTGAGGAACAGGGACACTCATCCAGACATAATATACAAGATGGTCAACTTCTGTGGCGATCTTGTAACCCCCAACCCCCATAGTGGAAAACCTCAGCAAGGATGCCATCAAGGCCAGGTACTTTCCCTTAACTGTATTGCGGATCTCCCAGGTTCTGGGGTGGTCAATTATCACGTGGTTGATGTCCTTCTGATGCAGACTGAAAGAGTTGTAGAAGAGATCCGTGAAATGCTCAGTCCATCGTTTCATAATGTCTTAGGGATTTTATGGAGGAAATACCCATTTGTGGACCTGAGTAGTACCATAGGTGATAATCTGTTTTCCGTCAGTCACTGAAATCTCCTAGATAGAAAATTCTATCGGCTTCTGAGATGACGGTTAGCACTGTTCTGAAATATCTATAAAAAATATATCAGACGGATTTCTCGCCAACAGACGTAAATAGATGTATCTGCCAAATTGATATTTGATTGTTCCTGGCGAGTGAAGTAAATATTTTTTTAATTCGTGTTATTCGCATAATAAAAAAGTAATTCGAACCTTGTTCATAGAATACATATTCTATCCGGGCCGATATTTCTTTTGATAGACTAAACTGCGGGAAATTCACCCTTTACTTACATTGGAAAAGCAACAGATAAGATTAGCCAATGATATCGCTATGGTCGCTCCGTTTATTATAAATACGGACTTTTGTAAATGGCTGCCACAACAGAATGTCTCCGTAGATATTTATTCATAAACTTTGCATCATTTAAAACTTGATTTCCTCTCGTTATTTATATTACATATTACAGATAATATTTAATAGTGTTGGTATCCGTTTGCCAGCGTTTCCCAGGAATAGTTAGACAAAATAAAAACAAATCTAACATGACGGAAATAATATCTCCAAAAACATATATTTCCTTAAAAATTTACTATACTTACAGATCGTATCGAAGTAACTTTTTACATATTTATAAAGAAAAAAATATATAGTCGTTGTTATTGTATTTACTGGCGATAGAAACATAGCTGTTTTCGTAGTATTTCCCACTTTCTAAGCGGTAAAGAATATTGCATTAAGTTGCCTTTTTGTGGGGTGTTATGGTAAATTCACTAGGTTCTTACTATATTTATCTTTGACCAACTGTTTAAAATGTCTACAACTAATGCCTATTTCATCTCTTTAATCCAGAAATTTATCTTGCTACACCTATGTAGGATTTTTTCAGACTTATTAAGGAAAAGCTACATTTAAACCTATGGATTAACACCACCAGTCTTATTTAATGAAATTTAAGAAAATAACCATTGTGCTTACATTCAATTTTATATAATCGATTACTACCCTTCAATTATAAAGTAATTATTCCACATTGCCTTGGACTTTGCTAAATAACTTACATTAACAGCGAGGAAATATAAGTACCTTAAGACAGGACTAATTTACAATAATGACCAATGGGTGAAAATAGATTCCACTGATTCATTCGATGTGGCTATTGTATCCATGGATTCTGCTGAAATGTCTGATTTAGTAGAACTTTTTATTTTATATAAACTAACTGAATCTAATGTATTTAACATTAATGATAATGCACTATATAAGGATGCTGGCCTAGCTATAGTTAAAAATGCTAATAACTCCAAAGCTAAAAGAATTTTAAAACATTATATACAAAACTATAAAAAATTTCGGAATTAAAGTTGAGATCACAGTAGGAATTTAGATTACTAATTTCTTAAATGTTACATTACACTTCACCCAGGACACATATAAACCATATATAAAAGATAATTATGACCCGATATATGTTAATTCCAAGTCAAATCACCCCTCTTCTATCATTGAACATATCACACTATCTAATAATCATCTAATAATAACCCTTTACATAATTTTTTTTTAAATACCGTTAAACTTAGCTATAGCTGTACAATAACTTAGAACAAATAATATTAGACAGATATTAAATCGTAATAATAATAATAATAATAATAATAATAATAAACAATACACATAATATTAATAACGACAATAATGAATGTAACTTTAGCGGTAAAAGTAAATTTTCACTACCAGAAAACTGTTTAACAGAGATCATAATGTATTTAGGAACCGTGTCCTCAGATGATAATCCAAGTCTGAAAAAATTCTATATATGTGAAACAAGCACTGATTTTTAAGCGAGGTACAGAAACCATAAATTATCTTTCAGTAACTTTGATGAGAAAGTATACACCTCATTATCTAAATATATATGGTCGTTAAAGGAAAACAATAAGGTACCTGTACTGAAATGGAGCGTCTTAAAGAAAGCTTCAATTCCTACACTACACAAACCACTTGTTTTCTTTGTTTCAATAAAAGAAAAATCAGCCATTATTTAAGGATATAAGACTATATAGGGTTAACACCGCCAGTACAGTTGATTGGTGAATAGAGATAAACTTCTGAATGAAAGAGATGAAATAGGTATTATCTGTAGACATTTTAAACAGCTTACAATCACCCTAGATAAATATAGTAACAACCTAGTGAATTCACCATAACACTCACTCTAATAGTTAAAACTTTCTCGGCTAAGTATACAACTAATATAACCTTTAATCCTTAACTAATTGTAATTAATTTAAGTATTAGGTTAAATAATTAATAGATAACTTTAAGTATAACAACTACAGTGATTGATGGTGTTGTTGTAGAATATAGTAAGTCAATGGTGCAAGGTTGTATCTAATTGTTAAACAAATAGAAAAATAAATATAAGGTCCTTAGTAAATTGCAATAATAATATCTGCCCTAATTAACTAACCCTACCCCTAACCACTCCCACTACATTTTACGCAAATAAACATGAATTTATACTTTTTGAATTAATTGTGTTATGTTTGTGTTGATATGCTCCTTCATGCATGTAATTAATATATAATTATATATTAGTTTATGATTGTTTGTAATATGAGCTTTGACAGCCTTGACAACTATGTCTCTTAATAATGAGTATTCAATCAATAGGTTTAATAATTACTGGTTAAACTTTCTAATTGGATAATTTAATAAACCCCAGTCAATTACAGTAGATATATAATTCTAATTGAGTGAATAGATGATTTAGAATGCTGTACAATTTGGTTTATTAGCTTGGCTTAATAATAAGTATTCAATTGATGCGTTTAGTAATTACCGGTTGAACTTTCTAATTAACTGGTCTAAGTATAATTTAATTTAACTAGAATAGATAGTAAAATATAATTGAGTGAATAGAGGTTTAGAAAATCGTACAATTTGAAATAAGTAGAATACATTTATGCTGTTTTGTAGCGGAGAGCAGGAGAGGCAGCTGACTGCTGTGGACCAAGACGCTTGTCCGCGGCGGTCTTTTCACCAAAAACTATCAGACCAATACAATTTAAACGGGTGCCGACTCTAAATGTAGATTGCGTCAGGAAAAAATACAAACTATTGATCACATTGTTGTGGTTGTACCCTTACAACTACTGAGCAGAAAATAAATACCGGCATTGGACTATATGCAGGCATTACAAAGCTGCCCATGCGAGTAGATGGTATAAACATCAACCGGATGCAGTTACGGAGGCGTGATACTCTACGATACTGGTATTTCCCGATAGAAAATGACTGCAAACAGAATAGATATGATATTAAAATATCTAAAACATGCCTTACAAAACATGTCCGTACCGGCTCATTGTAATGTTTTTATTAACAAATTCGAACGGCTTCCTTAATATAAGGAGTGGGGCTTAGCAAAATGTGGAACGTATCGCTTCCACAGATCACATATCAAAATGGAGTAGATTAGGCGTCTGGCCTCAAATTTCCGACAGTCATCATAGACGTGCTTCCGCCAAACCGATTTTTTAAAAAATATTTCGCCCGTAACAAGGCAGGCCGCCACTGTAGATGTAAAGGGTTACTGAGAATTAGGATATATGTTTTGGGTGTCATCCTAAGTTGGGAGCTGTGTGGCGAGATGTCTGTTTACATTAGTTTTAAACCTTTGCATGTCGGTACAGTCGGGGAAACAGAGAGCAGGGAGAGAGTTCCGGGGTCCGGCAGCACGAGGAAAGAAGCTATTGAAGTAGAAGGCTCTCCGGCATCTGGGGACCTCCACAGTGAATGGATGGGATTTGGCTGATTGTCGAGTATTTACGTCGAGGGGGGCACCAGAGCAACCAGTTCATCGGAGAACAATCCATTGAAGTATTTGTAAAACAAGTACAAGGATGCTACATTGCGGCGATGGAACAGGGACTGGAGCTTGGTGGAAGCATAAGTTTTGATAAAATATTGCCCCATCTCATCCACTCTCTACTGCTCCCACCCGGAATGTGATTAGCTAGGTTATATTCAATAACCCATTACATAGGAGAGAAGGGGTGTCTATGCAGACAGTAATTTACAGTTAATACCACATCGGAGTCTCTCTGTGTGTGTGTGTGTGTGTGTGTGTGTGTGTGTGTGTGTGTGTGTGTGTGTGTGTGTGTGTGTGTGTGTGTGTGTGTGTGTGTGTGTGTGTGTGTTAAGGGAGGGGGAGGGGGTCTAACTCCGTCTCATTGCATGAGCCCCGTGTTTTTATATTTAGTTTTCCTTTTCGCTTTGTCGAGTTAATCTTAAAAATAAATGTCAAAACAGAATATAATTATTGGAAAACCATTCATGTATCTTCTCTTGGACTGTCATAATCTAGGAATCAGTAACCATCAATCAATGTTATCTCAAAAGTAGCGAAAGTATGAAAATAACTACCTCTCTCCACGGTGGTCCCAATTTAAAAAATAACACCTGGAAAACGTAATCTCCTCACTTTCAAGGCATCTGCTGTGTCTTGGTCGCATATCATAATTTCAAAAATTACAACCAGCAGAAATTTACCATTTCTGATGATGAAAATATATTGAATTTTTTTTTTATTTCGTAAACCACAATTTGACTACCCAGAGCAGGGAAAAGAGGAGGAGTTATTTTTATAAGGCTTTTATTAAATTTTAATAAACTCAAATAAGTTTAATTTCAGGCTTGAATCGCAAGGGCAGCCTCCATCGATTTTATTTTATTGGTCCTAAGTAAGAGTTTTAACCTTTCTTTACTTCATTTTTAATCATCTTAATCACTCAATTAGTCGCTTGTGAAATTTTCGCATTTAGTCTAAAGTAATATCCGGCTCAGAGAACCATTCAATATTTACATGCAATAAAATATCCAAGCGGATATATCATTCAGTTACGATGACAAGTCTTAATACATTTCTCTGATTTAATTAAAATCGATAATTCATTTTTATACATCGAGCCAGTAGCATGCATAGAGGAATGCAGCGAGGACATCCAATCAGAAGAATCCAACTTTTAGATCCAGGTTTGTAGATTTGTACAAATGTATGAAACATGTAAGGTAAATAGAAACTATTAGTCAATGTATAAATTATAAATTATGCAGCAGCAGCATCATCATCATCATCATCATCATCATCATTATCATTATCATTATCATTATTATTATTATTATTATTTTTTTTTTTTTTTTTTTTTTTTTTTTACAAGGAGTTCTCACCCAGGTAGTAATCAGTGATAGCTCACTGATAATCATCAGTGGTGTTCCATGGAGTCTGAGTAAAAACAAGTCTCCCCAGATTTCCAGTGCTCTCCACCTCTTTCGATAACTACTGCAAATGAATTTGCGTTATCACAACAGACGCTTACGATCGATTTCTCGTTAGTAACGACCATTGGCGTTCTCTGGGATTTGGATGGCAATAAGCCTCCCCAATGTCCCAGTGCTCTTCAAACTTTTCCAGCGGAGGTCTGGTTAGTGCTATCTCTCCTCGGTCTTTCCATCCTCCTTGACCCTTCACGACTGTTTTGTGTGGTATCAGCCGGGGTTGGTGCCATCACTTTTTTTTTGGGGGGGGGGGGGGGTAGTTTATGAATTTTTTGCAGTTTCTGTTCCTTGAGTTCTTGTGGTGCTCTTTAAGTGATTTTGTTTTCTTCCTATTGCACTTGGCATGTGATTCGTTAGTATTCGTAGCTTATGTGGAAAGGTTTCCGCATTCAAGGATTTTCCTTAAGATGTCAGCTGTTTTTATCATTGCCGTCCGTTGTATGGTCTCAGTTTTCCTTTTAATTCCAATTTCTCCCAATCTTTTTTCCAGGTTCTTCGGAACTGTTCCTGGTGCGCCTACGATTATTGGTATTATATTTACTTTCTTCATACTCCATATCCCTTTCAATTATCTGGCAAGTTCCGTGTATTAACTTCGTTTCTCCGTCTCTTTGATCTTCACCCTGTGGTCAGCTGGGACGGCAAAATCTACGATTTGACAGAATTTTTCTTTCTTGTTGACTATTATGACATCCGGTTTATTATTATTATTATTATTATTATTATTATTATTATTATTATTATTATTATTATTATTATTATTATTATTATTATCATCATTATTATTATTATTATTATTATTATTATTATTATTATCATCATTATTATTATTATTATTATTATTATTATTATTATTATTATTATTATGTAATAGTTTTCATTCAGTATTTTTAAGTGGAAGTTTTTCTGAAATAGCTAACATGCAATGAACAAAAATGATAAACATTTTAACAAAATACATTCATTGCTAAGAAAACAGATTTATGGTGTTAGAGAAACGAATAAATTTGCGCTCAAAAATGTTGCTTACGCTACAGGAAATGAAGCAATTTATTGGTATATCCGCCGAATTATTTTATTTATTTTTATTTTTTATGGAAGTCGCTCCAGACAAGGTATGAAGCCACTTGATGTAAGGAGCTAACAGAAACGAAATATTATTAAAGCAAATACAGGAGATGCCTACTGACCTTAGTCTTGAAAAGACGAAGGCTACAGATAGGGGAAAAGTCAGCAGGAACAAAGTAAGCAGGGAATAAATCAGACAATACCTATAGAAGAGATTAAGACTAGCAACATCACGAAGGGGCAGAGAAGAGTAAAGTGTGGGGCCAACCAAATTACAGATACGCTTCTAAACCTTATAAAGAACCCTCAAATGTGACAGATATTCACCAACATAAACATCACAACTTCATTCAAGGTCTTTGTGGAGATAGAGAATAGCCTCAGGTGTGAGAAAGTGTTTAGAGCGATAGAGAGGACTGACTTTACGAGAAGCAGAAAAAAAGCAATTGATCTAATATATGAACTCCAGGAAAGATTTGGTGAGACAAGTAGACCAAAAAGTTTCAGAGTCGACTTCTCCTCAAGAATAGCCATCCATGAAAATCTCAGGAAGAAAGGGTCACGCCTACGATTGTTATCATAAAACCCTAAGCGTCCATTAAAAAGAACTTGAAGAGAAGATGGAGAAATGCGTGCAGATTACATTAGATGAGGTTCTCTTCAAAATAAATAATTTATGTTTAATATTATCCTTGGATTTGTTTCTAAGTATAGTAGTTAAGAAGAAATTAATTTTTAATGAAATAGTTGAAGTAATTACAATATTCTACATATTTTTATGTTTATTTCTTAAATTTTTGATCAACACAATTTAAGATAGTACTGTAACGAGATTGCCGCTGGGGGTGTAACTTGTTACGAAAAGTGCGCGGAATAGAATCTAGGTTAAGTTTGGAATTTAGTGAAGAATGCGCTTTTGGAATTCAAATATGTTTTGACAAATATTGTCAGTGTCGTTTGATTTGAAAAGTAAACAAAAGTCATTTGTGGGTTAGTTAAGGTATGCATGAAAACAAATAAATTGGTGATGTTATCGGCGGAATGGAAAAAACGTGAGAGCAGACTTTGTCATTTGGTGGCGAGGGCGTCCTCAACGCTGGAAGGGCTCAGACTCCAATGATACATAAAATAGACGAGTATGAGAAAAGTATGGTGTCGATATTGTAACATCAAATAAAGTAAGCGATGAAAATTCATTTTGTGTTTTTCGAGTCTTCATTTGTAAACTGGCCTTACAACTATTTACATATGGCTTCAGGCGCCAACCGTTACAGTACTTTGCAGGAATAGCTTAACAGTATATAGCATGCAAGCTTTCCTTTCTTCGTACTTGGTAGTAACGGGTCGATCAATTAATTTCTGTCTGTAATTATGGGTAGTATACAGACGTTGGCTATCACTTATCGCGTGTGGTAACGTTAGATATCACTTATCGCGTGTGGGAGATTATAGAAGAGACAGGACTAGCAACATCACGAGTGTCTAAATTCAAGGGTGACTGGTATGAGCGACACCTTTCATTCTCTCATGCCAACCGTTTGAAAACCAGTGTTAGATATTCGCGAAATCTACATGTTTAACATTCGCAAATGGCACACGCTGTTTTTAGTTAATCAACAAACGGTTAATTATCATTTGCTATACAAGAGTAAGAAGCTGATTATATATTATACAGGCATTGTTTCACAATGTAAGACCCAATCCAAGGAGACGGGAAATTAACAACGAGACCACCAACTAGTACGGTGAAGGAGGGCGAGCTTCAGGTGGTACCTGCTTATACTTGTCGCTTCAGCCTAACAAGAAGTAAATGCATTGCATAGTGCAAGCTCTGTCTGTCTGTCTGTCTGTCTGTCTGTCTGTCTATCTGTCTCTCTCTCACCCTCTCTCTCTCTCTCTCTCACACACACATTTGTTGGGGCGGGGGGTCGTGCTTATTGAAATCCTGGGTAATTGTTTATATTTTAAGATTAATGAGTCAGCCCATTAAAAGAGAAAGAAGGAGAAAAAGAGGAAAGGTGAAAGAAATAAAGAAGAAAAGAAATGGAAAAAAACAAAGAAAGAAAGTCGAACGAGAAAGAAAGGCAAAAGAAAAGAAAAGAGAAAGAGAAAATCGTAAAAACATTTCAAAGAGAAACAAAAATATACGGAGCAACAGCCATATTTATTGCAAAAACGCCTCCTAAGTTAAACCAAGTGATTGAGTCTCATCTCCTTCAACCTTGCACACGCGTAAAAGATTCAAGTTTGCTTTCAACCTCTTAGTGAGATCAGTTTCTTGCACACCAGCAAAACGTGCTAATCATCCCCAACCTCTCACTAGGGTCAGCTTCAAGCACACACGCAAACTTTAACGGACGTCAATTTGATACCAGGATAAGTTTTCCCGCTCACATAACATATACATAATCGTATCATCCTGACAGCGACAAAGCAACAACCACATCTATCGTTCTAACATAATAACGAAAATAACAACAACCACATCCATCGTCCTGGAAACAACAAAGAGCAACATTTAGTGTCCCGAAAACAGCAGCAAAACAGTAATAGCAACAACATCCATATCTTCCTCATTCCATAACAAGACCATAACCAAACTCCATGAACATTTCATTGCTTCCTATACTTTACAAAAATAACTTGTTAAATTACTATAGAGTATGTGTGTTGTTTTCCCTGTCTATTATAGGGGCATACAGAGAACCAAATGTCCACTCTGCGACGTCCAAATAAAAAGTCTTTTAAAATCGTCCGTACTCAGATTGCTTTACGCAGCATTTCCATTGATATAAACAAGTTTTAACCAAATTAAAAGTATCTCTGCTGTAATACAAAGTTTATTCGCCGAGATTATAAAACTTACACAATTAAATCGATAAAATTTTGACGGCGTCTAACTTCAAACACTCGCTCATCACGGTCATCCCTGATTTCAGACATTCGCTCGGCACGACATCCTCCTTCATCTCTCCACCTAACTTACCCAGGAGACTCTCATGGGTTCGCAAAACATGCTATAGTATTTAAACGGATACACATTTGATTGGGATTAAATATAAACAGTTTTGTATTTAGTTATTTTAACCGGAAATGCTACGTAGATCCACCTGCGTACGGAAAATTTGAAGACACTTTTTATTTGGACATCGCAGAATGAATATCTGGTTCTCTACAGCAACTACACTACCATACGTCCGATATAACAGAGACATAGATAAGAGAGAAAAAGAGATTAAATGAAAGACGGAGTGTGTGTCATAAGGAGAGAGAGTAAGAAATAGATAGATAGATAGATAGAGAGAGAGAGAGAGAGAGAGAGAGGGGGGAGGGAGAGAGATCTAATAGCAAGTAATTAATATCTGATTGAATGCTGTCTAAACAATGTAATGGCTTCTTTAATACCATCGTTTGTGAAGATTACTGAAATCTTAATTGAAGCATATTTTAGTCGTTTTCATTTTCTAATTTCACCTAGTCCTAAACTCGTTTTTAGTGTCGTTATTTCTTCTCAAACATTGACAGCACAACGACCTTTCCTTTTTCTTCTTTCGTTGGACGGAAGTTTTGTTTCTTAATGGGAAATAATTTGAAACCAGTTTGTTGAGTCTTATATTTTGAACTCTTCGTAATCCGACACTGACTTTATAAAACAATAGATATCTATAGCTCAACGCATCAAATAAAAAATACATAAAGGTTTTGTGGATGTCAGTTTTTGCACTCATTGTATTTTTGTAAACCCAATAGAAAAATAATGCAAATAGAATTACAGTTGATTTTGTAAAAAGAAATTGAAGTTTATATTTCTACTAGAGAGACCCATGTTCCGGTGTTGCCCGGAGAAGTATATTAATTCAATAAATTCCCGGCACGAACGTTGAACTATTGAATTATTTTATGCTTATAGTTGTTCAGTGTGAACGCAGATCCTACGCAGAAATAAATGACTGTGTTTGGCAGACGCAGCCTACCCGGAAAAAATGTAAGACATTTTGAAAGAGAACGAAACGAATGAATATTTTCTTAAAACACGCATAAGGAATTGGCCTAAGTGGCTGGCGGAACGAATTAGCATATGAAGGTTTTGGTTCGAAAGCTATAATGGTCAAATAAATAGGCGCAACATTCACTTTACTTTATGATATAGATTTTAGAATTTCTTCACGGTATACATTGTTCGTGACTTCGACAATAGCGTTCTCAATGCTGAATTTGATCAGCGAATTAGTTTTCGTATTCATTGTATAGTGCCTTTGGATATCTGAAATCAGAGATCGAAGGCGAATGAGATGAGAAATTCATAATTTGATTGATTGGATTGGTTTGATTTTGATTATACGAAACTAGCAGAAATACCCAACTTTATCAGGGTCCGTTACATTGGGAACATTAGAAATCATATTTACGTTTTTACTCTATAGTTAGTGAAAGGCGGTAGTATTAATACACTGGTTAATCTGATACTGAATAGTGAACAGTGAATAATCAATTGTATTCCTCGTTAAGTCTCATGTAAGTTTTAGCCCCTTGTTACATTTGATCCCATCTTACCTTACATTGTTGCAATCGAAAAAAAATAACCAATTCAATGGTTCATGAAGTAGAGAAAATGTAAGACAGGTAAAAGGTTAATCGTACCGTCCCTATTTACTTGCCTCCCCACGAGGGCAGAGTTAGACACAGGGTTAGCTTTTAATGTGAGGAAAATGCAGGTTCCCATGAGGGGGCACTCTGAATTGTAACAAAACAAAAATTGCCTCGGTCTAGAAGGACCTCTCCCGCACTGACCGAGAACAGAAAAGATGAAGCGCAACACTAGAACATGCTCTACACCCCGCTGCCAGCCAAGGTTTAATCAACGACGTAGAGATTAAATTTTAAGTTGCGATCTGAAGCTTTAATAGTTCAATGGCGTCTTGTTTAGCTTAAATACACAGACATTTGATGATCGCCTTTAAAACTAGACCCAAATGGCAATGTGTCGTTTTTCTTCTCGTTTTGTTTGTCTTGTTATTATTTCTTTCAGGGGGGTAGTTTTTTCTTCTTCTTTGCCTTCCGTTTTGATAAGTAACAACCACGTCTGAACAGGTCCTGGGGTTGCGTGTATATATATGTGTGTGTGTGTGTGTGTGTGTGTGTGAGAGAGAGAGAGAGAGGGGTGTAGAGAGACTGAGAGATACAGAGAGAAAAAGAGAGAGACAGAGAGAGACAGAGAGAAGCAGAGAGAAGCAGAGAGAGAGAACGCGACTCTGAATATTGTTTGAATATTGTTTACTTTTCGACCCGACTTCTTGGTGTCTCCTCTCAACCGACGGCTGGTCCACTTGGTATAGCCACGAGACTTTTTCAGCAATCAACAGGTTGAGGAGTGTATAACTTACATGCAACCCTCACCCCCATACACCAACCCAATCGCCTTCGAAAACTTTTTTGATCTTTATTAATGACCCTTTTTCTAGGTTCCCATTTCCTGGCGCAACCACCCGACCCCGACACCATAACAACAGCAACTTCAAAATTTGTCAACTGCACCGCAATTCTTTAATGTAGCTTTAAAAGTAAAAAAGGCTGTGAAAGAAAACGTCTTGCTTTTTTTTCTCACCTCTTTCTTTTACTCTCTCTCTCTCTCTCTCTCTCTCTCTCTCTCTCTATATATATATATATATATATATATATATATATATATATATATATATATACCCAGATTATACACAAACATTATATATTCATATACATATATAATACAAACATATACATATAATCAATATATACATACATCTACTATATATATATATATAAAATCATATATATACAAACATTATATATGTATGCAGACGACCATTGTACATATACAAACATTATATATATATACAATTGTTATACATCTACATTCAAACACACACATATATATATATATATATATATATATATATATATACACACACACATAACACATTATATTATATACATATATGTATATATATATATATACATACAAATATATACACACATTTAGCCTAACGAATTCTTTCAAGGATTAAACACTAACGTTCTGTGTAGTTTACTTCCCATATACACAGTTAGAGTAAATACTGAAGCAAAAATATATACATAAGATATTATCCATTATATATTTTATAAGTATATATATGAAACAGTAGTGTATATATATATATATATATATATATATATATATATATATATATATATATATATATATGTGTGTGTGTGTGTGTGGGTGTGTGTGTGTGTGTGTGTGTATATATATATATCGCTTTTTTCATTTTCCATCACGTTAAATTATTTTCATAATTATTATTATTCATATATATATATATATATATATATATATATATATATATATATACATAAATGGTGAGCACAAACACACATTTTGTGTCTCACGTCTTACATAATAGCTTCTCTTTCTTTTCTATGGACTTGTCTCTCCCCATTCTCTTTCATATCTCTTTCAGTAAGTACTTAAAACCAAGTTCACGCTTAATATATACACGTACACATGCATATCTATGATTCCTTATCTGAAAAAAAGAGAGGGAAGAAGAGAGAGAGAAAGAATCGCACTTTAACACCTTTTGAAATATATCCGCACTTCACTACAACAACAACGTCGGTGTTATTGCTAACAACACATATCGGTGCATTTTCAAATGAAACAGATATTAGTTGGTCCTCTGAAACAGAATACTAAACAACAATCAATAAATTAATTAAAAAAGATGAATACTTTCAAACTAACAAAAAACTTTGAAGAATTTAGTTGTTCTTTAATACCCAAACCTTTTGCTTCGAAAATAGGAAGTGACATTTTTTAAATCAAACCAGTGAAAAAAACTTTTCAAAAATGCCGAAGACATTATTTGAGAATAAAATAACATTCTGGTGTTCAACACGTGTTTCTTGGGATGCGAATTCGACGTCTTGATTTGGATATTAAAATTACCTACCAGGTGAGAAAATTAGTTTTTTTGTTTTTATCCTTTGTATTTTTATTACTACAAAACTTGGTTCGGCCGGTGAATAATCTCGACTATTACGATTGGTTTTTAAGCACATTTTGAAAAAGACAATTGATTATTTGGTGTTAAATTCTATTTTTACTCCCGATATAAATTTGTTGGTTAAAGTGTTTTACGGCATATCAACATCTTCATCGTGTAATGCGGAAACATATTTATATAATGACTTATGAAATGCATGATCTATGTAGCCTTAATTTTTAATATTTTTTCAGTTTCAAATAAAATTGTAATTGTCAGTTCATAGTTTGAATTTCTGGCAGCAATGTTTGAAACATTATTTGTACTCACTGGGAGTTCTTACACAAGTCATCGTCAGTAATTACTCACTGATAATAAGCGGTGGTGTTCCCTGGAGTCAGACTGACAACAAGCCTCCTCATAGTTCCAGTTCTATCCACCTCTTTTCGATAACTATTGCAAATGACTTTGCAGTATCGCAACAGCCCCTTACCATTGATTAATCGCTGGTAACGACCATTGGTCTTTACTGGGATTTGGGTGGCAATAAGCCTTCCCAAGGTCCCAGTACTTTCCGCACTCTTCCAGTGGAGGTTTGGTTAGTGATATCCCTCTTCGATCTTTCCATCCACCTTGAACCTTCACGATTATTTTGTAAGGTATCAGCCAAGCTTGGTGCCGTCACTTGGGGGGACAGTTTATGAAGTTCCTTGTCGTGGTGTTCTTCCTGTGGTTTTGTTTTCTTGCTGTTGTAACATCCATGTTACTGGTTACCGTTCGTAACTTATGTGGGTTGGTTTCCGCATTCGAGAATTTTTCTTAAGATTGCAGCTGTTTCTATCATTGTCCTTCTTTTGTATGGTCTTGGTGATCCCTTCGATTCCAATTTCTCCCAGTATTTTTACAGGTTTTGGGGGGAATGTTCCTAGTGCCCCTACGATTATTGGTATTATATTGACTTTCTTCATGCTCCATATCCATTTCAATTCTTTGGCAAGTTCCGTGTATTTTCTTCGTTTTTCTGTCTCCTTGATTTTCACTCTGTGGTCTGCTGGATCGGAAAAAATCTACACTTGACAGGATATTTCCTTCTTGTTGACTATTATGGCATCCGTTCTCCTTACTTGTATAGGTTTATCCGTTGGACCTCCATGACCCAGAGAATTTTGTGATTTTCGTTTTCCAGTACTGTTACTGGTTTATGTTTGCACCATTTGTCCGCGTGTTCAAAATGCAGTCGTTTACATAGTTCCCAGTATACTGTTTCCCCATAAAGTCGTGTCTGTTCTTGTATTATTTTGGGGCCAGTTTGCTGCATTCACTTATTATACGATTTACTGTTTGTCTCTTTGTCCACACAGTCAGCATTTACTGTTTTCCTGGGTTTTATCTATTTTACCTTTAATGTAGTTAGTACTAATCGAATTGTTCTGTGCATCTGTCAGTAAAGATTCCTTTTTTTTGTTCAAGTATCCTTATCTTACTCATTCCCAGGAATGTTAGTGGATCTCTTCTCTTGTCATTCTTATTAAACGTCCATGTAACTGTTTTTCTTCCAACTTTTCTTGTCTTTTCGTTTCTGGTTCCGGTGCTTCCCGATTTGTTCATTGGGACGGTGTATATTACTGCGGTGATCAGCCTTTCTGTGTTCTGAGTTATGTATTTCTCCAGCTCTTTTTTGTGTATTCCACACAGTCTCCTATACTTACCAGTCCTTTTTCCCCTTCGTTTCTTTTAACGTGCAGTCTGTCCGTATCGTCTTTTGGGTGTAGTGCATTGTGCAAAGTCATACATTTTCTAGTCTCCTGATCAAGGTGCCTGAGTTCTTCTTTAGTCCAGTCTATGAATGGTCCAGAGTATCTTATTAGTGATACTTCCCAGGTGTTTATTCCTTTTACTAAATTTATGCTGTTTAATTTCGTTTCTAAGAGTTTCCTTGTTCTAAGGTATTCTTTTCCTATCTTCTCTTTCATTTCTGTCGATTTGATGGTGTCTGCTTCCAGAACTCCCAAATATGTATAGCTATACTGTTCGCCTAGCACCCTCATCTCTTGGTTGGGAAGTTCCATGCCCTCTATTGTCTCCTGTGTTCCTCATTACATCTCTAGCAGTGCACACTTTTCCATTCAAAATTCTATTTGAATGTCCTGGCTGAAGATTTTCGTCGTATTTATAAGCTGTTCTAGTTCCTTTTGATTTTTGCCAATAGCTTCAAGTCGTCCATGTACATGAGGTGGTTTATTCCTTGTTTTGTGTCTCTAAACTTGTATCCGACATCAGATTTCCTGAGTATGTAGTTGAGTGGGACCATGGCTATGATAAATAGTAGCGGTGATAGGAAGTCTCCTTGGAAGATGCCTCTCTGTATTTTTTTTAATTCTAGTTAGGTGTTGTCCTCCGACTGTCAGTTCTAGTCTCCGTGTTCTCATTGCTTTCTTAATGAGATTAATAATCGTGTCGGGTATCTTGTACATTTTTAAGCATTTAATTATCCATGATTGAAGGAGTCTGTCGTATGCTTTCTTGTAGTCAATCCATGCCATGGATATGTTCTCTTTTTTGGTTTTTACCTTCTTCATATCTTTTGATCTATGTATAGCAGATCATGCGTCCCTCTTTACCTTTTCAGGCATCCTTTTTATTCCTCGATTGTTCAGGGCGTGGTAGATTTGTTCTCTCAGTTGTGCCGTTAGGATTTTCCACATTATTGGTAAACAGGTTATTGGTCAGTAGTTGCTTGGGATCGTTCTCTTTTTGGCGTCTAATATTAGCATTGCTCTTCCTTTGGTCATCCACTCTGGTACGTCTGTTTTGTGGATACATCCTCTCAGTTTCTGCGCTAGCCTTTCATGTAGGGTCGTGAATTTTTTTAAACCAGTATGCATGTATTCCATCGTGGCCTGGTACTTTTCAGTTTGACATTTTCCTGAGGGTTTCTTCATTAATTTCTATTTCTGTTCCGTCTTCAATTTCCTGTAGTTCATTATTCATGTTTTTCAGTCATTTGGCATTTTGGTTGTATTTTTTAGGCTTTTCCTTCTTCTTCTTCTTCTTCTTCTTCTTCTTCTTATTATTATTATTATTATTATTATTATTATTATTATTATTATTATTATCATTATTATCATTATCATTATCATCATCATTTTTATTTTTATTTTACTCACTAAGTGTTCTCACACAGGTCATCATCAGTGATTATTCACTGACAGTAAGCAGTGGTGTTCCCTGGAGTCTGAGTGACAACATGTCTCCACAGATTCCCAGTACTGTCCACCTCTTTAGATAACTTCTTTAGATAACCATTGTAAATAATTTTGCGTTATAGCAGCAACCGCTAACCATTGATTACTCGTTGGCAACGACCATTGGTCTTTTCTGGGATTGTGTGTCAGTACTATCCGAACCCTTCTAGTGGAGGTCTATTTAGTGCTCTCTCTCCTTGGTCTTTCCATCCTACTTCACCCTTAACGAATATTGTGTGATATCAGTCGAGAATAATGTCTGTGTTTTCCGGGAGGGGGGGGGGCATTTTATTAAATTTCTTTCAGTGTTAGTTCCCTTGGGTTAATGTGGTGGTGTTCTATGTTTTTGTTTTATTTATATTACAACTAACATGTGGTTGGTTAATGTTGGTAATTTATCTTTATTGGTTTCCGCATTCGAGGGTTTCCTTAAATTTTAGCTATTTTCATCATTACCGTCCGTTGTATAGTCTCATTTCCCCTTTGATTCTAATTTCTCCCAGTCTTTCTTTTTCTTTTTCCGTTTTGGCAGACTAGTTGTAGTGCTTCTGCGATTATCGATATTATACTGACCTTTTTCATGTTCCATATCCCTTTATGTATTTTGGAAAATTCCGTGTATTTACCTCGTTTTTCTTTTCCCTTGATATTTACCTGTGAATGGCTGGGACGGAAAAATCTATGATTTTGGCAGTTTTTCCTTCTTGTTGACAATTATGACATCTGGCCTCCTTGTTTGTATATGTTTATCTATTTGTACCTTCATGCCCCATAGCATTTTGTTATTTTCGTTCCCCAGTACTGTCTCCGGTTTTTGTCGGTCCCATTTGTCTGAATGTTCAAACTTCCGTCGTTATTATTATTATTATCATCATCATCATCATCATCATCATGGGGAATCTAAAGAAATCTATACGCAAAACAGGCATGCCGTAATGAGTGACTAAAAGGAGAACCATATTAATAATTAAAAAAAACAGCGAGAAGTAACTCCAGAAAATTACCGGCCTATCAACCACGTGTAAAATTTTAACAGCACAACTTATCGAAGACCTACCACTCCCTTAATAGCAACTAACGTCTTCCCGAGAAATAGCAAGGATGCCGGACAGCAACAAGAGAAGCACGTGACCTGCTATACATCGACCAGAAAATACTAAAAGGAAGTAAAAAAAAATTTAAAAAAGAACATAGCCTTGACATAGATCGACTACAAGAAGACAATCTCGCGACACAATCTCGCAGACATGGATAATTGAATATAATTAATCTGACAAAATTATAAACTTTACGAAAAAAGCAAATGGAAACATGGAGACTGGAACATCCGATAGAAATACAAAGAGACATTTTTCAGTGAGACTATCTTCACTACTTTGTTTAATCATAGTTATGATGCCACTTAGCAAGATATTCAGGAGAGACAATGCCGAAAACAAATTTTCAAGCACAAAGGGAGAAACAAAAACACCTTATGTATATGGATAATCTTCAACTATTTACAAAAATTCAAAATGAACTATAAACGCTAATAAATACAGTCATAATGGTTAGTATAGGATATAGCAATATAATTCGGAATGGAAAAGTGTTCTTGAGATGAAGAAGAGTATTGTAAAGGTCATGATTGGCATAAATACGAAACTAACATAAAGGGAATAATCAGGTATTGACTATATACGAAAGTACGTATATAAGACGGCAGTGATATCTGGAAGAGTCAACGTCTCTACTTACTACCGGATCCCTGTTAAACGCAAACCACTCGGCGTATTCTTAATTTAGTATGTCCTATGTAATTTAGGATATAACAAAGAGAAAGCTGAAAACAACGGAAGGCATAGAACTGCCAAACTGAGAGCTGATGATGGCACTTGGTGAACGTGGTAACTCTAAATATCTGGGCATACCGGAAGCGAACGTCATCAAATCAATAGAGATTAAACAGATGATTGAAACAGAATACTTGAGAAGATCAAGAAAGCTTCTTGAAACTAAATTACCTAGAGAAACCTAATAATAAAAAATAGTACGTGGTCAGTATCCCCAGTAAGATACTCTGGAATCATCGTAAATTGGGCAAATGGCTGCGTAAACGTTGCGATAAAAAAAAATCGAAAAAGTAAATAAGACAAAACATAGAAAGGCCACAAAAATCTAACGTGAACAATACAGAGAGCAGCGAAAGGGGAAACAAAGAGGCGAGAAACGTAAAATGGGAAGAGAAACAGTTTTTATATATATATATATATATATATATATATATATATATATATAATTATCCACGGACACGTGTTTCATCGTTATACGACTCATCAGGGTGGCTGAATCTAGCGAGATTTGAAACCAAGACCCCAGAGTCTGAAGCTCTACCACTGAGGCAATCCCCGCTACTACTAAATGTATCGTCTTTTTTTTTTGTAGATATCATTTATTTGTTTATTTTGCCTGCGATACGTTCGAACGGAAAGCAGTTTACGTAAATGCTAATTGGGAATACTTTTCCCTTACTAATGTGATATATATATAAAAGAAAATA
Organism: Sepiola atlantica; assembly: GCA_963556195.1. Taxonomy (NCBI): domain Eukaryota; kingdom Metazoa; phylum Mollusca; class Cephalopoda; order Sepiida; family Sepiolidae; genus Sepiola; species Sepiola atlantica. The sequence goes on along the minus strand of OY744517.1, from coordinate 167,363,367 downwards.
CTATAATTTAATCTCTACCCAAATGCATATATAGCAACATGGATTGGTACAATAGAAAGTGGTTCATGGAGTATTTAAAGATTTAGGAGGGATAGCACCATCCAGACCCCAACTGGAACGGTACTAAGAGTACTCGAATCTTGAGTGATTTATATTTACTAATTTCAGAGAAAGCCACCGGTCATTAGAAACAAGCAATCGCTGGTTAACAGCTAGTACAAGAACCCTAATTGTGTTACATATGGAAATAAGCGGAGAGTAGTGGACATCTGGGAAGACTTGCTGTCACTCAGAATAAAAGTAATACTCTTTTTAAGCTGGCTAAAGAGTCTTTTAACAATCCATTTGGGTTGTTTAATGATACATACTAGTCTTCCAATTCATTTCTTAAAAATGCCATCGTTCAGGCTAATCTTTCAGTTGCTATAACGTTTAAAATACATCTTTTCACTGGGCTTGAACAAAATGTTTATTGGTGTTGTATGTTAAAACGATTTGGATTGGTTAGATATCAGTTTATCAAAAAGCGATCGAATCTTTCTTGCGAACATAAGTTCAGCTGGTGACATTTTGAATTTGTATTCGAGCTTGGACATATCCGATACACTTTGCTTGTTGTAACAATTCATCTTCAGTTTCACTTTCGTCTGATTTTCTTAACGCTCGCTCAAATGTTCTGATTTGAGCGTGCGTGTATGGCACAGACCGAGTGTCACATGACTACTTGAAAATTATTTGTACAAATATTCAAATTATTTAGCTGCAAATTGAAACAATTGTATCGAGAATATCACATTTTTATTGTACTTTTGGGTGTAGTTTTCATACATTTGAAAACTGACAATTTACTTAAATTATATATCACAATAAAGTAATAAATCTCATTCATTAGTCCTTCATCATCATGACCATTGTCTGTCCGTTTTCGGCTACGAGTTAATTTTTACTGGTCGTGTTTTTGCCCCCATATCACAGCACCTGCAAAGTTTCAAAATATCTTCGATTTCTTTATCTATGCCAAGCTAATAAATGTAACTTCTCATAAGTGATTCTGCGATGTCACGTATGAAAATCCTTCAATATTTTCTTTAGTAAAGTTAGTATAAACACACGCTAATCGTATAACAAAATACCATCATAAGAAGAAAATACGTTTTCGTGATTTTTTTCTGTAATAAATTTATCATATTTAGCTTTAAATGTAATCCTATTGAGAGTTACTGGTAATTCCTTTATTGTGTTGCAATATACGCTTTTATCTCTATTTCTGTACTTAATGCATTAGTCACCGTTTCCTCTATAGTTTCACGTAATTTCGGAAGTAGCCTTGACAATTTGTCTGCGTGTGCTATTTTCTTCGATGGAAGGAATTCTATTCTAAATGTATAGTTTAAAAGAATGCTTCTCATCTTTGAAAGCGAGTTGCAGTATGAAACCGTTATGACTTTCTTAGATGTAAAAATGTATTAATTTATTTTACTGGAAATATTATAAACCTGGTGCCTCTTTTTCTATTTGGCTGTAATTTTTCTCATAGAAATAACGTTCTTGTTTTCCGAGCTACTGTGTTAAAACGACCTCTAATCTCAAGTTAATAACATCAATCCCAATGTATCTATTTCTATTAGAATCACAAAGTCTATTACTTCAAAATATTCTTTGACGTTCAAAATACCACTTTATTTCGTATCTTTCTTAAGTAATTTATTCGCTAGAACTCTTAATGCGTTGATTTTAGGAATAAAATTATGGTAGAAACCCTCAAAAAGCTTGAAATGTTGACACAATTGTTGATGTATTAGTCTTACCATAGAGGAGCGAAATTCGTACCTTTCTCGAGTTTTATTAGTTGTGTTCAACGCATTTTATTCCTATGCAACGCTGGTTAAATTTACTATTTGCAAAAACTTGATTACAAATGTTTCAACTTGTTCGAGTTTTAATTTCATTTTTCAGTTACTTTCTTGGAAGAAATACATGAAAAATTAATACTGAATTTATACTCGTGCACCTTTTTTAGTTCTGAATCTGTTAATGGTTGTTTCTCGTTTTATAGATTTTTAATCTTTTTTAGTTATCTTTTAGTTCACCTTTGTTCTTTTGTTTTCAAATAATTCTCAGACTTGACGGCAGTAGCAACATATCTTTCATGTTAACGGCTTGACGCTCTTTTCATAGCTGACATCCGGTCAGTGGGCGCAGTTATGACCTTTAAAATTGGATGTTATGCCTAACATGACAGGATATTTCTTTTTAATCTATAAATAAAACCTTAGAAATGTTCTTAATCATCCCTCCCTCCTTTCCCTCGCTTTTTGATTCATTCTTCCGATCCTACATTGCATGACATATCTACATAAGACAATCAGTTAGTGCGTTTTGGCTTTAAGTAAACCAGTTGGTTGAAAGACTGGAATCCTTATTGTAGGTAAAATAACGTACATTATATATACATGGACGGCGGCACCGGGGGGGGGGGGCAGGGGGCTCAAGCCCCCTCCCACTTTTTTACTTGCCCCCCCCCCCACTTTACGGTCATCAATAATGAAGTTATATATGCATGTGTTTAACCGGCCACCCCCCACTTTTTATAACTGTGTCGCCGGTCCTGATATATATATATATATATATATATATATATATATATATATATATATATATATATATATATATATATATATATATATATATATATGTATATATATATATATATATATAGTCTAAAGAAGCTTTGAGTCAGTTTAACCAAAAGAAAAAGAAAAAAAAAGAAAATGCAGTTTAAATTCCCAGAGAAACTAATCCAAGATATCGCAGACTTAGCTTTCGTTGGAAAATCCATAAATAAAAAATTAAAAAATAAAATGAAAAGGGGATTCAAGTATCTAACAATGAAACAAAAACAGGGGACCTTAACTTAAGCGTGAAATATTAAAACGGGGATCATCAGCTGTTTACCATGTAACTGTTTCGGAGATTTAAAAACAGGACAGTTATAATATTCATGGCTCTCTCTATATATATATCGACGTAAATCTGATTGCATTAATTTACATTTTTATAACTAATCAGTGCTTAATCTAGTTTCTAACTGTGGTCACGTTGAAGGGCCGATAGTAATTAAGCCAACACGGTGGTATATTTACAAGAGTGTGTATTTACAGAAGTACAGAAATAGTATGTTACAGAAAGTCTGCGTCCGATACTGTAGCTATGGTTACCACCAATGACTACCGGTATTTACTTCTTTACTACCGCAGGAAGATGTAGCACAAGGCCGGAAGGTGTGGAATGTCATACCAGCACCCCTAAAGAAGGAGCACTGGACTTTTAAAAATTGCCTGTGCAGCCCCGTCAGCATTCCCTGGTCGGGGCGCCTAAGGCAGTAAGCAATAAACTTACTCTACCCCAAAGAGAGGAGGCAAGGCCAGGGATGGTGGACCTCCTATGACTACCCAGGACTAATAACTCAACCCGACAGATAAAATACCACTGAAATGACCCAGTTTCTGTCGAACTGATTGTCGAGATCGAAACCTTGACTAGTATGTCCGTCATCATCACCGGACAGCAAATGAATAGCATTGATGACCGTTACGACACTTAGTCGTAACTCTATTCATAGTCTCTGGAAGAGTACATCTACATCCGAAATAAGGTAGATCAACATCATACCATACCCCCTACTGTTTAACCTCGCTCCGTATGGAGTCAATACCATTTAGTTTTCGGGTGTATTTTAATGAAGTCTGTAATTTACGGTTTCTTCTTGATGTGATTTTTTTATATATATCAAACGTCTTCAAATCAAATCTATTCCATTTTTCTCACTTTTTAATATCTCCTTAAGAGACGCTCGCAAATCTTGACTGTTTTGACAACGCACTTTGTAACAATTCGCAAAATTAAGAGAATTTTGTCGAGCCGATACATTGGCTGGGACTGGCATATTTTCTAACGTATTCGCTCGCACTGAGTCTGATTTATTAATATCTTTGTCCATGAACATTTTAATTTCTTTTTTCTTTTCGTGGACTGTAAGCGAAAATCATTTGATGTATCCTACATCCACTTTTTAAAATTTATTCACTTTCTCGTCAATCTTATCTAATGACGCGAATGGAACATTTTTCTTGTATAAACTGGTGGAATATATATTTTAAATTCAGCTTTGTCAGTCATTTTTTTATCTCTTTATACTCCACCAGAAAAGGCTTCAGAGCAATTTTTTTCAATTCTTTCTTTAACTTTATACTTTTACAGAGATAATGTATAGACATATCCATAATTGGAACTTTCCAATCCAATACGTGCTCGGGATGTTCATTGAATTGTTCATCACAAATATTTTCCATTTTAAAGTTTTCCCTTGTAGTGTAACTGTAGTTATTATTTCGCCCTCAAAGTTGATTTGTTTACCAGTGACGCTTCTGACTATTTGTTTAGTTCTCAATAAAGTCGGCTTTCCAATTGTCTTCCATGTCTGAAGATTTCTAATTGACAAATCGCAGCCTAAGTTAAGTTGCATTTTAATATTTCTATTCAATAGTCTTACTTGAACAAACTTGCTAATATTTTCCCTATTTAGCTATTCTAATCTAACTTTTTTATATTATTTTTATTGAAATTGTAAGCACTCAACTTTATCAAGTTGAAATCATTGCAGTGCTTGTTAACTACGCTAGCAAAAGTCATGTAGTCTTCGTCGCCTTTTTTGTGAAAAAAAGACGTTTTAGTCAATAATAGCATCGTTTCAGTTTGTTTGTTTTTTATGGTAAGATATAATTTACGAATTTGGTATGTCCAAACGTACCCAATTTTCTTAAAAGCAAATGAAACTTTTTTAAATGGATCCAATTCGCACAGTCCGTATTATAAATGTCCTCATATCGTCTGAAATACGAAACAAACGTAACCTCGTTGTCAAGATCGTAGTTAAAATTATCAATAATGTTCTAAATAATGTTTTGTGAAAACACACTTTAATTATTTACCATTCTGACACCCATTCGATAATTCAAATATTTGTTTCTGTTATGTTAGGTATGAAGAAACATTTCCTTAAATCTTTTTATTTGTTCCAGCTTTTCTGCATCCATTTTCTTTTGATATTCCGCTTGTTCTTCTTCGAATTTTTCTTCTAATCGAAACTTTTCTTTTTGTTGTTTTTGGAATTTCTCTTTTAGTCGAAGCCTTTCTTTCTGTTGTTCTTTCTGCAATTCCATTTTTCCGCATCCATTCTCTTTTGATATTCCGCTTGTTGTCTTTGGAATTTTTATTCTATCCGAAGCTTTTCCGCTTTCATTTTCTTTTGATATTCCGTTTGTTCTTTCTGCAATTCTGTTTTTTCTGCATCCATTTTCTTTGGATATGATGCTTGTTCTTTCTGCAATTGCAGTAGCTGATCTTGTTGATGCTCCTTCAGGTGTATCTTTTCGAGCTCGGGAATCTTTACGTTGAACTCGGGAACGTATACGGAATTTCCAACTTATCCCTTTATTTATTCTACAGGATAGATTATTTTTGTTCCATCAGTCGTTACCGAGTAGAAGTGTTAATTAAGGTTTCATTATATTCTTAGTTATTATCGTCCGTGAGGATGATTATTGAACCATCAACCTCCAGAAGACCGTCACTTACACATGATAATCAACGCCATTATCCATTGCGCCAGAGTCTATGTGGGCAATTATATAATTCATTTTGGAACTTTAAACCTAATCTTGTTTTTGTAGATGTTTTAATAGTCCAAATTATACAAATTTGCAATCAACTTCTCAAAAATTCCGAAAGATTATATCTGTCTATTTTAAGTTTATCTTTATTGTCATTGTATCTCAATTGAGATCTGCTTGATTACCCATTTACTATACAAAGATCTTAATAAAGTAATTGCCTGGGTGGCATCACTTTGTCCATTATCTGAGCATGGTAGGCCTGCTCATCTTAGTACTTCTACTTTTTTTTAATCTTAACCTGCCTTTTAAAATACATTATTTGCAGTAGATGTCTTCTCATATGCTCATTGAAATTTAACACTTGTTTGTGATAGTTTTTTCTCCATACTTTAATGAGAATAATATAATAGCCCGGGGTCCTCTTTATGACTCAAAACTGCATCCAGTAGTGAAGCCCCAATTTGAGAATTTGGGAAAATGTGGAGTCACCCCTGAGTTGGCATTACTCCAAGGCCACTCTGATACAGGATTTTAGTACATGTCAGGGTCCCATAAATAGAATTTATCAATTACCGACTATTTATTTACATAATATATGCCTACAAAATAAATTAATCTACAAACCATTCGCATGCAAAATAGAACTTATTAAATATTTGAAAATATTATAAACCTGAAGCATAAAAACTTTTACCAAAATGACTTTATTCCGCATTAAATAACTCGAAAAGAATCGATATGCTAGGAAACAAAAGAATCAAATTAAACTAATAGCTCGGTATAGTTTTCACTTAGAATGGGTAAATGATTGCTATTCCACAAAAGTTCTTGTAATTTGCCAAATGCGATGCTTGTATTTCTCATTCGAAAAATCCAGACGATATCCATGTAACGAGATTACCTTCGGGTGATCGAAAAAGCAGGATAGTAAGTATGAATTATAACCTCGATGTTAACGAGATGTAAGTCAGGCGTGTGGATAGATGTCACATTTAGAATACGACTGTGATTGTTTTAATAATGTCAGGATTGAAACGAGGATAAACATATGATTATTTGTATTTGGAATATGCCGATTAAGGAATGTATTAAAAATAATTGCAGAATTACGTCACCGAGATGGGAGAGGGCCGGGAAAAAGATCATAACAATATTTTCAGTCGAAGTAAGCGGATGTAGCGCCTTTTGCTTCCTCCAAACAAAGCTAGTAGCTCGGTATACTTTGCATGAATGGATAAATGATTGCTATTCCACAAAGGTTCTTGTAATTTGTCAAATGCAGAGCTTGCCTTCCAAATTCGAATGACCAAAACGATATCCAACCGTGTATTATCTGAGATGATACTTCCGAGGTACGCAAATTATTTAAACTTTATTTGGCTTTTTTTTGGTTGATCTGTATTTCTGATGGTTGAGAGGTTACATTGACATTATGAATAGATTGATGAAGACACTTTGTCTTCCTTATGTTTATCTTCAAATTAAAATTGTCTGCAGTGATAGCAAACAAATCAGTCAGTCTCTGCATATATTCTGCACCATGAGTCATAAGTGCGTTGTCGCTAGTAAAAGGCATTTCCCCAGGCACCCTCAGAGTTATTCAGGCCTTGACTTTAAAGTGTGAGACACACTGAACTAGTCTGCAGTATGGCATGTATATAAACCCCTTCGCCTCCTCCTTCAAAGCATTTATGATAAGTACTAGTATAAGTATATTTATTTACTCCTCTACAGGAGTTAGGTACAAGGCTAATTATCTTACTCCCACAAGTAAGATGTGACCCAAGGTCGGGTCGGGAAAGTGGGGGTTGAAAAACCAGCGACCGAGAGGTGAGCACTCTGGCCATTAAAAATTGCCTGGGCAGCCCCGTCGGCACTCTCCGGTAAGGGCGCCTCGGGCAGTAAGCAATAAACTTACTCCTCCCCAAAGAGGGGAGGCAAAGCCTGGGAGGGTGGCCCTCCTAGAACTGCACAGGACAGTGCTACTTAAAGCATTGCTGATAAGTACAATGAGAATAGTTTCGATTCCAATACACAGCCTTGATAAACTCTGTTGGTCACTGGTAATTTTTTTTTTTTTGATTTAGCATCGCACTGATTGGGAAAATGTACACGCAACGCTTTTACCAGATTAGTTAATTCCGCAGGACAGCTAAACCTTTGCATTACTTTCCAGAATCCATCGACATTGTTAAATCCTTGGAATTTGGGCTGAGATACGAGTTTAGTATTTGTTCTGTTCTCAACCAGTGAAGAAGTCCTTCGACATTTGCTCAATTTTAAGCGTTGTACCAATCAAGAGGATTCGGACAGTTGGATTTCCCCCACATTAAAAACCGACCTTATGTATACCTCTGCTTTTATTGAGAGGCAAGTAAATAGGGCCATTGTTAAGAAAGTCTTTGTTAAGTTAATAAAAGAAACAGATTGTTATGTTCTGTTATTCGTAGTTGTCCTGGATCGGTCGTAGAATGATAATAATATCCATGCTGTTTCTTTCACTTCGTAAGCCACATTAAGTTTCTGGAAATACGTCGGAAGAAATCTCTTTATTTAACCTCTTTAGTAATATGCATGAGAGACCCTTTCCGACTTTAGATAAGAGTGAAATGACATTATACTCTCTACATGCCGGTTACCATTTTTTAATATACATGCACGTCTTTCCAGTCCTGTGGCACTACCTCTACCATATCTGCTGTATCATCTTCAAATATACAACCAGCTTATCACCATCACTCTTAAAATGTGTCTTTCCTTACGACGTTGTGTTGTTAACATTTATTGAAACAAGTGAGGTTGCATAGATCACACGTTTTATGTCATTATATAAATATGTTTCGGCATCACATGACATAACGAGGTTGATATGCCGTAAAACAATTAAACCCAAGACAAATATTTCAGATCTAGTTTCTCATCGGAAGATGTTACATCTGACCGTTTTACTAGTTTTTTATGACGCTATCTTCTGAATTTTCTCATTAATTTATAGATGCTCGAAATTGTCTACAAATCTTTGAAGGTTTCTCCCATTTTCTGTACGACCGTTTCCCCCATCTCGTCATGCAAGTTGTGTAATGATTGTTTTCTGGTGTCTGTATACCTCTCTCAAGCCAGTGTAGAAACTGTTAGTATTTGCTAATTTCTAATACCACCAATCGGAGTTCATCTTCCTGGTATACTGCTGTAGTTTATTTCTGAACTTCATTAGGTTGAACCTTTTGTTAGTCTGAAACTGCTCGTAGCTTGAGATGATCCTGTCATTTAGTAAAGTCTTTAGATGGTAATTTTAGTCATTAAACCAATATTGGTGTTTTCACTAGGACTTCCCTAAGACATTGTGTGTAGTTTCATATACAAATGGTTTGAACTGATTTAATAGGCTGTTTATTTAGTGCAACGGGTATCCTAATTTTTTCCAATCTTAAATAGTTCTACCAATATTTTGCACTCATTCTGTTCTAATTTGTTAATCTCTGGGATTATTTCCAAATATCTGTGATTTAAATGTTTTTGCTGATGTGGAATATGATTGTTAATTTTGACATTTGTTATTGAAAACATCATTCTGATCTTTCATTGTCGGTGATCACGCAGTCTGTGAGATGTCAATGTTTGGAGCGCGTGTGCATCTATGTAGTGTTAATGTTGTTCCTTGTGTTTGAAAATGGTATTCGTTTTCGATACAAAGCGCTAGTAAAAGTTCGCTACTAGCTTCGCATTTCCAAAATATGTGCAGTCCGATCACATCAGAGCATTTATCTTTCTCTCTTCTTATTCTTACGTTATGTCGTCGGTTAGAATCTCTCTATAATTACATGGTAATCTTTGAGATTGCTGTAGAATGTTTCCTAGTTATTCTCGGGGTTCATCAGGGTTGGGCGTATTTTCTTATGATAGTAGCGTATACATTCTTCTTAAGTGGTAGGTACATATTCATTATTCTATAATTCACCGATGATTGCTCTTGTTTCGGATTGTAAGCGAGGGAGTTACAAGCTCACAGCGGTTGTTCTATTCCTTTTCACTCCAAAAGTAAGTATACCCATGATTTACGATAATATCGCACTCTGTTGGATGTGTTTTACTAAGAGCGTATTTGTTTAACTCATTGATCACGAGAGCGGATTGGCATTCAGTCTTTTCTGCTATTTCAATTTAATAGAGTTCTAACATTCAATTTCGAAAGATTTCACATCTTCTTTCTTTTTTTATGATCTGGATTCTTTTAAGTCTAAAGTAAAATCATTCCATTCGTCTTAATTGTCGCCTTTCGCATAGTCCCTTACATTAATTAACTTCACATCTTGTTTTGTGCCTTCCCATGTTCTTGTTGAAAACAAATTTAAAGATGAAAACTAGAAAATTACTCTTAAAAAAAATCGAATAACACTGTTGGCCAGTGAGTTGTACAATATATCCTGGCACGTTTCACAGATATGACTTTAATAATACGCATGGAACTTCGTTTGTACGTACGCTATCACCTTCTATACATGTTAGATGGAAAATCATATCCCATCTAAAGACATTTCTATGTTCTTTTTGTATCTTGAAATTATTTGCTTTTGTCAAAAGACATTGAAACGGGATTATCTGCCCTTGCTAGAGACATAGAGTATGGGATAGAAATCCCACATAGACGCAACCGACACGGTCTAGCAACACATATCAAATCGGCTATCATCAAAGTTTAATCCTCCTTTGTATTATGTTTGAAATAAATCATTTTAAATCATCTCCCAAGAATGATTTTCATTTTTACGTTGTTTTGTGTCTCCACGCTCAACTACCAACATTACAACACCAATTGAAAAAAAAATGAGACTGTTCGATCGCCAATGAGGAATTGTACTGGAAGTAATTGAGAAATATCCGATGTCGTTGTCTCAGAAATTTAAACGTTACCCATTTTAAAATGAATTTTTCCAAAATCAAATACGTTATACATAGAATTTCGTCGTAATAAAAAAAAATATCGGTACGACCTGACCTTCTGACTAGAATAAAAATGTAGTATCTGTTCTCTCATCAGTCAAACGACAAGAAACTTAATCCTACTCATTCAGAAAGAAGGGGATAAGGCCAAATAGTTATTATTTACTTAAAGTTAAACACAATGGCGGTTTGGGATGTGGGGAAATCCAACTCTCGAAACAGAAGCAATCTGGATGGGAACACAAATACCTGTATAGTACTATTGGCACTTCCTGATTAATGAGGGCGACCCGGGTGGCAGGCAATAAATCCATCCCCCAGAAAAAATATATAAGTACATAAAATAAATAAAAGTAAGTTTACTTGTATTAATTAGCCATGCAATGTCCATGGGCCAGGCTAGTTGAAATAAATTATCGCTTGGCATTTAGAATCATCGCCATTGGTGGACAACGTTAATACAACTCACTTAGACTATGGCAGCGCTCGGTTTGATTTATTGCTTGCTCTCTCTCTCTCTCTCTCTCTCTCTCTCTCTCTCTCTCTCTCTCTCTCTCTCTCTCTCTCTCTCTCTCTCTCCTGACAGAAAACCAGTGCAATATTTAGTTCCTAAGCTAAACAAATAAGATTGCACAGACGCACAATCCCCAGTGGCTAGTTCGGTTTGTCTATGTTTATAGCAGAGCAACTCATTATTGTAAGTTATTATGTTGTCTGTTTGCCTTGTTTTACGGCATATCAACCTTTTTCAGATTATTTAATGTAGAATTAAGTCATTTTTATAAAGGTTTGTGCGTTTTAATTTCTTAATATTTCCTGATGTTTCTTCGCGGTGTTTTATTAACCAGTTATTTATGATTTAAATGTATGCTTGTATCGTCGGATGCAGTTTCATGTAATATCCAGGGCAGATTATATTCAATCCATAGATAGGATTCTGAAAGGTACTACCACTCTTAGAGTAATGACAACTAAAGGGATAACTCTACACGGCACAAAATTCAAACAGTGAAAGTCTTTTCGTTACAACAATTAACCTATGTAGATAAACACAAACCAAACAGAACATTCCATATGTGAAACACAAACCACGGGATTGCGCAAATTCTGACCGCAACATAATCGGCTTCTAGTCCAATGTTAACAAATACTTGTGGAGCAGTCTTCTTGAATAATCAAATTCTGCCCTTTCTACCATCGTTTCCAATCCTATCATAGTATTTTTCACTATCCAACTGACAATCACATCAACCTTTTGAGAAACGCTTTGACAGTAAGTTTTCCCATTTTGTTCTTTTCTCACAACACACACATTATATATATATATATATATATATATATATATATATATATATATATATATATATATATACGAGATTTGTCCAAAAAGTATCCGACCTTTATTTTTTCCGTGCGAAATAGAGACGATAGGGTGGCGCCACTTTACACAGTGAAGAAAGACATCTTCATGCGCATGTGTGAATTTTATCGCCGCCTTCCTGCGCGTTAGTCGCTGCCTGTCGGTCGCTAAGTGAGGTTCTACACAACGTGTTCGCCGGATTACCGATTCTCTCAAGATGACTGAACGCGTTGAGCAAATGTACCGCATCAAATTTTGCCAAGAGCTTGGTGATTCTCAAAGCAAAATAATTCGTAAGATTCAGCAGGTGTTTGGAGAATATGCGATGGGTGTAACACAAATTAAGGAGTGGTTCAACCGATTCAAAAATGGTTGCACATCAGCGGATAGTAACCAGCGTCCCGGCAAGCCCTAAACTGCTCGGAGTGCAGCTGTTGTTAAGAGGGTGCGAAATTTGGTGATGGAAGATCGTCGTTCAACCGTGTGGGAGATCGCTCAAGATGTTGGAGTGAGTAAAGATAACGCACATGCAATTTTGTGTGATGATTTGAACAGAGTGGCTGCGAAATTTGTGCCCAAGTTGTTGGTGCAGGAACAAAAGGACTTCCATTTTCAAGTTGCACAGTACCTTCTGGAACCCGCCAACACTGATTCTGGGTTTCTAAACACCGTGATAACTGAAGATGAGTCATGGGTGTACAAGTACGACCCAAAAACAAAAAGACAGTCGTCGCAATGGAAACATCCTGAGTGTCCAAGGCCAAAAAAAGCGCGACAGGTGCGAAACAAAATCAAGGTGATACTGACTGTCTCTTTGCATCACGAATACGCACCGGAAGGACAAACAGTGACAAAGGAGTACTATCAAGATGTTCTCCGGCGTCTCGTGACGCAGTTCAGCGCAAAAGACCAGACATGTGGACGGCGAAAAACTGGCAATTGCATCACGCATATTCATCCCAATTTATTTAACATTTCTTGGCCAAACATGAAATCCAGTCGTTCGCCAACCTCCCTACTCTCCAGACATGGCTCCTTGCAACTTCTGATTGTTGCGAAAATTGAAGATGCCACTGAAAGGTTCCCGTTTTAAGACTAGAGAAGAGATAATGCGGAACGCAACGGTGGAGATGAACACTATTCCAAAAGAAGACTTCCAGAGGTGTTACTGGCAGTGGATGGATCGGTAGGCTAAGTGTGTGCAAGCACAATTACTTTAAAGGGGATTAGGGTCCCAACCCCGTCAGATATTTGAAACATTTTTTCGGGGTAAAAGTCGGATACTTTTTAGACAGGCCTCGTATATATATATATATATATATATATATATATATATATATATATATATATATATATATATATATATATATATAATAAATTAACATGGAATCACATAATTTTTTGAAAAATATAATCACATCGCTTGGATGCTTGAAAAGACCATAGGTCGAAATAAATTATTGCGGTGATTATGTGATTCCGTGTTACTTTATTTTATTTTATTCTTGCCCTGTTTATTACATTTAGCTTTCATATCCGGATTTCCTTCTAGAATTTATTTCACTCTAACACCTTACATATATATATATATATATATATATATATATATATATATATATATATATATATATATATATATATATATATATATATATATATATATATATTTCTGAGGATAAGAGTAAATCTTTAAAAATCCACGGACTAAAGGTCATTCTCATATTTTATTATATTCTTTGTGTATTTGTGTAAACACCTGATGATTATAATAAACTATATATATATATATATATATATATATATATATATATATATATATATATATCATTGTTGAACACTGTTAAGACGGCTGACTATCGCTGCCTGCTGGGCATAATAGGATTTATTTCTTACCACTTAGTTATTCAGAATTGCCTCATCGGTTAGGACGTCGAGATTTAGAGTTGAAGGTGATTCTTTTTCCGGGGTTCAAATGGTGAGACCGGTTTGTAATAATTATCTATACACTGATGATTCCGAAAGGATGAAACCTATACGTTTTTAGATAATTAAATATTTATGATTAAATAAGTATATATACTAGCAAACCGGGGGGCAAACGAGCGACGAACGAAGCGACATGTTCTCTTCAAAGGCGAATCTCAAAAGGTGCTTGGAATCCCTTTCCCCGGTTATCGCTACGCCTTAAGGGGACTGGCCGAATCACTACTCGAGTGTAGAGGCCTTTACCTTATTTTTATTTTCAAGCTATGTAGAACACATAATAAGTAGTTATTTATTCATATTTATATGTATTTATATTAACAGTACGTTTTTATTCGATCTAGAACGATGTTTTCTATTCTTTTTTTATTTTATACTTAAGATCTATTTTGTGGCCAGGAATCTAAACGAGCGACTATTAAATTTCGATACTTCGACATTGTAATTCGTACAAAAAAATACAAATACAATGTACTTTATCAACGACGAATCTGGCGGCATCACACACACACACACACACACACACACACACACACACACACACACATATATATATATATATATATATATATATATATATATATATATTTTTTTTTTTTTTTTTTTTTTTTTTTTCTTTTAAGAAAACCAGGTAACAAGATGTTAAGTGATTACAATATTTCGGGGTTACACCCCGTTTTAAAGTGATTGAATACAGAGTCTTTTTGTCGTTTTCTATTATTTCTCCGTTTCAATGTATCTGGATATATGGTCTTGTACATAGTCAAGATTCCGCGCTTTGAAAATTGCATTTTTATCCAAAATCTTGCTACCGAGTTTTATTTTCGAAATATTATATAGTTTTTAAATATATATAATAATGCCAATTTCAACAATTATTCTAATAAACCATAATATTGTGTTATCCATATTGTGTCAGCCAATGTTGGTTTACTGCTGTCTATGAAGAATTGTTTCAACAACAAATGAAACCAGAAAAATTAACTTTCAAAACGCGCCAGACAGGATAGTCAGTAGCATTAAATACGGAGATATTAAGAAAAAAGACAACGACTATCCTCAGTTACTTGAAAAGGGGGATGTTACCCCAAAATATTGTTTAAAAATATAAGAACTACTTGTTATCGTTTTGTTTTCAAAATATGAATTAATATGATTTTTTAAAATATATAATCATGCGAATTTTCAAAACGCCTCTGTTTATTAAACGCTACCATTATAATATTTATATATACCATTATTATTAATACATTTGTACGTACATCAAATTAATTTATAGACACATGTTTCTGATTATCAGCCGTCATCAACATGGCTAACCTAGACAAAGATCAAACCCTCGATTATATTGTCTGTAGTCTGAAGTTTTACATTCGGACAATGACACTTTGCCCGGAATATGTACGATTTTTATCGCTTAAGTATATTAAGTTACGTAGTTTGTTATTGGTTTTACTGGCGTTGTTTTTTGTATTTTCCACTTCCTAAGCAGTAAAGAGTATGCACGAATATTACATTAAGTCGCTCTTAATATATATATATATATATATATATATATATATATTATCATTATTATTATTAATTTATTAATTTTTAAGTAAAGTAATCCATTGACACGTGTTTCTAACTATCAGCCGTCATCAGCATGGCCAACCTAGACAAGAATCGAACTGTCGATTATATTGTCTGTAGTCTAAAGTTTTACCTTTGGACCATGACACCTTGCCCGGAATATGTACGATTTTATATCGCCTAAATATATTAAGTTACATAGTTCGTTATAGTTTTTACGGGTGATAGTAACACGACATATTCAAGGCGACTTAATGCAATATTCTGCATACTCTTTACCGCTTAGGAAAAGGAAAATACAAAAACAACGCTATTACTATCGCCAGTTGTTTTATTTTTTTGTTCTGTAGTTTTGATGGGAGAAAAATAAGGTTTAATTGAATCCGTTATTTATGTATTTGTATATTCATTGTTTTTATTAATCTGTTGTGTTGATAGTATTTTTATTGTCGATGGTAAAATGTGTAGTTTAATCAGTTATTTATGTATTTGTATATTAATTGTTCTTATTAATCTGTTGTTTTTTTAATTGTGGAAGAAATAAATATTAATGTAATACTTGTTTTCATGTACTTATGTATTTATATATGTTGTATTTAATTGTGGAAGTCATTTAATACGTTAATACCAATTTTAAAAGCTATTCAATTAATGTTGTGTTTTCTTCTTTTTAGTGTATATTGCTTCTAGGATTTTTTAAACGTCCTGTACAATTATTTTAGTGTTTGAGGTTAGTATTTTTCTGATCGTGTCTGACTCTAGTGTGTTGTTGTGTGCAGTGATGTAGCGGAGCGACAGCTTTTGAAGAAATGGAACAACAATCGTGTATATTAATTGAACAATTTCACTAGTCTTAAAGATAAGCACTGAAAGTTGAATTGACAGCAACAACATTTGAATAAAGAGAGCAACAATTGTGTATATTAATTGAACAATTTCACTGGGAATAAAGAATGGTATACGAATAGTAAAACGTAAATATACAGAACGAGGGTTTGAGAACACGTGCATTCGCATGAACTTATCGTATGTGAAATGTGTTCCGGTAACGGACATGCGCCTCCATCCTAACAGTTGCTGATTCTTTCAGTCATAGGAAGATTGGCTTAACTTGCAACAGCCTTCTGGGGTTTTGTCGTAATGCAGTTAACCGTTAACCGACGTAGATTGTAGTAGTGAAAATGGAAAAAAAGAGGCGAAAGCCCTAAGCGTTTGAGTTTATATGAGTTGACTCATATGATCCCTAAGGATTAAATGATTGGCCAATCTACGCGACCCTTAAAGGAGCAATTGAAGACAACCGCACCAACCGATCTATTAGTATCTAATAAATTGCAATAACATTTCATTATTATTTACAATTTTCGGACTTGTTTCTTCATTTTGATTTTTGTTAATTACAACTTTTTCCCCTTTGTGATTTAAAGAAAATAAAAAAGGAAAAAATGATGGAAATATGTTCTCTGCAGATTGAAACAACATGCTCGCCACTGGAACTTCGTTGCGGAATATACTATTCTCGGGTGACATCGTATCCAATAAAACAACGTGTTCCCCACTAGAGCTTTATCACATAGTAGACATTTCTCCAACAACACGGGTTTCAATACTACTCCGGAACAATGTGCTCGGAACTGGAACTTCGTTACGTGATATATTCTTTTCCAATAACACCGTTTTCAATATTGATCTCTCACGCTCAATGATCATAGCCCTCCAAGTGCTAAAAGGCAATTGACAACCTTTATTAATGCTATTGACCACCTCTATTAGGCTTCTATTTTATGGATGGAAAAGCACGCCGGTTGATGCGCATAAATACTCTGCTTCCGGCGTGCACTTGTTCTTTCTCATATCCCGGTTCTGCACGTCGGGCAGAGACGAGCCGTTTCATGGCGGCGATAAGGTAAGTCAAAAGTATTTCCACTACTTGATTAAGGTTCTTGCTCATCATGTCCGCCACATGATCACAGCAAACAAGATAGAAAACAAGTTCAAAACTTCGAAATGATGAAAAATCCTCATCCCAAATATATATATATATATATATATATATATATATATATATATATATATATATATATATATATATATATATATATATATATATCTTTCGTTTTCAATTTCAGAAAATCAGACACCCATTTCCAGCAGAATGTCTTGCAAGGTTTTCGGTCGAGAAACAAACCAGCGATGCCCAAGGCGGTTCCGAGATTCTATCTTGCAATCGCGAGCGGATGAAGATACCAAACAAAAGGAAAATAAACGGACAAAATGGGAAAATCCAAAGAAAGAGGGTCCTGCTGTCATTGAACCTAAGAATTCAGAGCAGGTGGACGCCACTGTAGCCACCGCCACCGCCACCGCCGACGACGACGACGACAAGAAGAACAACGAGGTGTCGATCGAGAATGTCGGCATCAAAATGCTTCGAGAATCGAGCTGCCTATTACCGCCAAGTCAGCCAATAATTCTTCGATCGGGGAGGAAGGAAGACATCTCAAGAGAAACAATGGTCACACCAAACCGAACAACATCTCGACAAGATGGAATAAGCAGAAAGGTAAGTTAAAGACTATATATATATATATATATATATATATATATATATATATATATATATATATATATATATATATATATATATATATATATATATTAGCAGGGCTCGGGATTGGATCATGGATCCTATGTTCTTTTGCATGGCCCATAACATTATATTCCCATTTTTATTTTCATTGTATACATTTTCTAATATTGAATTTACAGGTTGGAATCAAGAGATATGCTCAGCATTGATGATATGTATAGTGACAATCATTGAAATAAATGTCGGTAAATTTATAATCTTTAATTTAACTTGAGGTTCATCCAGCATTTTCCGGGAATCAGGAGGACCCCAGTGCACTCTTGCTTCAAGCCTTGAAACTTTTATTATCTTTAATTCATAAATTTTTCAAATCTATATAATAAAGTAAAGTCGATTTTTACACTGCCGCCTTAGCTATTATAGATTTTCAACCGAAAGTTTCATATGCTTATCTGTTCCACTAACTACTTACAGAACTTTGTAATGCGGGTTGCCAGAAAATATACGTACATTTCGCCTTCTTTCATAATATCTTACATTTATACCGAATCAGCTGATTCTCCCAACTACGTATTCCACAAAGAAGGTGGTAGAAATTTTCACTCTCTTACAATTATCTACTCCCACGTCCCTCAAATACACCGGGGAATTTCCTTAATAGAGATACGTACGATTAAAACACTGTAATTATTTCATTTTTTAATTCTTACTATTGCCTACATACTACACTAGATTTTAAATATAAATAATAAGCGCTCCCTTAATTTCAATTTCATTCTTCCAGGTGTTCTGACTGTATTCAAGGACAAAAGGAATATCGGATTGGATGTCAAACACACGGACCGTTATTCGTACTATTTTATGTCTTCTTATTTCATTTATCTATAATATTTTTTTCTCATATTTTTCATGTGAAACAAAGAATATTCAGTATTTATTCAGATTTATACACTAAATTCTGTTTCTATCGGCCTATTCCGTACATATTTATTTCACATTCTAGAATTCCGGATTAAATTAACGAATTGCTTGCAGAGTACGTCAAGTGAGTCATAATTTTGCCTTTGACTGCATTTTTACTTCGTTTTTCAGTTCGGCGTAAGTAGCCTTAAAGTATTCCAGATTACATACATATATTATTATTCGATTATCCATTTAACGTAAGTGTTTACTGCTTGTTTGTATTTATTTACGAAATATTCACGCCTGTTTCGTTTTCTTACTTACGGAGTAATCAAGATTACTCCGAAACAAAAAGAAGCCTACTAGGTTTCGCTTATACCTTAAACGTACAATGTTGTTGTTGTTTCTTATTATTTATAAAGTATTAAAGATTACATGATTATCTAACTTTTCACATTATTAGTTCTTCGTTTTCTATTCATCATTCGTCGTTTTTTTCTTCTCCTTTTGATAACGAATTAGAGAATAACCAATGTTGGGACCCGGAATTTAGTGATTATATATTTTTTCCCGGCCAACACCGGATCACGAATTCTTGCGAATTGCCTTAGTCTAAAAGGAATTTACCTGCTAATTCGAGAATTCTTGCGAATTACCTTAGTCTAGAATGACTTTTAGGTGGGGAGAGATAAAGACAAGAACTGGACAAGAATAGGTACATTGGTTTGTGTAACTTTTCTTTACGACGTAATGCAATTGAACAACACGGTGCACAGACGGGTAATAGTTTTATGTAGGAGAAACACGGGAACAAAATGAAAGATAATACATTGGGTTGAGTAAGGCGAATGTATACAAGACGAAATACTCATTTCCCAGAGTTCGTCGATTCTTCTGCCATCGGCCTGGCAGAGAACGCAGGATCACATCTTGTCTTGTTGGGAAAGAGTCACGAACTGAAATGTTCATGTCGACCACGTAATCTGTCTTTAGCGATCGCGCGTGAATCTCGTTACATGCAGACGCGAACCTGTTGAAGAGACGATGATTCCCATGATCGTCAAGCCGAATCACAACCTACATAGATCGACTGCAAATAGTTCATTCATGTAAGCTACTACAGACTTCTCATTTCCTGGACCGAGGACAGAATTTCCGTGATTAAAATCGGAAATAACACTTTAGTCTTTCATTACATTTGGAGTTAAAAGTCTTCTAGTGAGTTATACAAGTATTTCGTTTGCAAAATTAAAATATTTATACAAATATTTGTTTCACAAAAGTGGATACTCAGATTTCTGGATATTGAAATGTGAAAGAAATACGAAACTTTACGACTTTATAATGTTTTCAGTGTTTCCTTAACTAAACTTGGGTTATGAAAACACAATAATTATGTTTTCAGACAAATACTTTTATACATATTTTCATTTCATTTATTTTTTTATATACGTCACTTACAATACTTTTTTCTTTTCGATTTATTTTAATTTTACATTCTAAAATAGAATTACGGTTAAATATACTTTATCTTTTCTCTCATCGTTCAGTGAAGGACAAAAACTCCTTCTAGACTGAGAAAACATGCTTAAAACACAATGTGGTTATATATATTGGAATTGTTTAAGGAAAATAAATCCAAATATAAATGAAAAGAACTGGCTATACAAAAAATAAAAATAAAACAAAAATTTAAAAAACCGTCTAAGATCGGCACACACTTAAATCGAGGGAAGAGTTAGACACAAGGTCGGTTAATGAAAAGATAAAGCATAATATCAGAACAGATACTACATTTTAACGTTAATTTAAACCGAAAAATAAAATTATTGTAAAGTCGGTAAATATAAGTAGACGTAAAAATAAGCACCGTTTTTTATTTTTTAAATATTCAAGGCAGACGATTTTCTTTAATTTTAAATGGTTACGATTGTTTGGTTAATTTAAGTCACGTGAGACAAATCCTTGTTTGTGATTGGCTGGCATAAAAAGTGCCACCCGATTTTAACTCCAATACGCTTAGCATATCATATCGCCTTTTCTGTCAAATTTTTACAATCATACTCATCATAGTTGGGGGGGGGGCTGTTGAACAATAAATTCAAGCACGCAAACAATTTAGTATTTTACCGTAAACTACTTGGGGGAGGGGTATTTCTTGAACATAGCTTTTTTCTGCTTTAATAATAATTTAAAACATGTAAATAAATACAAATCGAGGGGAAACTTTTTCTTTTTTTTAAGCAGTAAAAAAACATACAATTTTTATATTGAGGGGTTCGTCATAGGTAAACTGTAGTTATATATAACCTAACCCTAATCCTTAAATTAACCATAACTTAACCATAACCTAATGTAACCCTAAACTAACCCTAAAAATGTAGAACGAAGCGATGTAGCTGAAAGTAAAGATTGTTTTCTTTTTTCGGAAACCGTGTACAATTCAGAAATATGTTTTAAAATATTTTTGAAAGAAAAACTTTAAAAAAATAGGTACACGTCTATATTTACAGCTAAATAGACAGAAAGTGGATGCTCATTTTACGTTAAATTTATACAGGAAAGTAATCGCTCACTTTAATATCTAAAATATTTAATTTGTTTATAAATTTCTTTTTTGTTGATGTTTTATTCAGGCTGTTTATATGTAATCGTCGAAAAAGATAGGTAGGATAGTAAAAAATACCATTACTTTTTCTTTCTGTGATTGATTCAATTTATATCCTTTAAATAAATCAATTAATTTAACTCATACACTACACATGGTGTTTACTGATTCAACCTGCGCTATAAATCCAATAAAATAATTTTTCTCCTGCTTAAGTTACCACCATACTGTTTCAGCATTTAACTAAAACAACAGAAAAGAAACTACGAAACGATTATACAGGTAAGAATAGCTTCTTTTTTTTTCGTACATACATAGGAATCCTACCTTTCATTTCTTTATTATTCTTTCCTTTTATAATACCCCCCTTACCACTTTCATCGGTAGCATTTTTTCAGACTGTACATATTTACTGTTACACCGCTTACACTCTTCCTCTACCTACCACTACAGAACCACAAGAGAAAACATTCACCCATCATACAACAAAATGACAATTTTGTTTTTTCTCATCGGAGATAATCATCCAAATAATGACACAAGTTTATTAGTCTTGTACATAGCAATCTTACCTTCGTATTTTATTTAATTTTCAGTTACTCATTTTATTTTTTCGACGACTTCATATTCGAACTAACAAAGAAAGGTTGAAAATCCCTTCAGCTGATTGTCGGATTCTTTCCAAGGAGAAAACATGTGAAACAGAATTAGAGTAATTTGCTTTCAAAAGTGAAGTCGACAAGCAGAAAGTGCTGAGCAGTCTCAAATTCGTTTAGCAGCTTGCTTCAGCGAAACTAAAAGTCGACTTTGGAGTCACATTCGTGAAAATACTAATACTAATAATAGTGCTTTTTACATTGTGGGGTTTGTGTTCGCACCGGATAATCATAAGCAGCAACTAATTCAATAGCTCAAGGTTGGGCATGAAATTTCTTGAGTTAATCTAATTTCCCGGTCAACGCTTTATAAATAAAGTAAACTGTCGGGTATTCTTTTTATGGATGTAAAGTGCAAACGCTAATGTTGTAACCCCTTTGAGTAAATTGTTATATAATTATGCAAGTACTCTACGTAATATACTTTCAGAATATATGTGGTTATAGGGCGGTTATCTACATTTTCAAGTGGTAAATACATTAACATCAAATTGATTATGGCGCTATGACAGTCTATCCCAAAAAACTTGGAAGGTTTGGTTGTTTTGTTTTACTGCATATCAACCCTTTTCGGGTTATTTAATGCCAAATCCGGTCATTTTGGTATAAGTTTTTATGCTTCAAGTTCTTTATATCTTCAAATATTTATTCATGGCGTTTGGTTTGGCTGTTTTGTAGAGGAAAAATGTTTGTTTTTGTTTTTGGCTTCGCAGAACATGATTTAGTTTTGCAAAGGGAAATGCAAAAAAGGTAACATCAATCTTTGGTGCATTTTAGGTCAGGAATCCAGTATTTTCAGACAGAACCTTGGGAGGAATTCGTGAACATATATATATATATATATATATATATATATATATATATATATATATATATATATATATATATATATATATGTATGTATGTATATATAACTTGAATTAACTCAATAACCCAATGTATTTAGTTGTTTGTAAACAAGACACAGCTTCTAGGATACACACGACTGTTATAATTATATCAAGCACAAAAGCAAACACGTGTATACCCATATAAAATGCACATTATGTGGACAGGTACAAACACGTACTCATAGATAAATATAAATAGGTATAACACACACATATAAATCATACGCAAATAAATACTAAAATACACACAGAAATACATGCATATACACACATGAATTTCCCATAAATAAAACCCCACTCATACGCATGCAAAATTCCTTAAAAATATACAAACATACAGAAGCAAGCATACCCCAAATGTACCCGTACGCAAAACTCATATCAAATACTCTACGCATATAAACCTTTAAATTATAGAAAATTGTTGAGATTTTTCTTACCAATGTTTTAAATTCAATGTACTCCAAATTTACAAAACATTCTATATATTTTCTAGCATATCACTAAGCCTTATAATTTCTAATTTCTCATTCAGACATAAATAGTACGGTGTATTTAAAGAGTTATTTGTCTGAGCTTTTTAAAATTATTTCCTACTTTACTGTTGCTATTTCTTTTTTGTTTCAAGTATAGTTCAGAAATATTTCTGATAGTGATGTTTGTTTTTGCATTTCTCATTATTGAAAGAATATTTGTTGTTGTAAAATATGTTGCTTAACATGCTTGCCGTGCTTGGTATATACAATTTATTTCTCATAAGTTTTTTAGATATAGTTGCAAGATATACCACATATGTTGAAAGAACACTTCTTTCATAAGGGGTAATATTAAAACCTAGTACAGTTACATTTTTTATTGTTTATGTTATTCATTCTATTAATGTTAACGCTATTTCTTATCTGATTATCGTTATTGACATTGTTTTTACTATTTTGTTTTTGCGTTTTAATTATATATATATATAAAAATATGTGTGTGTATGTGTGTTCTGGGGTTTCGAATCATGCGATCGGTATCAATAATTATCTCTACACTGACGATTCCCGAAAAGATGAAACTGTAAAAATACAGTAGGCTGCATTTTTTAAGTCATGCATATGAATGGAGGACGTTGCAAATGTTAGATGCTCGACCAGAGGAAGGAGGGGGTACAAAATAAAATGAAAATATGTTTTTTATTTGGGTCACCCCAAAAATGTGTTTCCCTTTGATATGAATTAAGTATCTCGTAAAAGGCGAGACCCATGCTGGAGCTGGTATGTTCACGGATTGTCACCATGGTAATTATCTGTCTGACATTTATTTCCAGGGATATCTCAAGAGGTCAATGCCTGGGTGGTTTATGACCATGGAGAAAGATCCGCCCAGGAAGGAAGGGATGGGAGGGGAGATCTGGCCCACTTGACATGACAGAAAGTTGGGGTTTGCTGGGAAAGCTGGCAGGCAGTTGGAGTTGAACTTTCGAGGTGGCAGTTGGCTTTTAGTGGTCCTCTGAAGCAGAGGGTATGTTGTGTCAGGTTGAATTTTATGTTTTATTTCACCGGGATAGAGAGATTTTATTTTGCAACTCTGCCATTCAACCGAGTTTCATTTGTAACCTCTAACAAATACATTTGTTACTTGTTTATAGACTGGAGTTGTGATTCTGCTTGGCATGAGAGTCTTTGTTGCAGCACGGAGACGAGATGGCACAATAACCTTTGGACCGGCACGACGTGTGGAGACGATTCCAGCTAGTGCAGTGAATGCACGAACAAACACATGTTCACAAAACGTATACTATATAGATAAACAAATATTTATAATTATTTGTCATCCCCAATCTAGCTGGGCACTGTAGTGAGTAGTATTAACACAGTTGTCATCGTAGCTTTAATGCATGTTCCTTCAATATTTGAACACTGTTGACGGCTGCCTATAACAGGTTTAAACTCTCGCTGATTTATCAGGTTGTTCATAGTAGCCGAGTGGATTAAGGCGTCGGAATTTAGGTTATAACATGACTCGTGTTCGGGGTTTCGAATATATATATATATATATATATATATATATAACATTACTCAATAAGTCCAGTTCTTAACATATAGATGGCGCCACTAATAAAAAAAATCCACATGCCTTTTTATAAAGTACTAATCTTCAAACGGAATATATACAAAATTTGAGCCAGATCGGATTAGTAGTTTACAAATTACAATTATTTAAGTGAATTTACTGCTAAAAATTTCAAAAATAATGGAAAAGTCTGAATGTTGTGCGTTAGTAAACAATTGATTTTTATGATAAAATACTGTTTAAACAAAGTAGTGGCTTGATAACTGTTATTCGGACTCTGCTCCCTTGGAAACAGCGGTTACGAGGTAATATACTGACTTTAAGCACGATCGTACACCCAAATGATTCAAAATGCTCAGGTTGCCCAAATTTAGCAGATGTTCCAGAAAACATCAAAACTCGTTTTGGCCGATCGTAAATTGAAGTTGTGTGTAATGACAGAGAAATTGAAGATATCATAATGCAGTTTATTCACCATTTTGCATGAATATTTTTCAATGAGAAAGCTGCGTTCAACGTAGGTGCCATATTAGCTCACAGTCGATCAAAAACAACAATGTGTCGACGATTCAGAGCGTTGTTTTCAATTGTTTAAACGTAACAAAAATAAGTTTTAGTGTCAATATTTGACAATAGATGAAACATAGATCTACTACTTCACTCTGGAGTCAAATCGGTTGTCAGTTTAGTTTACAGTTGTAGGTTAAAGCCGTCCAAAGCGATAAAAAAACGAAAAAATTAGCAGGCAAGGTTTTGGCCTCCGTATTTTGTTCACCGATTTTCCAGAAAAAGGAAGAACCATCAAAATGGATTATGCTCCGATGAATTGGCTACTCTGGTGCCCCCTCGACGTAAATTCACTAGACTAACTCGACAATCAACTAAATCTCATTCATTCACTATGGAGGTCCCCAGATGTCGGAGAGCCTTCTACTCTAAAAGCTTCTTTCCTCGTACTGCTGGCCCCTGGAACTCCCTCCCTGCCCCCTGTTTCCCCAACAGTACAGACATGCAGAAATTTAAAACTAATGTAAACAGACATCTCGCTGCGCAGATCCCAATCTAGGTTGACCACCCCCTACCTTCTCCCCTCTTTTTTCTCAGTAGCCCCTTACGTTTACAGTGGCAGCCTGCCTTGTTTGGGGTGAACTATGTTATAAAAAAAAATAGCGAATATTATATAGCACTATTGGGTGCGTTTGAAGGAAGAAATCGCCACACATCGGCCACGAATGAAAAAGAAAAATGCTCTTTCACCAAGACAATGACACGTGTCATAAGTCGATTGCAACAATAGCCAAACTACATGAATTGCACTTCGAATTGCTCCTGAGCCCACCATATTCATCATATCTGGTCCCCAGCGACTAATTGCTATTTTCAGACCTCAAAAGAATGCTCCAGGGAAAGAGAGTTGGCTCCAATGGAGAAGTGTGACTCACCCTTTTTGTGAATGTGTTGAATTAAAAGGTGACCTTATTTTAACACGTGCGGAATTCATTTTGTTATTAGTTGCTATATTAGATGCTGGTTTAGTTTATTTTTTATTTATATATTTATGTTATTTTTATTTTTCTGTATCGTCACACCCATACAAAACAAAAGAAAAAAAGGAAAAGTTAAGGTCAGCCGAACCTTTGTTTGAGAGAAGCTAAGCCATTGGCTAATGGAAACATTAACCTGTAGGAGGGAATAACAACGAATCTGATTGGTTAGATAGCTAGATTAAACACCACGCGAATATATAAAAACAATCATAAACATGAATGCTATGCACGTAGCCTGACGATTACTTACGGGGACAAAACGCGGACGCTTCTGTGTAGCTTAATTGCCATAAATATATTTTCATACCTTACTACCTAACTCTACTCACGTATTGAGAACTGTTGAAGTAAATACTTAAAATCTACACATAATATATTATATATCCTTATAATATTATATGTGTATACATGATATATATATATATATATATATATATATATATATATATATATATATATATAAGAGAATTTCCATTTCCCTTTGAATCAAATATGGCTAAAGATGGACGGTGAGCGGTTTATAAGTATAAGTAAAATTCAAGAAAACACTATTTTTTCGTCTGGGTTTTCTCTCCTAGCTTGAAATCTAATTGTACCATATTGATCTGAACTTTTGTAATAGATAAATATTACGCCCTTATTATTACAGACTTGTTATTTGTAAGACTTTTGAAACCTAGAATTACCGGCTTGAATAATTATCTCTACACTGACGATTCCGTAAGGATGAAACGTATACGTATGTAGATAAAACAAATATATATATATATATATATATATATATATATATATATATATATATATATATATATATATAAAATAAAATTGACTTAACTCAACAATTGCCGTTTCATGGGATTGCAGCAGTGTGTTTTTAGCTGTTTGTAAACAAAACAATTGTTCTTGGATACCTACAAATTTTAAAATTAGAGTAATGAAAACGCAATTAAAAAGTTGACCGTCGCTTTTATGACATGGGTGAAATATATTACTATTATGAGTGTGTCCATGTATTTGTTTGCTTTATTTTTTGTTTATTTTATCTTATTGTATTCTTCTGCTAAAATGTTTTTATCTAGATCTTCGATAATTTCTTAATTCATGAGCATTAACATACATTTCAATACTAAATAAATAACAAACACATATATACAAAGCTTCACCAACATTGGTTTCGAACGGATAAAAATAGCTCCAGGGTCTGGAGAAGTACTGGAATATAGAGGAGGCATTGTCGCTCATGTTCAGAGGAAAACCAACGGTTTCTATTAGCGAAAAATAATGGATAACGACTGGAGTGAAAACACCAAGTGAGTTACAATAATAATGGAATGGAGAGTACTGAAAAATCGGAGGAGGCTTTTAGACTTCCAAGAAAAGCTACTGAATGCTATTAACGAACCATCACTGACGTGAGAGTTCCAAGTGAATAATAATTACTATTGGTAATTGAAGTGACCCGCATTTTTGTTCTTACTTACCCTTTTCTTTATTTGTTCCCCATGCAATGTGGACCTCTGTCACCATATCTCTGTCCATCCTTAAAAACGTTTGCGTGATTTAGAACTTTACACATATACGCTCTTTTGCCACGTGTATATTATTATTATTATTTCATTATTTGTGTGTTATGCCTCCTTGAGCATTCCCCCTTTAACTATCTTATGACCGCTAATTTGTTGGATTTTTTTTACAATTATAATATATATGTACACACATACAGATATGACGATAATGATTGCTTCATCTTCTTAGATGATTGTCCTCCCCCGATGCTTCAAAATAATGAGATGAAAGAGACATCTGAACATCAGGGAATTAAAATAACAAGTGTGTGTACAACATCAGTGTACACCATCTGGGTGATTATGATTATGTTAAAGTGACAAGCCGAGGAAAGATAACCAGCAATCACAAAACACTACAGGCTTTGATGACTTTTTATTCCATTATGGTGCTCTGCATTTTTATTTGATAAAGGTTACATTAATAAGGTGGTCATGGGGAAGGGCATCCTATCACGGGCACCAGTCTTCCTTGACCTTACTTTTATTTAACTTTGTGACCTTCGGGTTTGACATATGTCTACTTGACATAACCATAATATTCCCGTACTCATACCTTATCTATCAGGTTGGAAATGAAGTAGTATCGTTCTTGTCCAACACATTTATTTCATCTGAAACATTAACATTAAGGCATTTTTAATCTTTAGAATAATTTCCCTAATTTTGTATGACTTCTCTCCAACGATCAACTAGCTTCTTGATGCCTTCTTCAAAAATTTCTCTGACTTTTAGAGAAAAAAAATTTAGGTCATTTTTTAGTTGGTCGTCATTTTCATATTTTTTATTGTTTAAGTGATGCTGCAACGACCGGAAAAGATGGTAGTCGGATGGAGCAATGTCAGGTGAATAAGGCAGATGAGAAAAAACTTCCCAATTGAAACTCATGACATTTTCCTGAGTGAGTTTTGCTGTGTGGGGTCTCGCGTTATCATGCTGAGGCAATACCCCCTTCCTATTGAGTAATGCTGTTCGTTTTTTTTTATAGAGCAATTTTAAGATCATCCAGCTGCGAACAATATTTTACACCTGTGATTGTTTGATTACGCTCTACTAACTCATAATGAATCAGTCCTCACATGTCCCACCATAAAGAGAGCATAACCTTCTTTTAATATAGTGCTTGTTTTGGAACAAGCTGTGTACTTTGGTTTTGGTCTAACCATTGTCTTTTGCGTTGGGTATTCTTGTAAAGAACCCATATTTCATCTCCAGTCACAATTCTTTGCAAAAATGGTTGTCGATGATTCTTTGAAAGCAAAGATGTGCAAACAGACAAATATTGATTTCGTTGAGCGTTGGTCAAATCGTGGGGAACTTAGACTCCAAGTTTTGAAACTTTTCTAACTCGTGAAGGCATGAAATAATTGTGGTATGTGTTGTATTGAATTGTTGAGCTAATTTCTGCTGGTTAACTTTTGATTGGCCTCCACAGCGTCCTTAATTGCGCCTTTATCAATTGATTTTGGCCTCCCCGAACGTAACCGATCTGACAGGTTAAAGTCTCCAACAAAAATTTTGCAAACCACCGTTGACATTTTCGATCATTCAGAACATTTATCCCATAGACAGTTTCAATATTCCTTTTAGCTTCTGCAGCTGAGTTTCCTTTTTTGAATTCATAGAGAATGCAATGTCTCATATGATCCTCACTAATATCCATTTTTTACGGCTGATACCGTTTAACTTAATATGTTCCAACTAATTACTATATCTGAAAGACAAAGCAAGATATTAAGACATCAATTCACCAAATAATCTTCAACTGTGTACAACTTAGGAGGCTGCAAAGTGATGAAGTAAAAAATACGACATTACTTTCTTTCCAACCTGATACATACCAAGTTTGGTTGGAGTCCATTCGGAAGTTCATGAGTCAGCGAATAGACAGACACTCACTTCGTGGTATTTATTAGAATGCATAGCTTATACACTCATGACAATTTACGTACAACTCTGAAGATGTTAAAACGAATCTAAATGTTTTATTCAATAGTTTAAAGAAATAAGCATATACATCAGTCATTTAAATAATGCTAAGCCTATAAATCAGTTCAGGTGCTGCGACTTTCTTTTTTAAGAGACATTGTTTTGTTACAATCCGTCAAAACAATTGGTTTGTGAATTACCTAATAATTTCAACAGTCATTTATTATTCAAACAGACGATCGGTCCTAAGCTGAGATTTGTGCAACATTATATCCCAACTGTATTAAGCAAGTTATATAATGTTCAGCTGAATTATGGAACTGATGTTGGATGGTCTTATTGGGCTAAAAATCTGGGCTACACGCTGTTCAACATCTTAGATTTCGTTCTTCGTATTTGGTTTACTGCATGGATACATCGGTGACGTAGGAAAACGAATACAAGAACACAAACACGCTGAATATTGACAATATCGCCTTATTTAATTCTACAAGTCAATTTCTTCGTCCGTGCTGGTTGCATCACATATTTTTAAATAATTTTTATTACAATTTTTCTTTTCAGGTTTGTTATGAAGAGAACCTCTTAAATTAACATTCACTACTTAACTGCTCACTATTTAAAATATCCCCCTCTTGTACGCTTAATCTTTTACGACCAATCAAAGCCTTTGGTATATCTCAGCTATCCTTCATCATATAAAGCTTAATCTTTTCTCCGGGTGGTCAGGGGGGGGGCGTTCTCTCACGGACACCAGTCTGCTTTGGGTCTCTCGCAGACTGACTATTAACACGTGATCGTGTTTGCCCAATCACGGTGCACAATCTCTTAGTACATCCACTCTCACATCATTTACTGTATAACACTACGGAACAAGAGGGTTCCTATAACGCAGCCGTGGACGAAGACTTGCAAAATAAATATGAAGTCATAGAAATCAGAAGCAATGAGCTATCTTTCTCAGATTTTTTTTCCTGAAACATTGAGAATTGTTGTTCTATTTTTATGTTAACTAACAAGCCCCGTGGAAATCTTAGAGTTAATTAAAAATAATGAGTCCATGGATAATAATATTTTAAAAATATATGTCGTTCCTCATATGGGGTATCACATTGGTGAAGGGGAATATTATTCCCACCTAGCATTTAGGTAAAATGTTTTTTCCGTATAATTAGTTGAATTCGTTCAACGTATCTCAAATAAAATAAAGAAATAATTATATATATATATATATATATATATATATATTATATATATATATATATATATATATATATATATTATTTATAAATAAATATTAAATTATTAATACCTACAGACGCTAGCATTTCAAGCTTATTGCTCTCATCAGTGCAGGAAAGTAACAATTTCAGACGGTTGGGAGGCTCGAACCTGGTTCCCAGAGTCAGCCGCCATATCCACTCGGCAAACAGAAACTGTCACGTAATTAAGGGAAATTAAGATCTTTATGTACCTAGAAGCGGGCACAGATAGAAGACTAGTCGAGAGTGTTCGACGAACGTATTCGGAACTTTGCATTAGAGCTTTTTGACAGTCTATTTTTAATATCCCCAAGAGTGCTCAACTTTAATTTCTTAAAGGGGCTTAGTATATATATATATATATATATTAGCTGTACTGACGCGGCGTTGCTTGGGAATCATTACGTTCAATTATTTTATGTTTAACTATTCAGTCCTTATGCTACAAATGAACTAGTATTTTGTGTTTATAAAAACAAAGCAAGAGTAAACTAAACAAAGGTTAACATAATAGTAGATAATTTAATAGTGAACGTAAAAGCGAATATTATTTTATTTATGAACAAATAAAACAATTCTAAAAGATTTTGTGAAAAAGAACCCAATTGGAGATATATCACAGTAGTCGCCATGCTACAATTGAACCATTTTTTTGTTTATAAACAAAAGAAAGAGAAAACGTATTTCTTAAGTTAGCTGCATCGAAAAATGTCTAAATTATAGTTTATTTAATTAAACCTGAAGTGGATTATCACAGGTTCGCACAAAGCAAATATGCAATAGTGTTTGCTGTCGTAATGTTATCGTAACACGTGTTTATACAAAAACAGATTCACTGAATTAATATAGTAAAAATAAAATCTACGGAAATTAATATAGTAAAAATGTGAGCATTTTTTTTTATAAACCAATTGAACATGTTTTTGTGCTTATAAAAGCAAAGAAAAAACGTATTCATTATGCTAGTTTATGTTATGACATCGTGTTATGCTGTACAGTAACCTCCTCATAAAAAGAAAAATGTATAATTAAACATGTATGAACCGAAGAATAAGAAAAACGAAATATATTAATTAAATTATAACTGAACAAATAAAATATGAAAGAGAGCATTACGTCTGAAAGTAGACTACGCTGAGGTATTCTCGGATATGTAAATAAATTGTATATTCGTAGAAGAGTGAGTGATTTAAAAATACGAAATAGGAGACAGAATATTAAGAAATTACTTTGCGATCGGCCATTTACACTTTTGATATTAAAGACCGCTTGTAGCAAAGCGCTAAGACAACACCGGCAGTAGTTTTTTTAGAAATCAAATTATTTAAACTTATATTATGATATGCAAGTCATTTAAAAAAATAAATGGTGTAATTAAATGCATAATTGTTTGTCTGATAGCCGGAATAGATCGAACAATGTTAGATTTTTATTAATGACGTAGGCTGATTTTTCTTTATATATTGAAAATGTCTCCATAATACCAATATTCCAGATCGACATACGTATTAGTTGACAGAAAATGAGCGAAGAATATTTTATTTACAAAGAACATGGTGCAACAATAATAAAAATATTGATTTGTCATATGTATTCCTGTATGGGTGTAACTTCGAGAATCCGACAGACTTCATGTTATATATTAGATAATAATTCATCAAATTTAAACCTTTTTTCATCATTACTTTTAATTTAATCATATTTCCCCACTCCCCTATGTATCAACACGTGTGAATTACCCTATTTTTCGCCCTGCGTTAATACGCATCTCTCTCACAGCGTGTTTCGCTGCCACTCTTACCTCTCCATCCGTCTGCATGTATGTAGGTGACCGCATGCAGACGTATGGGCGTATTATTTACGGAAACCATAATATGCAGAAGGGTTGGATATATAAATCCTGGACAGAACAGTATTCCGCCGCGATACAACACAATACGGCTAAGAACAGTGTTCCGCTGTGTCCTGTTCTTCGTCAGGACGACAGGAAAGACCAAAAATAAAAAAATAAATAAATAAATAAATTAATAAATAAATAAATAAATAAATAAATAAATAATAATAATAATAATAATAATAATAATAATAATAATAATAATAATTAATAATAATAATAATAATAATAATAATAATAATAATAATAATAATAATAATAATAATAATAATAATAATAATAATAATAATAATAATAATAATAATAATAAACAACAACAACAAAAACAAATCGGTTGTTAAGAAAAACAGGACTAATTTAATCCTCCCAACACGTTTGGCTTTCTTATGAATTTTTATGGCCATTTTCTTCCATGCTAATCTTTCATTTTCGCTTGTTGCTGTACAACTCGAATAAAGTTTTGGACTTATGACATATCAACTTGGCCAGGTCTTTTAATGCCAACACAGTAGGTGTATTTGTTTTATTTGTTCGTTTTACTGTATGTCAACCTTTCCGTGATATTTAATGTCGAATCCTGCCATCCTCGTAGAAGGTTTTATGCTTCAAGTTCTTAATATCTTTAAATATGTATTCCTGCTGTTTGGGTTAGTAGTTTTTCTCTACAGGCCATTTAATGCCACATCTAGTGATTTTGTTAAAATTATTATGATACAATACGTTATAAAGTTAGGTAATATATGTTTATATATGCGAATGAACAGTATTCACTCCTAAACTAATTAATCGATCATTATTAATTTTGGAACACAGTTGCTAGGCGTAAGGTCGTAATTGTATTCTTAGTATCGTCCACAATGACCCGTGGCGCAACTGATATAAGTGCTAAGTAATAATCAGTTGTAAGTGACAAGTCTTCTGAAGGTTGAAGATTCAATCTTCAGTACAGGCGATGCTAAGAATATAATTACAAATTACTTAAGACTTCTACGGAACAAGGGCAAGCTTACTTAAGACTGACGGAACAAAAGCAAGCTATCCCCAGGGATTGAATAAATGGTTCCGTTAAAAAATTTGCACAAATTTCCGAGTTCAACAAGACGCACTTGAAAATATCGGAGGTTACATCGGCCGAAACATTGTGTGAATAACATCCAAGATGATAACAGTAGCCCGAATAATTCAAATAATACAAAATTATAATGTTTGCATTAACTTTTAATGTAAAATCACTGTATCTATGTAAAAGCTATTCTTATGGTATGTGGAGATTTTCTTGCTGGGCACAATGGTTGTTAATTTTGTTTTGAACAAACTAGTAAATATATGCCCCTTCCGGTCGCATATTTCTGCTAGATTGGGAAGATTATATAATTGTGAAAGCACTTTATAGAATACGTAGTTAAAGTAAAATAACTTATTTTAGACTATTAAAATAATTTCCAATGATATTGATGATGTTTACTTATTCGTTTATTTTTTTATATTATCGCTTATGTTTTAATTCATGTTTTGAAACATGTTGTAAATTATAAATCTATGATGTCACGCCAAAGCTATAATTGTTTTGTTAGGGTAATGTTTTAAGCTCTATTTATAAGAAAGTCAAAATAGGTCTGTTGGTAGAATCTCAGACTGGGGATCTCAAGGTTTGAGTTTCGATTTCCGGTCATGGCATCCGCTTTATGTGTTGAGAATTTATTATTTACTACTAATGCAATACTCTCCATTTCTAAAAGTCGTAAAGATCTCTAATATTTCAAAATTAGGGAAATTCAGCAATTATGCTTAAAAAATTGTGACGGACGAACAGATGGAGAAAATCTCTATTTTAAAATAAGTAATGTCGATTTAATTTTTTAAATGTTTCTGAAAACGGATAACGTACGTACGAACATGAAATGCCTTAGAGTATTATTACATAGATATTATTATCTAGATTTTAATATTAATACTGCTATCATCAGTTACACGACTTTTTTAATGCTGATGTTTTTGTACTACTATCGATTAAGCAACAACCTATCTAATAACATTTTTTTTATATATTTGCTTAATTTTTTAGATGTTTAGCAATTTGGAAACAATAGATTAAGATCCTTAACAATTTGAACACAGTAGATTTTTAATGAATAATAAGTGAAATGTAATAAGACTAAAATAAATGTCAACAGCTGCATTTGTAGGCTGATGAAAGTCGAATTTTAACGTCTGCCTGATAAATCCTATGATTTTGATGCAATTTTACACTTACTTTTCTTGTTGGGGACAAAGTTATTCCCTTTGAATGTAATGAAGAAAAAACAACGATTTTTTCTTTAAATATTAATTTTATTTTCCGTTTGATACTTTCTCAGATAAATAAACAGTCCCCGTACGTTTGCGTGAATTTTGAATTTTTCTTTCAGATTTCCTTTCCCCTTCTTCGTCCTGTCTGTCTCTCTTATATAATACTTGCTTATGTAAATTTACGTCAGTTCTTCTAACTGACTTTCTACTAATCCCTAAGTACTCACTGTTGTCCAGTATTCGTCAGAATTTCAAACCACATTCCTTTTACAAGAGTATTGATTCTCTTGTGTCGACTTGTTGACGTCACAGACATAGGATTGTTCTTATTTCCAATCTATCTCCGAAATAATTTTATTTTTATTTTTACTTTCATCATTATTCTTTTTCCATATACGATTTAGTGCCGAAGTGCCTTGATCCGTGTTTCTAATCTGCGCCCTACTCCGTCATATTATTACACATTTATAGGGTTGGATGAAGGAGGCGTCAAGTTTCAGATATGGATTACATGGACGTGTTTACATGCTTGCAGAATTTGGATACAGATTTGTTTCACTTTATGGATGTTGGCAACCTCCACGTGGTATCTCCTGTAAGAATGCTAA